>VWZZ01000001.1:0-55706 GCA_013399095.1 Psophia crepitans
TTTGCTTTCCTTGTGCACGCGGCCTTTGTTTCACTTACCAAACTCTTGTATCTCAGCTCACGAGTTTTCTCACTTACGCTCTTCTGATTCTCTCCCCCTTTCTGATGAGGGGGACTGAGCGAGGGTCTGCGTGGTGCCCAACCACTGGCTGGAGTAAAACCGTGACACTTTTTGGCACACAACATGGGGCACAGCGGGTTTCAGATAAAGACAGATTTGATTGGAATGTGCTAGATTGAATTTATAGCTGTTATTGCTGTTTAGCTATTAATTAGCAGGCTCCTGTGCTTGCCATGGAACTTGCTTGCCTCACTGTATAGTAGAGTCTAGTGCTCATTAGTTGCTGCTTTTTGCAGCGAAAGCTCGCTGTACGGCCGCCCTGCTTATCTTCTGCCTGTGCTGTGCCTGGGAACAGTCTGATACCAGCCATGGGGATGTGCCTGGGCTGGCCGATGGCCAGGGCATCGCTGCTGTGTCTGTGCTGCTGTACTGACAGGCTGGAGCTCCTGTGTGCTCTCGAGTCGCAGGGACTGTGACCTGTGGAAGAGCCTACGTGGGAGCAGGACACCCCAAAGCCTCTGTGGCCGTGGTTGCGTCTGTGCTGCAGCAGGTATATCTNCAAATCCAAGCTGGAGCTGGGGCAAGGGGAGGTGTTCATTGCAATGGTAAACTTGGTGGTCTGATTTGAAGGGACCAGGGGTGGAGGTTGTAATGGAAACACTTTTAAATTGTTGGGGTAAAAACCCGACAGCTGCCTTTGACTCCAGTTCATATTGAAGTTCCAGCATGTGTGGCACGGCAGCACTCATTGGCAGCGTGACTTCATTCAGGCCACAATAGTCCACTGTCAGCCTCCACTCTCCACTGGACTTCTGTACTGGCCATATGGGACTATTAAACAGTGAATGGGTTCTGCTCATCACTCCCTGACCCTCCAGTTGACGAATAAGCTTATGGATGGGAATCAGGGAGTCTCGGTTGGTCCTGTACTGTCACCGGTGCACCATCGTGGTGGCAATTGGCACCTGTTGTTCTTTCAAATCACTAAGCCCCAGGTTGGGTGCAAAAAAGGACTGTCATGGTTCAGCCTTAACTGGTAGCTGAGCCCCACATAGCTGCTCGCTCCCTTCCTCGTCAGCAAAACAAGGGGTAGAATGAGAACAGCAAAGGGCAAACATTCTTGAGTTGAGATAACAACCGTTTAATGGGCCAACAGAGGGAGAGGGAAGACAGCAATAAAGCAGTAGTAGTTATGCTGGGATGTACACAAAGGCGATGACAAATGGAGTACTTTACCCATCCACGACTGACCCGAGGGACCAGATGCTCAGCTGCCAGCCAGACCGTCCCAGACCAGCACCGGCACACCCTTCCCGGCCAGCCCCCTTTTATAGGGGCATGATGGCACACGGTATGGAATCGCGGCCAGCTCAGCTCACCTGGCCCGGCTCCTGAAAATTAAACTTATCCTGTCCAAAGCCAGGACAAAACGAAATGGCAATACTTCCTTTGCATGGCTCCTATTATCTTACTGAATACCTTACAGTGATTAAAACTTTTCTCCTGACCAAAATTCTGTGAAAGACATCAGTGCTTTCACTGCCGTTTTACTGCACAGATGAAAAGCAAAGTGAATTACTCCAAGTGACTAAAGAAATCTCCAAAAGAAGGAGGGCCTAGTCCTCAGTCTACCGTAATCTAGGTTACAGATTTACATGCGTTTTTTAGTGAATTTTCTTTGATTTCTCTAGCTACCTACAATATGTGAAATAGGAAAAATTACTTATGGTGTGTTTTGATAATACCTATAAACCCTGTTCATGGAATACATAGGTAATAATAACAACATGTGTTTGAGTTTTCATTCTTCCTAGATTTAAAAATTACACAGTGAAAAATCAGAATAATTTGCAAGTGAGCAAATTTTTATGAAAACTGATGGTTGCTTAATGAAACATAGATGCTATTTTTTTGATATCTGTAAATTATCTTTCTTTATGGAATGATACCACATTAATTCTTCTAGTACCAAAGAAGGAATAAAGTACAGCATAAATTTGAATCATCTCCCAATATTAGCTATTGATGGATTTTTCCTATTTTGGATGAAAGTTCTCCCACTAGTTAATGATTATATAATGCAGAGAGATATATATCTCCATATATCTTTACATATAACCATTATACAATTAAATAACCGTGAATATATAATTAATAATAGTCACCCCATGTTTTCCTAACTCAGCAAAATATTATACAACTGATACCTTATTTTTCTAAGTTGTTCAGTTAACAGTATTTAGGAACTTCTTCAGTTTTTAGACTTAGCTGTGTAACAGAAAACTATGCACAGCTGTATTTTAAACATGGTAAGTTATGCTACCATTTTCAAGCTGTGCTAATTTTGTTTAGTGAATAGGAAATTTAAATTTCATCTCCCCATAGTACAATGGAGAGGGAGTCATTTAAACACTGAAGTAATTTAAACCACTCATACAGACTTGAAAGTATTATAAGGGTACCATTAAACATATGAATCGAAGTCCAGTAATGAAAAGAACCTTTGGATCATGACTTGTATTAAGAACATTCCTTTACCATATATGAAAGACTAAGAGGTCTTGGGTTTTGACAGCTTATTTATTTACCTCTGCTTTTTGTGTGTGTGTGTGTTTTCTTTAAGTATCGTAAAGAGCTATTGTTAAATTACAAAATAATGATAAAACCATCTAAAACCTGTGTATGTTTCTGTTTGTATATGTAATTTTTATTACCTTCTGTAAATATACATAAAATATCTACTTAAATTTGTATTGTACTTATGGCAAATTATAAAGCTCTAGGAAAAGAAAAGGCACCATAAAACTCTATAGGGCTTGCTATAATAAAGGAAATATTTAGAAATTATTAAAAAATCAATAACAGTAATCATATTAGTGAAAGTTCAATATTAGTCTTACTTTTGACCAAGAATGATAACATCAAAAAGCTGTAAGAGAAAACAGACAGAGAAAAATTGAGTGCTTAACCAACTTCTCTCTGCTTTTCAATTCAACAAATTAATCCTGGTGAAGCAATACCTATGATTCAATCACTATTTCTTTGATCCTTTGTACCCTACTGGAAGGTTTTTTTTCTTATGTCATTCAGCTTCCTCTTAAGCCTCCTACATTTTCTATCAACACTTGATTTAACAATCATTCTTCAGCAGCTTTTTTGCAAAGTCCACTCTGGGGGTTTTAACCTTGTTTCTTGGGTGAAATGTTGGAATAAGGGTAATCATGTCTCATTAAAGTTAGTTCTAATATGAGCAGTTCATCCTTGCCCTATAGTGTCCTTCAAAAACACAATGCTAGTGTAGGAGAGAGGCTATCCCTAGTGCATGATGCTAAATTGAGTGTTCTCAGACATAGTCCTGTTTATTTTCCCTTTATAAAATGTTCACTTATCTTGATACTGTTCTTTTCATACTTTTTCATAAATATTTGCTTCTCTCTTTCTTTTCCCTCAAGGAAAACGACAGAAATGACTCAGATGTTGTCACAGATGCAAAATAACGATGACAGCATGTTGTACAAGGATGTGTTTAGATTATAAAGAGTAGCATCAAATGTGGTAAGGAAGGAATTTCCTTTCTTTTATTGTATGGTGAAGTGTCAATGTGGATTATATTGTTTGTTTTCTCCCAGTTTCTTCACACCGTATTGCACACAATTTTTCATTATTCAAAACAGTAAGAAGTACAGCACAAGGCATTTTTGAGATTTTTTTTTTTGGGGTGCGTAAAAGTATCTGTGGAAAAACATTTGTATAACTTCAAGGTGTGTTGATAACATTAACTATCACTCATACATGCAGTTATTTTGTCACAGAAGGCTTTGAGGTTCACCAGGCATGATTTCCACTTCATAAATCCATGATGATCACCCTTAATCAATTTCTTGTCCTTAAAAAGTTTGGAAATGGTATTCAGAATTTTTTTCTCCATCACTTGTCCAGACACTGAGGTGAGAGGGACCAGTAGGATTGAAGATAAAACCACTTCCATGCATTTGACCCTCATCACCGGAGCCACATTACTGCACTTGGTACATTCCAGGTCTCCTGTGGCAGTATTGTTGGTGCTCACAGAGAAGAGCAGCGTAGAATGATTTGGACTGTAAGGGACCTTCAAAGACCATCTATTTCCAATCCTCCTGCTGTGGAAAGGGACATCTTTCACTAGATGAGGTTGCTCAAAGTCTCATCCAGCCTGATCTTAAACAATTCCTGTGATGGAGCATCCACAACTTCTCTGGGCAACATGTTCCAGTGATTCATCACCCTCATTGTAAAGAATTTCTTCCTTATACCCAGTCTAAATCTACACCCTTTCAATTAAAAACCATTGCCCTTTGTCCTGTCACTGAACACTTGGTAAAAAAAGTCTTTCTCCTTCTTTCTTATAAGCGTCTTCTGCATCGAAAGGTGGCAATAATGTCTTTCTGGTCCCTTCTCTCCTCCAGGATGAACAACTCCAACTCTCAGACTCTCCTCACAGGAGATGTGTTTCAGTCCTCTGATCATCTTCATGGCCCTCCTCTGGACCTACTCTAACAGGTCCATGTCTTTCTTGTACTGGGAACGTCAGAGTTGGCAAGGGACTTCAGGTGGGGTATCATGAGAGAAGGAAAGAATCACCTCCCTCCAACTGCTCGCTACGCTTCTTTTGATGCAACCCAGGATATGATTGTCTTTCTGGGCTGTAAGAACATATTGCTGGATCATATCTGATTTTTCATCCACCAGTATCCCCAAGTCCTTCTCCTTAGGGCTGTCTTCAATCCATTCATTCCCCAGACTGTATTGATATTGGGGATTGCCCTGACCCAGTTGCAGGACCTTGCACTTGGCCATGTTAAACTTCATGAAGTTCCCATTGGCCCGCTTCTCAAGCATGTCAAGGTCCTTCTGGATGACATCTCCTCCCTCTGGGATAACAACCACAGTAGTTCAAGGGCTGGACAGTCCAGCATCCTTGGTTCAAGCACCTGGCCAGCATTAAATCTCACTAGAGAGCAGGGCAGGATGGCAAACTGTGGCCTCCGTCCCCCACAAGAGACTTGCACAGTGCAATTCCATGCTTCTTTCCCTGGAGCTGCTGCGTGACTTTGGCTCAGCCAGCTCCGGTTCTTCATTGCATGTAGCTCCCAGCCTATCATCTGCGACAGGGGAAATACATAGCTATTTCTTCTGTTTCCTCTAGGCTTCTCTGCTGAGCATCTACTGAAGAGATGTTTCACCCTGCTTAATCAGGAGTCAGGTGGGAAAAACATTCATAGCAGATTTGTACTATGAGTAGCTGACAGCTCTT
The DNA here is from genome assembly GCA_013399095.1 of Psophia crepitans. Taxonomy (NCBI): domain Eukaryota; kingdom Metazoa; phylum Chordata; class Aves; order Gruiformes; family Psophiidae; genus Psophia; species Psophia crepitans. The sequence goes on from VWZZ01000001.1 coordinate 5,354, forward strand.
TAAGAGCAACCAGAGTTTGCTATAAGTCTCAGCCTTCCACAGCTATCCTTTTCTGAGGTTCCTCCAGGAGTCTGATGATCCCAAAACGTGTTCACAAAAGATCCCAAAGCTGCACCCAGAAACTGCTGTGCAAACTGCTGCACTTGCTGGTTGCCTCTGTTAGCTACCGTTTCTGACATGGGATTTAAATGATACCATATATGTACTTCAGTGACACTAAATGGCTGCCTACTGGTGGAGAAAGTCTAAAGGAAATATGGTTTGTTTCTCACAAAACCGGATTCTGACTGCAATGGTTTTCTCCTCTGTTTATGGAGAAGGAAGTGTCATTAAAATCTCTTGAGTTCTAATTTAGCTAGAACATTTACACTAATTCTTTGGAACCCTGAATGTGTTATCTGTTACTACTATAGTAAAACAAAATATATGTTATCTCATATTTTAGCTGTGATATATTGTTGATTTGGGGCTTTAGTTTTACTATGAAATCCCAAACACCAAATACATACTGCAACTGCAACTGTTGGACACTGAGGTCTGGTATAGAGAGACTGCAAAAGTTCATGGCAAACTATCATCTTGAAAGTCTTTTATATTTTTACTGAAAGACACAAAAAAAACACCACACAAGACAAAGCAAATAAAAATAATAAAAAGTGGGATTCAGTTTGACAGCCCTGTTTTCTTTCCTTGCTGTATCCAGAATGAGTATTTATCTAATTAAATCTACTAAGATTACCCAAAGTTTGTGGTAGTTTTGATCTTGTGCTTTTTCCTTGAAAAATAAACAAACCAAAAGCACACAAAAGGATGAGGTAAAAAAAGTGTCAAAGGTATAAGTTGCCCTCTGTTTCAATGCTGAATCCTGCTAGCAGCTTCCCTGCTGGACTGTTATAGTATTGGTACATCATCTTGACACACATTTGGACCTGGAGGAGTTCCAGTAGTCACACCTGTTTAAGACATTCATCTTTGCTGTAGCTCACAGTTGAACAGGCAAGTGTTTCACAATCTGGTGATTTGGTTAGTAAAGTCAATTTTATTTTTTTTTCAATACACACCAAAAGGTGAGAGAAAGGCAATTGAAAAAAATATGATCAATTAAAAAAGATAAGAGGAAAAAGGCAGTATCATGAGCAAAGTCAAAACTGCAATTAAGGATATAGCATATGCTTCCTTTAGGTATCTCCAGCTCTCTACATATAAGCTAAATGTCCCATATCACTTATGTGAAGAGAGGCAGTGGATGAAGCTGCAGTCAGTGAAGCCTAAAGAGCTTGTAAGGTAATGAAATGGGATTGTTTACTTTAGGGCAAATTAAACAACTTCCTTATCTTCATTAACAGTTTTCACCTCATCTCTATTGCTTTTGATGGGAACTTAGATACCTATTTCATGCGTAGGTAGCTCTATTTAAACATCTACATTTCAGGGCTCTGAAACTTGTGTGGACTGTTGTTAATGACCTGGCTGAAACTGTCAGTGACAGCAATGTCATCCAAGTCCTCTGTTGTTGGTCTGTTCTTGTCTTTTCACATGATAAAAAGGTGAAGGTCCAACAAAGACTGATGGCATTTCAGGAGACAGTGAAAGTGGTAGGTATGAAAATAAAGTCTGTTTGTTCTGTCTTTTGGTGGTGGAGTGGATTTTTTTTGTTGGTTTGGGGATTTTGGATTTGGTGGGTATTTGTTTGTTTGATGTTTTTTGTGTTTTTTTTTTCTTGTTTATTTTTTGTTTTTTATATTACTATCAAATTAGGGATATATAAGAGATTACTAACATTATAACATACACTCTTTTTCTGTGTTCATGAATAGGGTTTAATTTTACTATGTTTTTATCTTATTCGTTTCCTGTATCATTGTCCTATTTTGGCAAATGATCTTAGTGCCTTTTTTGACCATTTATATTAAACCTGAGATTTGAGTTTACTCCTTTTTTTTTTCTTAGTCTTTATTTTTCCTTGCCTTTTTAAAACATTTTTATGCAATGGGCTGACAATCTGAGCTGAATGTTGCTACTTTATACATTTTATAATATACAACTTTACTCAATAAATTTCCTAGTTCTCTCCCTTTCCCACAGTTTTTGAAAAGATACTCTACAGGAGTTTTGAAAAGACTATCTGCATATGTAGAGCTAAAATTAATTCCTGTACATGTTGCCACATGCAACTGTGAAGCTAAGGTAAAATGTTGCCGTAGAAGTATTAATGATCAGTGAATAGGAAATAGAAAAGACAATACTTGAAAAAAATCAATCTAAATAATGAGCAAAAAGTGTATTTGATAGTTTCTAGTTACAATAGAGCTATCAGAAGTTTCACTAGTTGACATGTTATATATGCTTTTACTTTTTTTTTCAATGAAGAAATAATCTGTATTTGAAGAAATGCATATTGTTATTAGTCCTCATATTTATTACTCTGTAGAAATAAGAACTTAGGCAGATTAAAGAGTTTGTCCTTAGCTTAAGTTTTGATATTCAGATATTATTGCCAGGATTTAGTATCCTTCCTGAAGGTAGGCTTCCGTACGTGATTGGGTTTGTTTTGGTTTTTGTTTTTTTTTAAAAGCATAGTTTAGGATTTGTCTCCATTCCAGATTCCTGTATGCACACAAAAGATACAAGTTGCATTTAGATGGTAGATATTTACACTTCACAACAGTGGATATCCAAAAAAGCAACTTGCAATTCTGCTAAGAAAGATTAGTGATTCTGGATTTAAAGCATAGCACTGAAAAGAGAGTGATAGTGTGGATTTTGGCTGTTCACTGTGTGCTTAGTTTAGAATGAAGAATACCTTTATCCTTATTTTGCTGACAGTCTAGATTGCACAAGCCTGTCTTCTGTAAGTTCTCCAGGTAACCTGAGTGTTTTCTTGCTTTTTATGTGCCACATTAGATTTAAGAGGTTACAGAATATCAGCTGACAGAGTTAACACATTTCTTGACCCTTCAATTACTGGGAACTTAGGATCTATTTATGTCTAGAATTGTGTTAAATTATGTTAATTAAACAGAAATGTTATCCTGGGTATTTCCTGGTATATTTGAAACAAACATTGTATACTGTATATTGAGGCCTAATCCCTCTCAAGTACATGGTAAATCTCTACACACGCTTGTGGAACAAAGTCTGGCGGACTATATCCTGTCCTTGACAAATTGGAAAAACAGTTACATTTTTTGAGTTTCTATAGCTAAAAAAAAGCAACAACTCCCGGTCAGATCAATGGGTGACAGTTTCATTGGAGTTCAGCATGTATCTGAATGGAGATAGGTTTTAGGAGGGGACAGAGGCTGGGTGGGACTAGTGGATCCAGGAGTTGTACTTGTAAAAATTTCCAGTACCTTCCACTGTGGGAGGTACTCAGTCATTGTCACTTGCCACTCTCCAGGGAGAAACTCACTGAAAGAACTGCAGTGTAGGGAGCCATAAAGCTTTGTCAAATGCTCTCATGAAAAGGAAAAATAATTTCTTCCTGCTAAACTAGTCCTGAATGGATAGCACGTTCACCTTGGCTTGACCAACCTGCCTTTGAAATAAGTGCAAGAAGAAATCTGTTCCTCTTTTTTTTCCCATCCTTGAAATAAAAATGGACTTCAGTTAGAATGCCATGGTCAGCCTGATTTATAATAAAATACAGCTAGGTGTCTAGATACCCAAAATTCAAAATTCTATGTTTGCTCCTAAAGAGAGTTAGTCATGATAGTCTAGACGGTTAACTGCACAGCAGAAATCTCCAAGTCAAAGAGAAAGTCAAAGCGTACTTTTATGCTTAGGTGAATAACACATGTGAAAAACACATCCCGTTTTATACAGCACAGTATATTATGCTTTTCAGATTCATCTGTTTCAGATGTGGGCACATCATGGATTTATGTAGTGCCAAACTGTTTTGTGTCCCCTGTCTCCCCTAATAATTCCTAGCAGTCCTTCTGATCCTTTTGTGAGCTTAAGTTTTCATAGAACTATTGTCACAGCCAGATCTTATATTTTAGTGGCTATGCTCAGCACACTGTTCATGGCTAAGTAAACTTAGTATTGCTTTTCCCATTTGTATCATTTTATATTGGGGAAAATAAAGCCCTACCTTTATATAAAGAATCAGGATGCTTGGGAGTTACTGTGAAAAAGTAATAAATTTTCCTCAATATTGTCTCACAAACTAGGCAATTTGTTTGGATGTCTACACTTCCAATTATTCTGAGCAGATTGTGCTTCTAGGACACAGGTCTGGTTGGATTTACATCAGTAATTTAGATTAGATGACAAGTGGACTTCTGAAAAGACTCCCCTTTTTGTTTTCAGCTATTCACTTAGCTTTATGGTTCTGTTCTTACAGAGCTGCACAACTTGCCCATTTAGAGGTAAGCAGGGTTCTTCAAATAGGTCTAGAATTAGACTTTCATGCAGTCATATGGAAACTTAAATCTGTTGGCAAACACAACAAGATAAATTGTTTTTTTGCTATTGAAGAGCACATATGAAGAATTATGTGCTTCATATGTGTGCTATATGTAATGTTTCAATATTTTTAAGAAGCAAATAATTTAACACAGTCTTCATATTAGTATTTCTGGTGCATGAACAAACAATAACTAATTTCAATGAGATTTTAACTGAACTGTGAAAAAAAAATGTACGTTGAAAAAGTTATTGTTTGGAAAACGATAAATAACAACACTTCCATTCTGAACAGTTATTTTTATTGCCTTCCTTTTTACTCGTAGTCCTGGATTTTTGAGTGTGGAAGATGACTTAAAAGTTTTATGTCAGGTAACCAGTGTTAACTAATTTCTTGAAATAATCTTAGCCTTTAATGGAATCTTAACCTTCACATTAAACAACTGCTTGAAATCATGTTCTTTCTCCAAAGTTGTTTTGCTCTCAGTTTAAACACCAGCCTGTCTGAATCTTAAATCTTTTCAAGTAATTAAGACTCTAAAACTACACAACCTATGGACTTTGCTTGGAGCTATATCAAGAGGTTTAATCTGATCATGTCTATTGTGAAAAATGTGAACATCCATGTATCACAAAGCACCTTAGAACAAAAAGAGATAATGTGTATTGTATCAAACAGTTTTATCTATCTTCTTGACTAAATCATCCATTATTAAAGACCAAGCTAACTCACTGTGTTGTGGAGTTTCCAAGGATTAAAAAATGTAGACCAACATAATAAATTAAAATACTGTTTTTCCTTATCATATCAGATCCCAGCTATTGCAGCTGGTACTGAAAAGATAATACAAATGAAACAAAAACACTCAGAGGTGTTTTGGTTTTCCTCTCACACTTCTAAAAAGGTTAAAAAAACCCCAAAAAACTCCCTTTGAAATTGCTTCTGATGTCTTTTTCACAATGAACGCGATTGTTCTAGTACTTATTTCACTAGAAATCAGGCATAGCTCCATTAAACTGGTCAAACAGCCCTAAGAAACCTGCTTACAAACAGATGAAACTATATTCATAGAAAATAGCAAAGAACATAGATTATTTTTTTGTTTAGATATTAAATGTACATGATTATTGCAGTATAATCTCATCAACCTTTGTAAATAGTATAGCTATATGCTATGGGCTTGGTATTTTCCGGGTACTGCATGTGTTGTTTGGGGTTTTGTTGGGATTTTTTGTTTGTTTGGGGTGGGTTTTTTTTGAGAAAACACATTCCTTTTATGGGTGATTACTGAATATGTTAAACTGAAAATGAATCAGTAAATGAAGGCTTCTTTTCTTTGTGCTGAACTGAATAAAGTAAGGAACTAGCCATGAAAGTTTAAGCATCTTTCTATTAGATTAAATGAATTCTTGACAAAAACAATGGTTATTTTCTTCTTTATTCAAACTACATTCTACAGAAAAGAAAAGAAGAATTATCACACTGAATCTTTTATTTCTGAAATTATTTTTTTAAAAAAAGAGCAGTACTTTTTTTCTTTTTTTACTCAGCATTTTTTCAAATATTGAAAACTTAGATATCATAGCTACATTTTTATTCCTTCAGGTGTACAAGATTCAAGCTAATACATTCAAAGGCAGGTGAACAACCATTCCTAGTAACAGAGCTTTGATAATAATCATTATAATCTGCTTTAGGATAACCATGACTCTCACAGTATATACCATCTTTGGTCCATTTATACATAAGCATAATTCACACAGGTTTCTTCTGAATGACAGAAAAGACATATGAGTGACAGGCAAGATATGTGATCACGTTTTAACATCATCCTTTCAGTCATTCAGCTTCTTCCCTTTGTTGAATTGACTTAAATAGTCTTTAGTTATCTGTAAACACATTGTTCCTTGCATTTCTTCCACAGCTACTCTGGTGTAGAAACCAGAGGAGGATGCAGGTCTGATTAGTTAAAAGCAGCAAAGTTTTGTTGGCCTTTGTTCTCAACCGCCTCAATGTAAAGGGACTCTTCCTTCTTTGTTATCAAACTGGAAGAAAGAAAAGTGATGGCCAGCCCCTGAAAAGTTTGACAGCTTTGGAAAATGAATATTTTAAAACCTTTTTGTGCACTAAACATCTTTTCTCAGAAGAAATGACATTTTTTTTTGGTGGTATGTGGTTTGCCAAAAGAAATTTCTATGCAAACCACAAATGTGTACAAAAATATGAAATAAAATTTCAGGCAATAATCTTTGTACATGAATGTACAGAGAAGTTCTGCAACCTGGTTAAACGGCAAGTGTGATACTTCTTATTGCTGCAGAAGCCAGTCTGGCATAATAACTAAAGTTCTGATCCAGGAGACTGGAACACAGCTGAGAAAGACTTTTGGCATTTAAATTAAAAAAAAAAAAAAAGAAAAAGAAAAAGAGAGAGAGAGAAAAGGAGGTAGAAGGAATAAACTTTATTCAGTTTATGCAGTTTATCTGCACAACCACATCTGTGGTCCAAAATTACACTTTTCATCTTTAAGTGATTCAGCTGCTTAACTCCTGCCCATATCCTTAGATATGAAACTGAAAGTGACCAGTGTGGGAATATGCGCTTGCCCTGAGAGTGCAGATGTATGTCTGAGCAGTTCTGAGGGACACCACCAGGACTAAACATCTCAAAAAGGGCTTATTTCTAACATAAAAGATGAGTAGAAAGATACCATCATCCAGACCGGGGTATGCTACTCTCCCTAGACTGAGGAGAATTCAGGACTCCCTTTTCAATAATCTAGAAAGAGGACTTCAGTCAGCAGATTACCATTTACATAGGATTCAGCACAAATGTGGAAAATTAATCTTCGCTTCCTTTCTGAAACTATGCCTTCATCTTATTTTCTCTTCTGTGTTGTTATGCAGAATTCAATCCTGCACACATAAGCCTGGAAGGGGAGTGAGCAAGTGGTGATCACTACTTTGATAAGTTATTAGGACTCTCATCTAGGAGAAACCTAGTCCCTGGTCTAGGTTCATTTTTATTTTCAGTGTTTAATTTCATTCCTACTGAGTAGAACACTAAAGAGGCAGACTTAATTCCTAAAAACAATGTTAATCTGCTAGACATCTTCCTGAAACTTAATTTAAAGCCTAATTGAGTTGCACATAGATACCAAGCTTCAGAAAAGAAGGGACAGCAGTGGTTTTATACATGTTTAAGGTAGGGCTTTCTTGATGAACTGAAGCTTCTGTGCTTATTTAAACAAGGAAGAGTATCATTCTGCTCTTCAAAAAATGCTGTTGATCACTGAAAGTCACGGTACTGTAGGCCATAACTCTATATTTTTTCTTCAGTGTTCCAGCTTTCTGTAGGTAATATTGCCAGGCATCCTGTGTAACATGAAATATCCCACATTGCATTTTAAAAATCTCAGCCCCATTTGATAAAATAGATGAATCACATTTTTCCTGTATTTGCATTGTAACTGGCAATATTTCTAAATGCTTGCAGTGTTGGAATGTCAAAAAATGGTTGTTCTGCACAGACCAATAAATCATGTGAATGCAATATCTTCCATACCAATGGCTACCAAGTCTTTGACCTGTACTGAACAAGTCTGATACATCTGAGTAAGAGTAATTTATCTGTCTGAGACTGTACTGAACGTCAACATTTTAAATCGTCAGTCATAACAAATGTAGGGTAAAGAGCTGTGTCCAGTGGTTAGGATACTCTTCATTCAAGTGAAAGATGACAGGATGAATGCCTTCAGACTGAGGAGTGTATTGAACCATGTTCATTTTTGGGCAAAAGTTCTTTAAACAGTATTAAAGAAAAAAGTAAATGGTGTAATATCTTTCCCTTTAGTAGCTGCTGAGTCGGCCTTTGGAAAGGAGATTCTGAATAATGAACGAAGAAAATTCTCTTCAACTCTACTGCTTGGGATTTGGAGAACAGAATTTCCTGTATAACTATGTGGTGAATATGTCCTAATGGTTAAAAAACTGCTCAGCTACTGTGGCTGACGTTATATATATCTTGCTTGAAACACTTAATGATCTAACTGTCTCCAGGCTTCATATAAGGAATACAAACACCTAAAGGAGTTTTTGATCCTACTAAAAGAGTCGTAGACTCCACTGTGACTGGTAGGCAAATAAAATATACATTTTGTGTTATGTGACTACTAGGACCTGATTCCTATAAATTCTAGAGAAATTAAGACTAGTCCATATTAATAAGAAAACATGCTATTCTGAAGATCGAATTGAGATGTGCATTTATTGGCTTTATACTGCCAAGCAATTCTTGGGCTTCGTGTTTAATAAATTGAAGGGAAACTTCTATAGATGTTAAAAATATTAATCCTTTTAAGAAATTCCACTTCAGAATTTCAGCCCTAGATCTGAAGAACAAATCACAGTTCCTGCACAGGTCCTATGTTTCTCTTTGTGTCAAATACATTCTCATAGTATTGTTTTTCCTGGCTGCCCATCAGTAGCCTTATGAAAAGAGAACTGGGGAAGGAGAATGGAAAACTCTGTTCCTTACTGAACAAGGACCACAAAGTTCCAGGGGCCTCACGTTTCCAGTCTGCAGCTGCTCCCTTCATGCAGTGAATTGTAGTGAACTCTTACATTGAAATCTCTCCCAGTCTTCCCTAGTTTTGATGGAAAAACTTAAAATTAAGTTCCTGTAATGTAAATTTGGAAACAGTGTATTAAATGTGATATGCCTGTGTAATTGATATTAACACCTTTCAGTAAAGAAAATTATTTTCTTCATCATCCATTTCCAGATTATGAAATAAAAAATGAAGTGTTTTTTTTTTTTTTTTTTGAGAAAACTGCTCATCTGTTAAATTCCTCATAAGGACAAATATTGCCATGAGACACATGAACATTTTTATGAAAATCAGGGAGAGTTTTCTATGTCTGATGGCACGATATGTGCATGGTACTTTAAAGTACTTTGTTGTATTACTTTATGTATGTATAAGCATTATAAATAAAAGTCTATGCTACAGTTATGGATTTAATAATTTCACAAACAACCCTGAGTGACCTTCGTCATTCTGTCCGAAGTCCACTGGCTAGGTCATATTTCCTGATCCATTTACCCTTACTAAGTGTTTTATCAAAAGCGACTGCCTAGCCATTTGTTGAAAAGTAATCAATAAAAATAAAGTGAGTGTTTGTGTTAGAAGCAGCTTTTGCAGTAATATTTTCTCCACCAGGAAAGCAAAGTTGAAATAAAAGAACTGCATTACAGAAAGAGAGCGATATTTTTAGAAGAGCTCTAGATCTCAAAAAAAAAAAAAAAAGGAAAAAAAGAAAAAGAAAGACGTTTCAGTAGCTATTTAAGCTTGTTTTTCACTTCCAGAAATTCAACATGATGCCAGTATGATACTGGCAGGTTAAGTAGTAACAAATAGACCTTCTATTGAACTCCAAACGTACAGTTCAGTACAGAGTGGAAGGGTTAGAAATTCATCATGTGTCTAGGAAATATCAAAGCAAAAAAAATTTAGGACTGCATTAGTGACTAGAGTTTTAATCCAGCAAAATCTCTGAGTGCTGATATAATATTGTGGTTGTGAAGTAAGTCATATAGTGTTAAAAAGTTAGTATGCACTTCAGTGATTTTCCTGATCATGGAGGAAAAAAAAGTCTATGTTTTCATGTGTAAAACATTATAACAAATTAAGCTTGGACTACTGTTGATTAGGGGCATCTCTTAATATTACATTCCTTTGATACAGGTGTTAAGTAAGGCTTTTTCACACATAGCAGCATCAAGACCAAAAGAATCTTTTTGAATTTGTTACAGATAGAATGTGGCTATTTTCTTCATTTTTTTCACATTAACTCTCTCTGCTTTTATTTCACATCACTACAGGGCATCAACCCTCACCAGTAAGGTCAGACAATTGCAGACTCACTGTGTTGTCAGTGGACAACATAAATTGCTTAAATGAGGTGAAACACCAACACTGCATACTAGGTAACCAACACAGATATTACAACTGTTCCCCTTCTTTCTATGGATCAGGAATTGCACTTCACATTCCTGGCTTTGGATTCCATAACACCTGTAAAAAATTTAAATTAAAAACTTAAGAACAATAGTCAAAATAAAGAAAAACAAGGAGGTACATTTTTAATACTGTGTAGTTAATTTATGAAGTTACTCTTAGAACATTTGGGGAGGAGGGAAGTTTTCCTGTTTCAAATACAAAGACACTGGTTTTAATTGAAGAAGAATTTAAGGTAGCAGAAAAAGAAAAACTGCTTGAAACTACAGGAAAATTCTGAGAAACACTAATCTTACACTCTTCCTTAGATATTCATAAATGCTTATGATAAGATAAATAAGTTTAGCATAGATAGGTCTTTGGTCAACTGTAATCATTCCTATGTTACATTCTTTATCTTAGTCATTCACTGTATGCAGCTAAATTTTTCAGAAAACATACCTTTGCTGACACCAATTTAAAATGTAGTTGCAGTATTCCTTACTTTTGAATAATTGACTTTACAATCTTAATAATCTGTATTTAAAATATTATTTTGCTTTTAGTAGAGTGTTTTTTAATATGCCTGAGTATAAAATGTTGTAGAAACAGAAACAAAAAATAAATACAAGAATAGATATATGTGTTTTGAAATACACAATGACATTTATTAGGAAAATTACTCAGTTACTTGCATGTTTGCTATTTCATGTTGTTATTTTATCAATCTAAGTTATGTAGAAAGACAAATATATTTATGACATTAAAACTGCATCTTTGTGAGATCAGCTGTTACATTTCCTTCTATTTCTTGACAGAAATATAATCAAGTTTAAAATGCACTTTATCCATGTTAAAGTATGCTCTGTATGACAGTTATGTTTGTCAATCAATGTAATGACAAATTAATAAACTTTAAATCCATAGTGTAGTTTAAAACGTAAGGTCTCATTTTACATGTTTTAACTCTCAGTAATGAGGGAGTTACCTGAGACTCTCCACTGTTCTAAGAATTGAGATGTAAATTGGTTTTGTAACACAGTAATGTCATAATCAATAGGGATTTCTCAGGCCTTAATTTCAGCTGATACTTGCTGGCACTGTGGCAACAGAGTTGCTTCTAATAAAGTAGCAAGCAACAGTCAGATTTTAAAAAGTGTTGAGGTAGTGAAATTACAAGACAATAAAGATTCATTCATTTCGTTTCTGCATTTTATTGCTGGTAACATCAATGCCATCATGCTGTCCCCTAAGACGTAACATTCTATTTGTAACCAAAGCATGTAAACTAGAAGCTGTATATGCAATATATCTTATTAATGTGTATGCTATGTCTGATTCTGCAAAAGAACATTTGCAGATTGTATAACTGGGCATATCTGATTATCCTCCACACTCATAATTGTCTGATAATAAAAAAGGATGAACTTTTAAAAACTTTTTTATTATCTCCTTTTATAGTCACATGTCATTTTATAGTGCTTTCTCCTTCTTCATACATTTTCAAGAGGGTATTTGTTAGAAATCCTGCTTATAAGTGCATAAAGAGCTGTCCTAATACAAGTGCATATTTCTTAATATCTAGAGAGAAAGTAACACAGTCTCTGATGGGATGTGGAGTTACAAGATCTTCAAAAATACATGATAGCTACTATCAGCTGTCCAAATTTATCAAGCAGAACATTCGGGAAATTCCTATTATGCAAAAGCCTACTCCTCCCTAACGATATCCAACAGTTTCTTTAGAGTGATGGTCACACCTCCATACAAAAAGTCCCTCTGGAATATGAGGGACACAACTGCCCCACTGTGCAAACAAGGATACAGGAGGTTTTATCTTTACAAAAGTTCTGACTTCTGAAAGTGCAAAACGTTTCACGAATTGAAGATTCTGTGAACTTTGAATCAGATCTGGAGAAGCCAAACATAAACTCACACTGGAGACAACCCTGAATGAAAGCAATATATTTAAATGACCTGGTTAGTTTTCTGGACAGTAGGTGTAGATCCCTATGCAGAAACATGCATTCATTGCATCCATAAATAGAGTCAAAGAAGCTGACATCCACTCAGGAAAAGTCCAAGGAATCTATTCCAGTCCAAACAATTCTTGCTGTTTCATTTGTCCAGGTCATCTCTACATCTAATCTACCTGGAAACTCACTTGTTCCCTTATGTTGCCACCACAAATAGTTCAAGACACAGAGAAAACAAACACCTCAAAATACTTAGTATCTAAACTACTGTATCACTATTTATCAATTGCTCTTTTGGTTTGGTTGTGGGTTTTTTCATGCAATAATTTCTTTTAATTTTTTTCACTGACACCTCTAACCACCATCTAACATTTCCCCTAAACTAAATAAAACTCTTCCAAAGCTAGAGATGATGTGGTTTTCTAGAGCTGGTTCTTCTTTGAAACTCTGTTGTCTTTACAATTCCTCTTGGCCATATACAATGTACAAATGCTATACATGTCAAACTCAGGGTATATAGAAACTGTGGTTGTACCTCTGTCAAGTCTTTGAATGGATGTTCATAGACTATATATTCTGTGGTCCAACTCTATCTTGAGCACAGCTTATGATAAACACTCATGATTACTACGCATGCGATATTTCTCACAAAAAAAAAAGATGACATCTACTGCTAGTTTTACAGAGAACGTATACGGTTTGAATAGCCTTCCAAAATGGAGAATGCTGATTTTTTCCAGGACCATCCTTCACAAAGAAAAAATTTATGCTAGAATAACTTCATGTAAATGAGGCTTATTCCTTATTAGGAAGAAGCTGGGAGGTTTGAAAAACCAATGAGTTCTTCTAAAGTATTTTCTCTTGGTTTGGGAATTTTTGGGGTTGTTTTTTTTTGTTTGTTTGGTCTTGTGGGTTTTTTTCTTGTCATGAAACTAGGCTACTTGATGGGTAAATTATATTCTCCTAAGTTAATGAGGAACTAAAGAGGCAATTTAGTCACATCCCCCTATAAAAGAAAATAAAGCAGGTGGTCTTCGTTAAACATCATATTAAATCACATAGTTTAAACTGTCATAAATGCCATAGATGGATTTATCTATTTCATTTTGTCTTCCACAAAATCAGGATCCTAACAGAATTCTCTTTCTATACAAACAGTCGGTTAGTGAAAATGATTGAAAAAATACACAGAAGCAGTGCAGCTAATGGCATTGTGTGACTGATTCTGATTGCTAATTTCATATAATCCCCCTGAGTTATTAACTGTATATAAACATTGAATTTATGTACTTGCAGGAACCTCTATTGCCTTTGTCTATCATCTACATCTAATACTATAAATGATAAAATTGACTAGATAAGTCTTTATGTCTTATATGATCTTGGATTGATACTATTACCTCATTGTGTGTAGCCATCTCAAGATCTAGTCCTGTTACATGAACCTTCATAGTGGCTTGACTACAATTTTCCTCTAATCTAAGTGTCCAGAATTCAAAATCTGAACAGAGTGTGTCAGCTATGATTTTGAATCTTTTTCTTCTTAAGAATGAGGTGTTTTAAGGAATGTAAACCAGAGGGGCCCTGGTAAAAGATTTGCTTTCACAGTAGGTAGAGGCCAAAAAAACAGGATTAAGAAGTGAAGAAAGACATATTAATCTCTGTGACATAAATGTACTGAAGCAATACGTGAATCTGTGAGAGATGACCGGTTCAAGGAACTTTTCCTTCTATTATTTTATTCTGTAGAATGGGTCCTGCAAACATATTGAGATTTTGAATGAGGTTAGTGCGATGCAGTTATGCGTCCACTTGCATCATGTTACTGTAGGAGCAGGACAATCCACAGACTCTGTAGAGCTGATGTGGAACAGTGCCTAAAAAGCCAGTGAAAATAAAGTCAGGAGGCTGTTTAGGGAGTTTATTTCTTTCTTTCACACCAATTACTAACTTTTGGTTCAGCTTCTTGGATATGCTGAATGCTGATATAGAGGAGTCTTCAGGATTTTCTGCAGCAAAGGATAAAACCAGGAATCAGATGGAAAAAAGTTTTTCTTTTCTTCACCTTTGGACACCTCTTCCTCTTCTGATGTTGCCCCTTAAATGGGACTTGGTATGTTGCATTAGCTACAGTAAATCCACATGGGTGGGTATTAACAAGGTTAATTATTTTATGTATTTCACTGAGTAGATAAAAGATGAAAGTAATTGTCTCCCATTCAAAAGTGTGTGCACCATGCACTAGTTTGCACTGTATCATAGGAACGAAAAATAAAAATTCCATCACTGACTTTGTAATTTCCTTTCCAAAATCCTTCACATTTTTTTTCCATTTTAGGTATTTTTTCCCTCTTCACAATTCTTTAAATTCACAAAATTCAAGTAAAACACGTCCAATGGACTTCTTAGATAAGTATTATTTTTTTTCTTTTATTCTTAAAAAAAAGAGACTTATTTACCTTTGAAAGAGTTTCACGTACTTCCCTAACTCTAATTCTGTATGAACTGAAAGTTTTCAAGAGCAGAGCAGAGACAAAAAGTGTGTAACACTTTTTAATTGAGAAAATTATTAAAATATGCAAAACAAACGGCAAAGCAAAGTTAGGAACTCTGAGAAAAAGAAAATCTAAATTTAGAGAAAACCAATAAATCTGCACATTTACAAGTGAAAATAGTTATGTTGGAATTTAATGTTCTTTGTATAATATTCAGTATCTCTGTTCTGTTAGTTAAGAATAACATTTCATTTGGCGAACGACACTGATCTTGTATTATAAGATAACGGTGTCTGATCCTGCAATATGATCCTCATGAGAAAGGAGGTAAAGAGGCAAAAAAGGAAAGGTGATTTTGCTTCCCTGGCGAACATGAGTGAAGGTAACAATTCTACGTAGGTGCTTGTGAAGTCAGCGAAAGTGCCAGACACTTAGTACCTTTGTGGATTCACACCTAGTGTTCTACTATTTAATTCTTCCTCATTCTCTATGATTGCATCTCAAGTAGCATCATCTGTGAGTTTCATTAATGTGATATTTGAACTCCCTTCTAAATTTTTAATGAAGATGTCAGATAAAGGAGAAGACTGAAACAATCTACACTAGTATGCCCCTAGACATCTCTCCCTATCTCATAAGTTGTCGTTCATCATTAACTACTGTTTATGGCTATTGAGCTATTTTTCATGCTATATCATACGGTTTGTATCCAAGGAAATTTGATTTTTCAGAGTAATATTTCACAAGACTCTCTATCAAATGCTTTGCTAAAACGTGGATTTGTTATATTTGCAGAACTGCATTCTTTTCAGTCAGCAATTATGTTATTACACCCAAAAAAGCATTCATGTTTTGTTTGTAAAAAAAAAATAAAATTAAAATCTATGTTTATTGGAAAACATTGATTATTTTTCATGCTTTCATTATCCTCACTTACTCCAGTAGTGAAGGTGTGCAAGAGTAAGAATTCTAAAATGTGTCATGCCTATAATTGACTTTTAAATTGATTAATAATTCTTTATAATACCATTTTCTCTTGGTTTAACAAAAAAGACTTACACACTTGGTGTTTTTAAGTTAATTTATAGAACATAAGATAGCCTTTCTAGTACAGAATGCTATAAGATATTTGCATTTATATACAATATAAATATATATATGCATATATTTATTTATATATGTCTTGTATATATATTTATATATAACTTGTATAGGTAACTTTAGAATACTGACAAATTTCTTTATATGTAATGACATTGAATTTAAATAGATGACCATGTGGACTGTCATCTAACATTTTCCTTTATGTCCCTCTTGAATGATCTTTCAATACAATACTTGCATTTGTATTATTAAAAATCGGTACTAGCAACTGTTAAAACTGAATGCAGAGTAAACACTGTATACAGTGGTAACTTCTAGCTTTCTCTCCTTGTTTTATTGTGAAATCCACAAAATAAAACAGTATATATTATAAAAATAAATTTTAAAAAAAGTGAAGAACAGTTTTATTATCTTATTGCAACACTGGTACATCTACTTGTCAGTTCAAATATGATATGGTACAAATATGGAGACGAAATAATTCCTACTCAGTTGTAGACTTAATGCCTAAAGTAGGAGCTTTGTCATCTTAAGTTTCCTTTCTTATTAATGGAAATCGGTAGAGAGGGCCCTTCCAGAAGGTACTTTTATCTCATGTGTGATCTGAACTGCTTCTTCAATATGCTTATCTCTCCCCATTGACATGAAAGGGAGTTTAAGCTGACTAGTCTGCATGGTTAGCTTCTGCAGTCAGGCAGGAATATGCTGTGGTCTGCAATGTCTTTTACTCTGATGTATCATCAGGCTTTTAAGAGGAGTGCCTGAGACCCATGCCCAGTGGCAGTGCCTAGTGAAGGTATGGCAGTGGTTCTCGATGCCGGCCTTCCCCTTTGCTCCTGGCCTTGGGCTGACTGGGGCTTCAAAGCACCTCTGAACTGGGCTGGTAGGTATCTATTTTCCAGAGGCCTCTCATGCTGCTTCTGTCCTTTCCCTAATTTTAATTCTTCTACATGCCCAGTACTTGGGTGACAGTAGAGTATTGATTGTTGTAGGGTATTTTTGTGGTCCTAATAACAGTTGGACTGCATGATCTTAAATGTCTTTTCCAACCAAAACTATTTTATGATTCTATGTCATCTGAGAACCTCTTCTGCTCCTGGACAATTTGTCACTAAGAGATGCAAGGCCCAGGATAAAAAACTATAATGTATGAACAGGAACATGTGTAATGCCCAGTTAGCCAGAAGCCCGAGCACTTTCAGAGCAATATTTCATTATTTCCATTGTAGGGTTTGTTGTTTTTTTTTTCCTTTTGGTTTCCCCATTTCTGTAAAATACCATATTTCCTTTGGCATTTTATGTGGTGGCAGAGAAGTTAATAGCTGTGAAGAGCAGAGCGTGGGTACAGTTGCGTTCAAAAGTGCTTTTGAAATGAGTGCAGGGTAGCTGAACCTCACCGTTTCTTGGTTTTGGATAACTTGTTTAGGGGCTACTGTGGATGAAAAAAGCAACATAGAGAGCAGGGAAGTGGCAATAACAGCAGTTTCTCTTCTCATTTCCAGTCGTGGGGAGGCACTTATGATAATTACCAGCAAAGTGGAAAACCCAGCTGGAATTCTGAGAAATTTCTTTTTTCTGTACTTTATCTTTATTAAATTGTTATGTTTCCACCAGGTTTTTGCTGGCATTAGGCATAACAAGAGAGAGCAAAAAGGACAGAAGTGAAAATTGTCACAGCGGGATGCCTAAAGTTGCGTTCCTTAATCTTTATCCTGGGCACCCAAGTAAAAGCAGAGTGATTTTGAAAGGTGTTGCAAATCTTTAAGGTCTGTTGTCTGCTATAAATTTAATAGATCAGAAGCATTCCTGAAAGTCAGGCTGTTACGTTTACTTGTCTTTAAAATTTGTTATAGTATTATAGCTTGCAATACCTAGATTTATACAATCGCAGTCGGCTTCTTTGCATTCCTTGTATTCAGCCTAGATCTCTCTTAATTTTTTTCTTTTCTTATTGTTGATCTTTTACTAAAACAATAAAAAACTCAAGCAGAATATAAATGGTAGGTACTTGGTGAATATAAATAGTTGACTGCAATTACCACTGAGGCAAACGTAAGAGTATATTAGCTAATGTAAATGCTTAGACAGTTATCAGAAGAAAGGTCAGGAACACAGTACTGTGCATAATGAAAGTTTTAAAAGGGTTTTATCTAGATTGCCAAAAAGTGTACTTTTTACTATTAGAACTAGTCTTTCTAAACGCGATTGATATCCACTTAAAGGGTCTGCTTGTTTTTTTGGTGTTTATACTACTCAGTTGTCTAAACACATTTGTAATGAACCTGCATTAGTCATAATCACTTAATGAAGCTATGATTTCTTTTTTTTTTTTGTCCCATAACATTTCTTTAAGGTTAATTGCATGGTTACAAACAGCATTTCAAAGATCTTGAGATGCCCTTGGCACCAAAACTAGGAGAATAATACTTTAAAAAATATCTTGGGGTATCTTGCACTGAACCAGAGATCTGTTCAGCTATGTTGTGGATTCACATAGAGCAGATATTTAGCTGTACTTCTGAAACTATACCATACTTGTATTATTGGAATAAAAATATTTTCAGTGACCTATGACCCTGCATGGCTGCATTTTTATTCAATCCCCAAAGTACAAAACAGAAGAAGAACAGAATCTTACATGAAGATCAATTAATAGGCCCCTTAGATAACCTTTTATTTGCAAGAACTGCTGATAAAGAGGGTCTAGAACCCATCCACCAGGTTGGCTGGTAGCTTGAGGATAAAAAAGAAAATTATATTCAAAGATCTTTTCCTCCACTCAGTTGATTATTCTGCCAAGTGGAGGACCCTATAGGTGTCTGTTATGACACTGTGATACAGAATGAGCTCTGAAACCTCAAGTTTCAGAAGTGTCCCTATTTGCTGATATATTAGAATTATCAGACTTGACTAGGAGTGCTGGGACATTGCTAAGCTTTAGGGACATTGATTACTTCCTCCTTCATGATTGAAACCCATTTATTATTAGATGTATTCAGAGACGCTGAACAATCAAACAATTTGTGTAATAATGTTATTCAAAAGAGTATCAAATGTCAGATGGACGGAGGGTACACTTGATAAGATGAATTTGGGCCTCCAAGTACAAACTGGATAGATTCAGGAATTTACTAATTGTTACCAGGGAAAAATAAGTAATGTACCTGCAACGCAGCTTAGACTTTCATTATATTTCTTATTTCTAACTACCGCCTGATAGTACACTTCCTTTCAAGCAATGTTAAACTTTTTTTCCTCTGTTTTTCTTTTTTTTTTTTTTTTTTACCAAAGAAGAAAACTAATGAACATTCTGGGGGGATAAAAAACAAACCAAACCACAAAACAAACAAACAAACAACAACCAAAACCCCCAAGCAACCCCATAACTCAGCAATGCAAGAATAAATTCTCCTGATTATTACCCACAATAAAATGAAACAACATGGAGAGTCTTGTGAGTACCAAACTTATTGCAGAGCATGACAGCTTGAGATCATCTTATATTCAATGAAGTCTGCACAAATATTACTAATACACCAGAAACATTCAGCTGTTACTTTTTTCCAAGACTTACATTTTTACATTTTTTATAATTCCAAACAATGGAGGCAAAAAGAAATTATCTGAAGGAATGACAAATTCAGTATCAAGCGGTAAAGATAGCTGAAATTGCTAGATTAATCTTAGAATGCATTTGAAAACTGTGTTTCAATTTTATAGCAGATCTCATCCTCTGAGAAACAGGTTTTTCACTGCTGAAACTGTGTAGTGCTGCTGCTGCTTCGTTTTTCATCTCTCCTACTAAAAACAAGGAAGAAATATTTTTATCACTTCCATGTTTGAATTCAAAATAAGTACATTCTTTTCCTTGTGATTTATCTTTGTTCTTTTTTTTCTATAATCTAAATTAATAGAAAAACTCATCTTGAAATCAAAATACCACCCCATTCTCCTACTCCGTGTTAAGCCACTTTTCTGCTAGGTCTCAGGTTACAGCTATGAACTTTAAGTGCTAAACAGTCAGGTTTGACAAAGAAGAACCTGACAAATAATGTGACTTTCTTTCATGTGTAGTTTTAAGTAAAAAAGAAGTACATGTTCACCTCTTAATGCACTAACATAAAAAGGTAGAATATTGTTTTTCTCTTGTATTTTACATTTACAAATAGTGACTATGACTCCTCTTATGGTGGTAGGGAAAACACACCCACATTTACTATGAGGGTATCTAATTTTCAGTATTTCTCTTTATAGTTATACAACAGAGGATCCATCTTAAAACAGTTCTCTTGAAGAATGGAAGATAAATACTATTGTATTATATTTACATTCTACATTTACATATACATTTTACAATATAATAAGCCACGTGTTATTTCTTATGCAATGTTCTGCAGATAACTATGAATCCAAAATAATATACAAATTAAAAATATCTGTAGATGCTTTTCTAAACCTCTGATTCTTTCATCTTTTAGGTAGACAACTTTAGTAGCTGTTTTCCCATCAGTCTTCCATTTCTATTTATAATTCACATCGAAAAGCACACTTTATGACACTTCATGTGATGACATAGCAGTTATGAAGCAAAATAATTATGTACATAATATGGCCCAAGACTTCTTGAATTTTGTGAAATTCTCTACTTGGAAAAAAAAAAAAGATTAATTTTATTTTTCCCATTCCATTTCTACAGAATAATATAAAAGATGTACAACAAGAAATAAGGATTTTCAAGTGTTCTTTTTCAGGCTATTTAAATAGGAGAATAACTTCCAGAACTAGTGCTCAGACTTTTAATGACATCTCAAGCACATCATTATTGTATTATTGAGTCATGCCAGAAGGACAGAATTAGCCAACAGCTATTTTTCATGGCTGAGGACTGTGGAACCTCCCAAGGTGAGATTTGCTATTTGGGACAAGTCTACATATATTTTAAGAATTTTATTCTTTTTATGCAAATTCAATTTGAACATTTGATGGAAAAAGCTGTATCACATATTCACAATGAATAAATTATTGAGGCAATAGCTTACTACTCTTCAGAATATGCATTAATATTTTTAATTATAAAATTCAAAACTTTGGTCCTGGTGAATTCCTGAGAATTTTGAGCCTTGCCTTCAGTGTGCTCAAAATGTCATTCCACAAATAGGAGTATATAGAAATAGTCACTGGACAAAGAGGAATCTTTATTTTTTAATAAAACATATTTAAATAAAGGGCCTTGTGCTTAGAAGAACTGGTATTCATCCCTGAAGCTGTTTAGATAGTAAACTGAGATGTGAGTGTTAGAGAACTTGTCAGCCTTAGCTCCTTGTGTCACCTGGAGGGAAAGATAAGCCTTTTAAGATGATCTTCGGTGGACAAAATCCTCTCTGAGAATTGTCAGCTTTTCCTCATTGAATGGACATATAGCCTGGAATGATCACACTCCAGTCACATGCACTTTACTTACATGACTAAATTCATGAGAAGATAAAGCTAATCCTGATTTGTATACAAGTTCATGAATACTGTCAAGTTGCCTCCCTAAGTTTCTCCCTTTTTTGCTGGTACATTGCCAATACATTCATTCATACCATTCTGGAGTAAAACATGAATTTTCTGCTATGAAGCACATCACAGTCCATGACAGGACCCAGACCTTACAGCATATAGGTAAATGAGTCCAGAGGACTTGACTGTCATGCTTCCTGTTGATGACATCAGAAAAACATAGATGCTGTCAGTGAGATCAAAATTCCACCCACTAACATAAAGACAACAACTGGATAAAACTGTTCTCCAGTGAGATAAACATAATCTTTGAAAGCGACAAAAGCAAAGACATCAGATTTGAAAGTGAGCTCTGAAACAAGAGGCCATTTTATGTGTGATGGCACATGAAATTTTACTGGTTTAGAAGCATAAGTGGGTAATTTAAGTTCTTAATTTTGGCATGAGGCCTGAGAAGAAAGGAAAACATCTGAAAGGATAACAGTGTTGTTTGATTCACATGACTCACTTTGAGTGATTTTGTTCATCCTGCCAGAAATCTTGTGACTCATCAACTGGATTTCTGTGTCTGTTCTGTTGGCTCCAACAGAAGCTGTATGTTATGTGTAGTTTTGAATGTCTTCCACCTCAGCTACCCAAATCAGTGAGAAGTAACCTAGAAGATCCTTGGAAAACTGTTTGGTCCCATTTTAAGTGGATTGGTTCTCATTCCTTATTTGTAAGCATCTTAAGTTTTGATGCTATGTGCTGCTGTTGCTTTTCTACTATTGCGCTTTTGGTGTTTTGTTTGTTTGAATGATCAAAGTGAATGGAAGTTCATACAGGCTTTGGTTGGTTCAAAAGTATTATTTGCTTCAGAATGCAGAGTCAATCTGCTGCAAACACTT
Organism: Psophia crepitans; assembly: GCA_013399095.1. Lineage (NCBI taxonomy): Eukaryota > Metazoa > Chordata > Aves > Gruiformes > Psophiidae > Psophia > Psophia crepitans. Next base: position 27,727 of record VWZZ01000001.1, read on the forward strand.
TCTGTATAGTTGAATGAATACATCCATTGTCTACATTGACCCTATTTTGCTTGCAGAATCCACCTTTCCTCATTTCAAGCCTGAAGTCTTTAAGTCCATAATTCAGAAGTGTCAAGCTACACATGAAGGATGATGGTTTATTAAATTTTTAAAAATGCATTCCATATGTAACACACCTGCTAGAAATAGTGAGAGCAGTTACTTGAAGTAAGGATCTTGCTTGTCCTGTTCAATCACGACTGCAATAGCTGCAGGCAATTGCTTTGCCTATTGGCCAGTCTGAATTATTGACTGGATTAGTACATTGGGTGCAAGTTAAGGAACTCTCTCCTTTCAATATTTCTGTAAGATGACAAGTGCAATTCTCCATTGTGGCTGTGGTCAATCCAATAAAAAAAGGTTAAATAAAATTAAGATTTTTCAGTCGCTGAACAGAAAAGACCAATGAAATTCACAGCTCGGCTAGACGCTTCATTTAGTCCATGCTACAAATGGAGAAAAATGAACTAATGGTCGAGTTAAAACAGTATAGCAGATTTAAGTCTCCCACACTTTGTCAGTTTAGAATTAGAAGACTTTTATATTGCTTGAGTGTATATTTTTTATTTGGCAGTAAACATAATGCCATAGTTTCGGGATTTTTTATTTTTTTTTCTTCTGGAGGATTAAAAACTATGTTTCTCTGTCCTGGAAGGCATAAAAACAGAAACTTGCATATTATTTAGCTGTTTCCTCAACTTGTCATTCCTGACACTGGAATCAACTTGTGCTAATTAAAGTTTTTGTGCTTGTTCCATTTTGTTTTACGGTAAAAGGAGATATTTAAAACAGAACTAAAGTTACTGCAGTTTCTTATTTCACTATTAAAATATTAAAAAAAACCCCAAACTCAAAACCAAAAAACAGCTCAGAGGTTACCTGACAGGTACAGCTTGACAAGTAAATACTCAGTTACAAAGCTCATTGCATTTGTCACATAAAAAAAAAAACAACAAAACACCAGTAAGAAAAAAAGTTATTTAAGATGCTACAGCAGCTCTATTTATGCTCACCACTAAAAACTATCACATTCACCACAGTTTGTACCATTGTAGCTGAGTTACTGAAGTCATTCACCCATTAACTATGAGAAAGTAGGCATGTGCAATTTCATTTTGCATTGTGGCTGCTGATTCATATTGATTACTTAATGGTGACTGCCATGTCAAAATTAGTTGCTCAAGAATTTTTGCAGCTAAAATGAAGATTGTGAGCATTTTGCAAATCAGCTATGCGGTTGAAACACCTACTAAAGCTGAGTTTATGACTGCTTTGTGTCACTGGAACCTCACAAAACAGCCAGGGCACAACAGAAATCTTACCTCTGATTTTCATAATCTGTTTTAGATGTTTATATTGTTTCCTATCCTGAATATCTGAGCAACTTCTATGTCGTGTGAATGGTAACGTCCTTTCTCAGACACTTTGTATGCAAGGTACTTAAGACAGATTTTTATATCCATGCTTTTCTCCTTTGCCTCTGCCTTTGTCTTTCCTTTCTGAGGATTCTATCACCACACATTATTATAAGGCTTATTTAGAAGATGCTAAAAAAATACATTTCAGGTATTTGTGATGTGTGATCTGAAGAACATTTCAATGCATTAAAAGGACTAATAATGAAAGATGCATTATTTGATATGTAAATAATTATAAATAGACCTAATAAGCTATTGAAATGTAAAGGAAAGTTAGATACAACTTAAGAACATCAGAGTAAAAAATAATTATGTCTTTTATAATGCATATTATACTTAGAAAACATCATGAGTAGGTGGAATTATTCTCACTAGCACCATAAACAGTAGCTATGGACCAGACCAGAGGGAATTTGGTCCCAAAGAGTTCTGGACAAGTTCTGAAGCAGCTCTGCAAAGATTTTTTCCTAAAAAACAAGCCTTCCGTTACAAGTAACAGCTCTGAATATAACTCTGAAAAATCTATCAAATTAGGATTCTTAGATGATTAAAAATAGGTTTCACAAAAGATTTTCTATTGAGCAGTACCCTGGGCAGTGCCCATGTGTTACTGGAAAAAATTCCATTTCTAAAATTATTGGGTTTCTAGGAGCTTCCATGATTCCCAAACTTCAAAAAATAACTTTAACTGGAATTGATAAACTTATCATAGAATCATAAAATGGTTTGGGTTGGAAGGGACCACAAGGATCATCTAGTTCCAAGCTCCCTGCCATGGGCAGGGACACCCTACACTAGACCAGGCTGCCCAGAGCCCCATCCAACCTGGTCTTGAACACCTCCAGGGAGGAAGGGAACTTCTTAAGACTCAGTCTTGTTTTTACTATCTTTCTGATTTTCTCAGAAAATATTTAACTATTCCACAAAGTGAAATTATTTAGAATCATAGAACCATAGAATATCTCAAGTTGGAAGGGACCCATAAGAATCATCAAATCCAACTCCCTGCTCACCACAGGACTACCTAAAACTAAACCATACAACTAAGAGCATCGTCCAGATGTTCCTTGAACTCTGACAAGCTTGGTGCTGTGACCACTTCCCTGGGGGGCCTATTCCAGTGACCAACCATCCACTCTGTAAAGAACCTTTTCCTAAATTCCAGTCTGAACTTCCCCTGATGTGAATTCATTCCATCTCTTTGTGTCCTGACACTGATTGCCAGAGACAGGAGATCAAAACCTCCCTTCTGCTGCCCACCTTGAGGAAGCTGTAGACTGCAATGAGGTCACACCTCAGTCTTCTCTTCTCCAAGCTGAACTACCAAGTCACTTCAGTTGCTCCTCATAAGTCTTGCCCTTGAGGTCTTTCACCATCTTGGTTGCCCTCCCCTGGTGACACTCTAATAGTTTGACGTCCTTCATGTATTGAGTTGCCCAAAACTCCACACAGTACTCGAGGTGGGGCCACACCAGTACAGCGTGGAATGGAACAATCAACTCCCTTGACCAGCTAGCTATGTTGTCCTTGATGCACTCCAGCACACAGTTGGAGCTTTTAGCTGCCAGGACACACTGTTCACTAATTCAGCTTAACATCAACCCAAACCTCCAGATCTCTTTCTGTAGGAGCCATTCAGATTGTTCCATGTCAGCCAGAATATTCTATAATCTAGTTACTGAATGTGATGAAAATTACTTTAATTAAAAAAACCCAAACACACAGAACACAACTCATTCTGGCTGTATTTGGATATTTACTTGTCTTGTGATGTGCTACTTAAGGTGCATAAAGTGAGGGCTTAAGAGACCACTTTTCACTCCCTGAATATTTGCAGGATGGACCCCAGTAAGTAGACCTGAGCTGAGACTACTGCTGAAAAAGGTGTCAACAGGAGAAACAGGCAGAGGCACAGTTAACTGGAGGCCTTGAAGGGGTTTGCTCTTGAGCTAGCACATACTTGCAAGCCTGTAGAAAGGTCATCACATATAGGTGTCTGTCACTACAACCCCACATAAAGGGTTGTACTGACAGAAAACCAGGCATGATTTTAGGATAGATTTAGGGAATTAAAATGCAGTTAAACAGTCAAATCATGCTTCTCTAATTCTAATTCTGTGAACCCTTTCACAGAAGAAAACAAAAGGGTTTCTTTATTATTTTACTTCTCCCTTTATGATGATATGTTCCTGTAGTTAAGCATATTCATAACATTCCTTGTAAGAGATAGAAATAATCATACTTATTTTAGAACCACTTGTGGATTGATTCTGAAGTCCTTCAGTTGCCAATTTTACCACTAAATACCAGTTACAGTTTACCAGGCAAAATTATAATAAACTTAAAGTGATCTGATTTTATTATACATTGCAATGTTGAATAATATTCTTTGCCTGGTGGAAAAGTGGACAATATAATACTTTAAGTACTGGAACATACGAGACATGGAAGAATTAAATTTGGTGCAAAATAATGTAAGATATTCATTCTAAATTTCCATTCCAGGATCAATGTTCAGTGGAGTGTTCTTCAAAGAGATTCCCTAGTTTTCTCCCTTTTCCTAGTATCTTCTTTTTATTTTCTGCTTGATATCAAAACAGTTCCTCAGCTGAATCAGATCTTTCTGGTTAGTAGTCTGTAGCGGGCTCTCTTGGAAGGACTTAGCTGGGTGCAGTAGAGCACATTGTTATGACCTACTTCTGAGTTTTAGATACTTCGCGTGTTACCAGAGTGGGTGTCACAGGACTATTCAGGTTTCCTGGATTCACATTTGCTGCAGTTGGAGCTAACCTGAATGTTTTCCACCATGATATATATACTTTTATCACATCTAACACCTGAAGAAGAATGTGAGAGGAAGGATGATTGGCTATAGTCAACGGGCAGAGTAGCTTGAGCTGTCTGAAGGTGAGTCACCACCAGTTTCAGAGCTCAGTCACTGCATGCTCACTGCTTCTAACTTTGCTTTCTGGGAAGAAACAATTAAAGGCAGAGACTACAGCTGGTTTCCTCACAGGCAACGTATTGTTCTGTCTCACTGTCACAAATATGGCTACTACTAGGTCAGCCTGCATTTTCCATTTTTAAGCCCTGGTGTTGTTTCTCCTTTTCTGATTTAACATTAGTGAAAAACAACAGCAACAACAACAGCAAAACCTCGCAGAAAACAGACCTGAAAAGAAAGAAACAAAAACGTGATTCAAGTACTTGTAGACATGAAGAAATCATTGGTTTCCTTAGCAACTGGAGTTCTATATTAAGAACAAGAAAGTAATTAACCCCCTAATATGAGATAATGCTACAAGCACACGTTTAAGTCTGCATGAATTTTTGGTTATTGCTCTAACACATTAAAATTATAAATGATGAAGGCTAGTCTCTGGTTAGCCATCCTACTAAAACAATGAGGAAATAGAAATTCCCTGGAACAGTGGTATATGTCATGAATGAAATATATCCAGATCGAAGGTTGTAATTGTTGGTCCTGATAGAAACAGCTGTTCAGTCCTGCAATCTGATTACACCGTAAGATGGCTTTCTTTCTTCTTGTGCATGCAGCTATGATATGTCTTAACAGTTGTTTGGAGTGACATATCATAGAGTATCCAAAGGATGGCATCAAAGATGGTGAAGGGTCTAGAGGGGAAGATGTATGAGGAGAGGCTGAAGTTCCTTGGTTTGTTCAGCCTGGAGAAGAGGAGACTGAGGGGAGACCTCATGGTGGCCTACAGCTTCTTCATGACGGGGAGCGAAGGCGCAGGCGCTGATCCCCTCCCTCTGGTGACCAGTGATAGAACCCGAGGGAACGGCATGAAGCTGTGACAGGGGAGGGTTAGGTTGGAGATCAGAAAAAGGTTCTTCACCGAGAGGATGGTGGGGCACTGGAACAGGCTCCCCAGGGAAGTGGTAACAGCACCGAGCTCAGCTGAGTTCAAGCAGTGTCTGGACAATGCTCTCAGTCATCTGCTCTGATTGGGCTGGTCCTGTGTGGAGACAGGAGTTGGACTTGATGATCCTTATGGGTCCCTTCCAACTCGGGATATTCTGTGATTCTGTGATTTTCCATTTCAGTCTCTGCTAATAGTTTTTCCTCATTGTTCACTGCAAAGTTAGAAGAGTCATACAGGTTCAGATATATATTTGGGTGTGAATATGCTCCTGTGCTAATAAAATATTTACAGTTAGGATTCAGAAATACATGCCATGACAATTACAGCGCGATTTAGTAGAATATGTTACAAACTTAAGAACCAGAATAGTTGTACTGATTTCTGAGTGAGTACCTATCGTGTTGTAATCAATGTCTGTAATCAATGTCTAACCACATGGCTTGACCATCAAAGTACAGAATTTTGCAGATTTAGTGGTGGTTGTGGTATAATCACCTGATTTCAGAATAATTTTTATTTATGTAGGCTTTTGATGTAAAATTTGAACCTTAGACACCATATTGAAAAATGTTAACTATGATTTATAGAAATGACTGGAGTATATACAAATCTCTTTAGAGAATCTCATTCCATTACACTGCAGACATACAAGTTAAGGCTAAGTGATTGCTAAATATTATTAAATAATACTGAAATAATACAGATTGATTTTAGTTCCTTTTTTTTTGTAAGAATGGTCACATCTGATATCTAAATATCAAAATTAAATATTATTTGGGAGTTTGATTTGTGTATCATGATAATAAACTTTTTGCTTTCCTGTTCTTTTATTTTTCTTATACTGTTGGCTAAAATATCAAACAAGGAAAACTAGTCTACTTCAGTAGTATCTGTGAAATCCAGCTGATGGGATTTTCTCAGCATTAACAAAAGACAGGATTTCACCTTCTAGCCAAATGCCTTCCTGGTGTATCCTTATTGTATTCACAGAAGTTTTATATCAAGATACAGCTGGTCCCTGCTTCTTTCATGGTGCTCTGCCAAGGTTTATTAGAAGGGAAGTCAGACTCTGCTTTTGAAGCAATGACAGAAGGTATAGCATTTCAATGTACTCTTCACTGTGAGGATCTTTCAATTTTTATTTTTTTTTGATGAAGCAAGTTCAAAGTCACTATGTATCACTATTTCTAAACTGTATCTAACTGTCAAAATGACTGTGATTACATATTAGATATGGTTACACTTCTGCCCTGTTTCACTGATCAGATCTTATCAAGGTGAGATTATTCAATGTCTTTATATATCTTTCTTCTTTGTATTGCAAGAGAGAAATATGTTATAGGGGCACAGGTAATATGCCATGCTTTGTAAACAGAAAAAATAGAATTCTAGACTTTTTCCTACACAGTTACAGACAGGATCTTCTCTCAAAGTTTATTCCATTTTTCATATAAGAAAAAAACCATAAAAAGTTTTGATGCAGGATTCTTTCATGATACCTATCATTTATGTTTTACTCGTATTATGTAAGGTGCGTGTATTTGTAACTAAGAATGTGTATGTGCATATGGTGTTTGGTGGTGGGTTTTTTATTTGGTTGGTTGGTTGGTTGGTTTTGTTTGTTTGTTTGTTTTGGTTTTTTTTTTTCCCCTTCTTGAAAATAATCTTTTAGCACTGTCCTGGTTTCAGCTAAGATAGGGCTAATTTTCTTCCTAGTAGCTGGTATAGTGCTGTGTATTGGATTTAGGATGAGAATAAAGTTGATAACACACTAATATTTTGATTGTTGCTAGGCAATGTTTACACCAAGTCAAGGACTTCAGCTTCTCATACCACCCCACCAGCCAGGTGGCTGTGGGTGCTCAAGAAGCTGTGAGGGGACACAGCTGGGACTGCTCACCCCAACTGATTAGAGGGATATCCCATACCATATGATGTCATGCTTGGAGGAAGCTGCCCAGGGGAGACCACAGCTTGGAAACTAGAAGGGAGAAAGAGAGAAAGAGAGAGAAAGGGAAAGAGGGAAAGAGAGAAAATTTCCCACATTTCTGTTAGCCAACTTTATCTTGGTCATTCTATAGTCTTATCTGTGTTTTATCACTGGTTTTCTTTTATGCAGTTATCTCTTAAGGACAAAAATATTCACTTACTGTGTGCCCTGTTATAGAGAATTGTGACTGTCATAAACCATCTGAATAGTAGGAAGAACAACCAGCGATAATCTTATCAACTCTTGTCATCTACAGAAAGCAATGCAGTCTGGAGTAGTTAGTGACTTTAAGACCATCAAAAATCCCATTGAATGCGCCTTTCCTCTTTGTTGTCATTGGATATCCCAGTGAATTGTGATTCATTTATGGGGGTGAATGGACTGAGAGCAGCCCTGAGGAGAAGGACTTGGGAATTCTGTTGAATGAAAAATTTGGAAACGGGACACTAATGTGTGCTCGCAACCTAGGAAGCTAATTGTATCCTGAACTACATCTAAAGAAGCATGACCACCAAGACAAGGGAGGATATTCTTCCCCTCTACTCTGCTTTCGTGAGACCCCACCTGGAGTACTGTGCCCAGATCTCTGGCCTCCATCATATGAAAGATATGGATGTCCTTGAGCGGGTCCAGAGGAGGGTACTGAAAATTATCAGAGAGCTGAAACACCTCTTCTGTCAAGAAAAGCTGAGAGAGTTAGAGTTGTTCAACCTGGAGAAGAAAAGGCCTTATTGCTGTCTCTTAGTACTTAAAGAAAAATAGAGAGAGCAGGGTCTCTAGTGACAGAACAAGGATCAGTGTTTTAAAAGTGAAAGAGAGTAGGTTCAGATTGAACATATGCAGGATTTTTATTTTTTTTTAATGATGAGACACTGAAACAGGCTGCCCAGAGAAGTTGTGGATGCCCCATCATTAGAAGTATTTAAGGTCAGGTTGGATGGGGTTTTGAGAACCCTAATCTAGTGAAAGATGTCCCTGCCCATGGCAGGAGAGTTGACCCAGGTGATTCTGCATGGTTCCTTCCAACCCAAACCAATCTATGACTCTGCAGTGGCAGCAGATTTACAGAGAAATGCTGTGAAAACACAAACTGTACTAACATACATTTGCTTTGATATCCAATGGACTTCTGTATCTAGGATTTCAATCTTTTCATTTATTAGATGACAAAACAACATTTTTCACAGAAGTTCTTTCAGAATTTGTGTTGAGGTTCATCACCAGGACCCTTCCTAGCTCCCTGTGTGTGATGTCATTTTAGTTGCTTATAGCCAGTTGCTCCATCTGACTACTGCTGTTACAAAATCCCCACAGTGGGCTCTATCATTCTTGTCTTCCATTTTTTCTCAGCTACTGGAGCCACTCCACATCACTCTGCTCTTCAGAGCAGCAGTTCTTTCTCAGCTACGTTCTCTGTACTTCCTGAAGTTTATTTTCCCCTCTAGAGCTGAAGAAAGGGTGAAAGCAGACACCATCGTATAATGATTAACAGAGGGAAATCTATAGCACTATGAGGCTGAACTCAGATCCTCAGATCTCATTCTGATTGTAAGGCTATAAATTTCTTGGATGTAACAAAGGAGGTGAAAAAATAAATGTCTGTGTCCATGAAAATCCAATACGGACAACCATTTTCAACTGTAAAGTTTATTAAAGACTCAATGAAGCAAATAGTTTACAATATCTTCTTTATATATATATATAAAAATAATCATGACATGCTCTCTAAGGATACTTGCTATTATTTTTTCATGTGTGCATCTATATGCAAGCTCGCGTGTGTATGGAGAGCAGGAGGACATTAATTCCCAAATAGACGGGGAATAGATGGCTTCTTCAGCTATAGCGAAAGATCAGCTGGAGCCAGATTTTAGATTTCAGGACACAACAAAAGTGAGTGCATTTGATGAGAATGTATTTGATGCTGTGGAGAGGACAATAGTATGAAAACCTAACTGAATTCAGATATGGACAGTTGGGCAGTAAAACAGGTTGTACAGTTTTACTCACAAATAAAGATGTTATTGTTTCAATGTCTGGGATTGACACAATAGATCCACTGCAGCAACCTGCAGCAATCACTTATGTTTACAGCAAGAGTGATATGGGTACTTAAAATGCCTTCATAATCTATCAGAACATCTCAGAATTTTCCTGAATGGAAGTGAAGTGAGTATTTGAAACACTTGCTACATGTATAATATCCAGCCTTCTTTCTTTGAAAGTTTTATATCCAAATCTGAACATTTTGTCTTATATTTGTGATGATTTAGGAATTATGCTTGTATTCTTATATTGTAATTTTGAGCCAACCATGATGTAGCCAACCATGCTGATGATAGCAAAGTGGGAGGTGTTGTTGACTCTCCTCAGAGACAAGAGTCCTTGCAGTGGGATCTGGATAGATTGGAGCATTGGGCAGTCATTAATGAGATGAAACATAACAAGTCCAAATACAAGATTCTGCACACAGAAAAGAGTAACACCAGTCACAAGTATAAACTGGAAGAGGAGTGGCTGGAGAGCAGCCCTGCAGAAGGGGGTCTGGGGTTGCTGGTCAACAACAGGCTCAATAAAAGTCAGCAGTGTGCCCTGGCAGTCAAGAAGGCAAACTACACCCTGGGGTGCATCAAATACAGCATCATCAGTTGGTCAAATGAGATGATTATTCCACTGTATTCAGTGCTGCTGTGGCCTTATCTTGAATACTATATGTTCTGAGTTCCATAATTTAAGAAGGATGTTAAGATTCCTGAATGTGCCCAGAGGAGGGCGACAAAGCTGGTGAAAGGGTTGGAAACAATGTCCTATGAGAAGTGGTTGCGGAGACTGGGTTTGCCTAGTTTGGAGAAAGGGAGCCCAAAGGGGGACCTCATTGCTCTCTACAGATGGGAAGTGAAGAGGGAGGTGCTGAGCTCTTCCTCCTGGGAACTAAGTGCCAGGATGCATGGGAATGGTTCAAAGCTGTGCCAGGGAAGGTTTAGACTGGACATTAGGAAGGATTTCTTTACCAAGAGGGTGGTCAAACACTGGAACAGGCTTCCTAGAGGATATTTATGCTGCATGCCTGTGTTTAACAGGCACCTGGACATTGTCCTTAACAACATGCCTTAACTTTTGATCAGCATTGTAGTGGTCAGACAGTTGGACCAGGTGATCGTTGTAGGTCCCTTCCAACTGAAACTATTCTACTCCACTCTACTCTACTCTACTTTCAAGTCGACCTTCGTTATGATGACCTGTACCAAAATGTATGGTATTCCAGTACCACTCCTCATAGCAATTTGGATCATATGTGTCAGACTTTTAATTAGAAAACCTTCAACAATGTACTGTTTGAGGGGAAAGCATGCCACAGCAAATGGCAAGGAATTTGTAAGCTTCACAGCTTGGAAGATTAGTTTCAAGTGAGTAAGGTAAGGGACATGTATCTGGAGGGCTGATGCATAAGCTTAGGTGAGCTCTTTGGTTTCTATGAATCTATAGTCCACAGCTATTAACTGGCAACCCATCATTGGGAGACACAGACAAAACTATAACAAGCTTAATTTTTATAAATAAATCCTCTTTGTATGTTGGATTCAATTCCACAAAAAGAAAAGGAAATGTATGTCTCTCTGCTCAAATGTTTTTGTTCAAGTCCTTTGTACCATCTTCAGTTTGGAAATAAATGTAGCTCAATGGGTAGTTGGCTTTTCATGTTTAGAGAACAATCATCCGGTGGACAGAGTCACACCTACACATGGCACCTTAGGTCTTACTATCTGCTAGTGTAGTACCAACAATCACAGAATCACAGAATCACAGAATATTAGAGGCTGGAGGGGACCTCGAAAGATCATCTAGTCCAACCCCCCTGCAAGGCAGGGCCACCTAGAGCACACCACTCAGGAATGTGTCCAGTCAAGTTTTGAATGTCTCCAGAGAAGGAGACTCGACAACCTCTCTGGGCAGTTAGAAAAAACTAAGAAGATCTTCCAAGGTCCTCAAAACATTTTTCCTGACAGTGCAGATAAGAATTCAAGGCTCCACTGAATAGGTCAAGCATATAGAAGGTTTCTGCAATGGGAACACTCCAGTGCAAAAGACCTCTCAGTACAACAGAATCCAATATCCTTAAAAGGAGGTATTTTATTTTTATCTTTATTAGCATCTGAGAAGAACAGACTATGCACATCTAAAGACCAAAACAAACAACACTAAAAAATTTCAGACAAATGCTTTATCTGTTTTTATTATAAAATAACACTTGGTGTTAGCTGCATACAACAGCACGTGCTGCCAGTGTTGCAAAGTGCTCCCACATGAGGCAACAGCTGCAATGCCTGCTTGCACTAACCATAGATTACTTTATATCTACTACAACTAAGTTACCTGCAGTGATTACTGCAGCATCCGATGCGACTGTGTCAGGAACTATGAATGGATAAGCCAGGGCATGAGAAATTTGTTTAGTGCCTTATAAATAGTAGGTATAGCTTTACCTATTTATTACCCGGAATATTACTCAGATATAAAAAACAATATTTTTTATATCATGGTATCTTATTCAAAATATGAGACATGACAGAAATCTCAGAGTCAATAGAAGTGGTAAATATCAGGTTTAAAAGTGTACCAACCGCACCTGCCTTACAAGTAAAACCAGACTTTTTCACCTGTCCCAACTAAGAACACAATCAGAACAAAAAATTGACACTGTTAGAAAGCTACTAAAGTCATGTAGTAGTCACTGTATGACCCCTTAATGTTATTGAAAATCTAATATCAATTCTTATCAGGGTATTCCTAGGCCATTATCTCAGTGCCATTTCTTGGCATATATATACTAATACTGTAAATATGTTTGCAGTATTTCTAATGAAACATTTTTCAGTGATAGTATTAAATATATTCAATAATTCAATAATGAAATATTTTAATACAGTATGAAACCATTGCTTAGGTTAAGATATTTTGCTACTTTGACAGAATGCTTTTGGGTTGGTGGTTTGTTTTGTTTTTTTTTTAAACTTAAATTATCCAGTAATGTCAAAAATACTAGAATGTTAAAGGTAGATAAAACAAGACAAAGCTACAGCAAGACAATGAAAATCTTGTTATAATGAGGAACATACTACAGTCAACACAACTGCACTTGTTTATATGAAAGTTAAAAAAATTTAGTAATACTTAGTGAAATTTTAAACCATTGAACGTCTTTGCTTCTCAAAATCTATTAAAAAAAAGGAAAGAAAAAAAAAACTAAAAACACAGGAAGAAAAAAAGCATATCGACTCAATTGAAACTGACAAATGGTCTACATGTAAACTGAACACTGAAAAAAACCCGAATTGATATTTGACTTCTAGCACATGACCACTGAAGGTCATGAAAAGTAAGTTGATCCTTTAAAAGCCACTAACCAGCTGACAAAAAAGTTTTAAGCCTTATGTCCGATACATAACAAATATTATTTTTCTTAATTTTTTCTTATATTCCTTCTGACATAAATAAACATTGCCTTCTACCTGTTCAGATCTTTTGACAGCACTATTTAAAATAGCAAAAGAAAGTAAGTACTGTCTTCTTCCAGAAAGTAATAAATCCTGTGCACCTTGCCAGTCCAAACTCATCATGCTATCTTCTTGCCAGCTGTTTATGGGAGATTAAGTGCCATCATGTTTTGGACTATCTCATAAAAATGTCATAAAGGTACTGGTGATAAAGGATTATCAGTGTTATTACCCTTTCCTCATATTAAGTATATAGATTAAGCCATCCATTCTTCAGAGTTTTTTGTAAGAATCTTGATCACAAAAAGACCATTTATAGAAACTCTTGTGAGGGTAGCAGACGAAAAATATCCAATTAGCACGAGTGATGAAAGTGCTGAGAAACAGTTACTGAGACTCCTGAAAACAGCAGGAAATGTAGAGGAACACTAGAGAGAATCTGTGAAAGTTCAGGGAATAATGTTTAAGGGGAAATAAGAAATTAACATAATAAAGACTTGGCCTAAGTCTTGTCACCCCTCAATTTGTTGTTCTTTTTCCAGTGACATAACCTGTGCAAAGAGGAGGGGATATAATCACAAAAGCAACAGACAGAGAGTGGGTAGCATTACTATGGCTGTATGTCTAGTTTAGGCTAGTAAGTAGTTTAGGGGACCCAGGAATATTCCCTATTTCCTGTTCGTGTTTTATGCAAATCTTGGCCTAGGTGTAAGAGTCAGACCTGAGAGGTTTCAACCTCACAACTATTTTCATAGAAATTAAATGCTGGAGACCTCAGTCTATACTAGGAAGACCAGAGTTCAAGAATCCCAGGTCCCAGAGACCAGGGGGAAAATCTGGAGAGAGGAAGATTTACCCTTGATGGAGAAGGTTTAGGTCAGTGAACATAAGTACATGTGCACTGATGGGATGCACTCACAAGTGCTGAGGAAGCTGGCAGATGTCATTGTAAGATCGCTCTTGATAATCCTTAATTAATCATGGTAATTGGAAGAAGTGCAAGAAGAAGGACCCAGGGAACTACAAGCCCATTAACTACATTTTAATCCTTGGAAAGGTGGTGGAACAAAGAATCCTGGAAATCATTTACAGGCACATGAAATAAAAAAAATCATCAGGAGTAGTCAGCATGGATTCACCAAGGGGAAGGCATGCTTGACAAACTTGATAGACTTCTATGGTGAAATGACTAGTCTGGTAGATGAAGGGAGAGCAGTGGAATTATCTGCCTGGACTTCAGTAAGGTCTTCAACACTGTCTTGCACAAGACTTTCACAGATGACAATGTGTTTAAGTATGGCTTGGATGAGCAAACAGTGAGGTAAACTGAAAATAGACTGAACAACAAGACTCAGAGAATGGTGATCGGTGGTAGGAAGTCTAGTTGGAGACCACAAACCAATAGTGTACTCCAGGGGTCAATACTGGGTCCAAGTGTGTTTAACATAGAGTCACAGAATCACAGAATCTTTGAATCATAGAAGGGTTTGGGTTTTAGCAGATCTTTCAAGATCATCTAGTCCAACTCACCTGCCATGGGCAGGGACATCTTGCACTACATCAGGCTGGTCAAAGCCCCATCCAACCTGACCTTGAAACAATGAGACAATGATTGGGCATCCATAATTTCTCTGGGCAGCCTGTCTCATTACTTTCATCATAAAAAAAAAAATCCTCCGTATGTTAAATCTAAACCTACCCTCTTTCAGTTTAAAAACATTAACCCTTGCCTTATTTCTACAGGCCTTGGAAAAAAGTCTTTCTCCATCTTTATTATAAGCTCCCTTTAAGTACTGAAAGGCAGTACTTGTCCAGACTGAACAACCCCAACTCCCCCAGCTCTCTCACTGATATCCCCAAGTCCTTCTGCACAGGGTTGCTCTCAATCCATTCATCCCCCAGACTGTATAGATATTGGGGACTAACCCTACCCAGTTGCAGGCCTTGTTGAACTTCATGATATTCACATAGGTTTACTCCTCAAGCTTGTCACGATTCCTCTTAATGGCAATTCTTCTCTCTAGTGAATCAGCTGCACCACTCATCTTGGTGCCATCTACAAACCTGCCAAGGGTACATTCAGTCCCACTGTTTATGTCATTGATGAAGATACTAAATAATATTGGTCTCAGTATGGACCTTAGCGGACACCACTGATTTCCACTTGAACACTGAGCCATTGAGGGTAACTTGTTGGATATGACTATCCAGCCAGTTCTTTATCTTTCTAACAGTCCATCCATCAAACTCCTGTCTCTCCAATTTAGCAGAAAAATGTTGTAGGGAACCATATCCAAGGCCTTACAGAAGTCCAGGTAGATGACATTCATAGTTCTTCCCTTGTCCACTGATGCATTCACTTCATCATAGAATACCTCTAGTTTAATCAGGCATGATTTGCCCTCGGTGAAGCCATGTTGGCTGTCTCTTTTTGTACATTTCAAGATGTCTTCCAGGAGGATCTGTTCCATGCTCTTACTGGGCACAGAGGTGAGGCTGACTGGTCTGTAGTTCCTAGGGTTGTCCTTTTTACCTTTTTTGATATAGGTGGAATATTCCCTTTTTTCCAGTTAATGGAGACTTTGCCCAACTCCCATGACTTTTCAAATGTGATGGAGAGTAGTTTGGAAACTACATCAACCAATTCCCTCAGGACCCTGGGATGCATCTAGTTGAGTCCTATGGGCTTAAGTACGTTCAGGTTTCTCAGGTGGCCTCAAACCTGATCTTCTCCTATGATGGAAGGGACTTCATTCCCCTAGTCGCTGTCTTGAGTTTCAGGTGCTTGAGAGATGTGGGAAAAGTTATTACTATTGAAAACTGAGGCAAGTAGCTTCTTTAATGATCTGAATGATGAGAGAGAGAGTAAGCTCAGCAAATTTGTTGATTATACAAAACTCAGAGGCGTGCCTGATATGCCAGTGGGTTGTGCTGCCATTCAGAAGGAACTTACTAGGCTGGAGAAATGGGCTGACAAGAACCCCTTGAAGTTCAACAAGGAGATGTGTGAAATTCTGCACCTGGGGAGGACAAGCCTCAGATACTAGTATATGCCAGGGGCTACCCAAGCTGGAAATCAGCTTTGCAGAAAAGGCTCTGGGGTTCCTGATGGATAACAAGTTTAACATGAGCCAGCAATGTGCTATTGTCTCAGAAAAGGCTAACGGTATTCTGGGCTGCATTAGCAGGAGTGTTGCCAGCAGGTTGAGAGAAGTTCTTCTACTCTTCTCAGCAGTGGTGAAGGCCACAGCTGGAGTAATGTGTGCAGTTCTGAGCTCTCCAGTAATGAGAAACATGGACATACTGGAAAGCATCCAGCAAGGAGCCAGTAAGATATTGAAGGAACTGGAACATGTCTCCTATGGGGAAAGGTTGAAGGAGCTGGAACTGTTGTGTTAAGGGAAGGGAAGGGAAGGGAAGGGAAGGGAAGGGAAGGGAAGGGAAGGGGCATCTTGTTAACACATATAAATACCTGAAGGGACAGAGCAAAGAGGATAAAACCAGTCTTTTTTTCAGTGGTACCCAGTGACAGGACCAGGGGCAATGGGCACAAGCTGAAACAAAGGAGATTTGTCTCAGGAAGCTTTTTTTTTTTTACTGTGAAGCTGACTAAGCAGTGGTACAGCTCGCCCTGGGACAAGCTTGTGCCATCTCCATCCTTAGAGATAACTCAAAAGCAATCTGGACATTGTCCTAGGCAATTGGCTCTAGCTGGCCCTACTTGAACAAAGGAGGCTAGACCTGATGACCTCCAGAGGTCCCTTCCAACCTCAGCCATTCTGGGGTTCTATGAGGTTAGACCTTACAGTCCCAGTTGCTTAGTTGCGGAGGGAGAAGAACGGATCAATACTTGAAACTTTCCATACTGTACCTGAACAGGTACGTCTAGACACAACCAAAAAACCTTAAAAAGGTTGATATCTTATGAAGGAATGGCTGCTTTTCTCTCATATCAAGATTCTACCTTCTCCACAGATTGTGTTCACAACCAGATCTATGAATTTGAAAATATCTGTAAATATCAGCAAAAAAATGAATTCACTTTCAATATTAGATTTTTAATAATTTTTCTGTATGTTACTTAAAGGACTGGCAAGGCAGATCAGATTACTTGCTTTGTGCTTTCCTTTCTTTTATACTGTTTTATGGTGTTGTCTGCATTGAATCATAGAATCATAGAATCATAGAATCACTAAGGTTGGAAAGGACCTCCGAGATCATCAAGCCCAATGGTCAACCTAACACCACCATGCCTACTAGGTCATGTCCTGAAGTGCCACGTCCACGTGTTTTTTGAATGTCTCCAGGGACGATGATTCAACCACCTCTCTGGGCAGTCCGTTCCAATACCTCACTACTCTTTCCGTGAAGAAGTTTTTCCTGATATCCAACCTAAACCTCCCCTGATACAACTTGAGGCCATTCCCTCTTGTCCTGTCACTTGTTACTTGGGAGAAGAGACCGACACCCTCCTCACTACAACTTCCTTTCAGGTAGTTGTAGAGAGCGATCAGGTCACCCCTCAGCCTCCTCTTCTCCAGACTAAACAAGCCCAGTTCTCTCAGTTTCTCCTCATAAGATTTGTTTTCCAGTCCCTTCACCAGTTTTGTTGCCCTTCTCTGGACACGCTCCAGCAGCTCATTGTCCTTCTTGTATTGAGGGGCCCAAAACTGGACACAGTACTCGAGGTGCAGCCTCACCAGAGCCGAGTACAGGGGGACAATCACTTCCTTACTCCTGCTGACCACTCCATTCCTGATGCAGGCCAGAAAGCCATTGGCTTTCTTGGCCACCTGGGCACGCTACTGGCTCATGCTGAGTCGGCTGTCAACCAGTACCCCCAGGTCCTTCTCTGCCAGGCAGCTTTCCAGTCACTCTGTCCAAAGCCGTAGCACTGCCTGGGGTTGTCGTGACCAAAGTGCAGGACCCGGCACTTGGCCTTGTTAAACCTCATGCAGCTGGCCTCGGCCCATCGATCCAATCTGCCCAGATCTCTCTGCAGAGCCTTCCTACCCTCAGCCTTCCTACCCTCAAGCAGACTGACACTGTCTCCTAAGAGCAGTGCTGGGCTACAAAGTCCTAGAATTTTAAAGGCTTTTAGTGAGTGACTAAATAGTTCGGGGTTTTTTTTCTACATGTCTAACACTATCATTACTCCTAGGAAAATCATACAACAGCAGGTGAAGATGCTGTATAAAAGAGCACAGTGTAAACAGACCATCTCACAGTGCTCCAGCTTCACATCTTTCATTGCTGTTTATAATAAGCTAAAGGATAGTCTTTAGGAGGTCAGACATCACATTGATTCGGTCTCATGATTGTAATAGTATGTTGACTAGTGCGCGGTCTGTGTTAAACAGAAAGATACAAAATATAGCTCACCTCAGAAAACCACTGTGGGTGGCTGAAGACAGACGAACTTTCAGAATTATATGAAGTATTCTTATAGATCACATAGTCAGGTGGATGTGCACATATTTGCCGAAGTATTCGTACAAGTCTGTTGCTTCATGTCAAGGTCTTTTATTAATCTGAGTACTGTGTTGCATAGCCTGTTCTGATGAAATAAGTGTGTGCAAGAATGTGCATATTAGAGTGGAAGTTTTACTGAAAACTCAACCTTTTCCCTTATAACCGAAACCTATTAGAATTTGCGTGGAGCTTCAAAGGTTCAAGAAGGGCAATTTGTTATTTATTTTGTAGGAATAAGAGATACTTAAGTGCCAGTATGCATTTTCATTGACAAAACTGAAGTTTGAATGATCAGGTTTTGACTCTATGCAAAATATACCCTTTTTTTATCATCCCTTAAAGTGCAAGCTGATGAAAAAGCAGCACCATGGGGAGTCCTGTCATGAGGCATAGGGTATAGTCTTGTTTAACTAACAGGAAGGTGGAACTTAGCACATCTAATCTCTATACCTGTTCAAATCTAAAGCTACACATTTTTCCTTGCCAAGTTCTTCATCTCCCATGTCAAAGAATCAGATGACACTCCATTATGTGTGCTTCTTCATCATAGTCTTATCTGCTGTGATTTCTAAGTGATCACAGTTATGATTTTGAACTGTCTTTATGACGGGACCTCACAAGTCTGTTTATGTTAGCAAGTTAGAAAGATTCTTTTCTGGATGATTTTACTTCATGTCCATAGTTAATTGTGTGGTATGTACTGAAGTGATCGCTGGTGTGCTCAAGGCAGTTCCTGTCCCACTACTACCAAGCATAAATCACATACCAAAATTCCAAGTAAAGCACCACAGGGCAAATGGGATGCACATCCCTCCAGCAGGCCATGGACAGGTCCTGAGCCAGATGAGGCTGGTCAGGACCATTGGGGCTTGTGGGTCTACTCAGGGCCCTGTACCCAGCACTCACAATTGGTATGAAGCACATCCCTGATCAATATGTGATGTGGTTATATGGTCCTAGAGCCATAATGGAACATGGCAAATCACACCTCAGCCCTTTTCTCCTTGTGCTGTCCAAGTCATTAAAGACGTATCCAGATGTTGTGGTAAGAACCATTGTAGGACTGATAATTTATTTTCTACAAGCCATACAAAGACATAAAAAGCCTGAGAAAGGTTTAGAGTTTATTATGAATCTGTGATAAGATTGAAGTAATAATTTTGAGAAAAACTCATACTCAACTACTATTCCCTTAAGCCACCAAATACTTTATGTAGTCTTATAAGGATTTTTAGAGTATTATGTTAGATTAAGAGCAAAGTAAACAAGAGTTTTAAATGAGCTTATTTTTAATGTTAAAAT
This sequence comes from Psophia crepitans, assembly GCA_013399095.1. Lineage (NCBI taxonomy): Eukaryota > Metazoa > Chordata > Aves > Gruiformes > Psophiidae > Psophia > Psophia crepitans. The sequence goes on from VWZZ01000001.1 coordinate 47,333, forward strand.
AACTATTTCAACTATAAAAAAGTATACAATGGAAAAAGTTTATTTTTTTGAACTTTGTTGTTTCGTGTTGGGGTTTTTTTGCTTTGTTTTGTACAGCCAACTAGTAAGACATTAGTGACAAAATTGATGGTTGCTGACACTCTGAATGTTACTATATAAGTAACGGCAATGGCCTTTTATGTATTAAAAGATTGCTCTATCTACCTGTAGCTCTGTGATATTGAGTTACTCATCTAGGGTAAGCTCTAATTCAGGCACAGCTCTGGCTAATATAAGAAGACTTGCTTTCACTGTCCAGTATTTTCTTGAACAATTTCCTTTGGCATAAAACGACATTCCGCATTTGTCCTATCCCACTCGGTGGGTGTAAGGGAGAGGTAATTTTTAATTCTCTGTGTGGTAATCAGGAGTAATGACAATTACTCTAGAGGATTAAACAAACTACAAATTTACTTAAAATTAATCAGAACTACAAAGGACAGAGGCTTGGCAAAAGTTACAACAACAGTTAAACTCAGTGGAATCACGAGAGACAATGGCTTAGCAAAACTTGTGACAAGATTGCCTTGGTGTGCCGAAAATGAAGTTAGAGACAAAAAGAGAAAAGGAAAGAAAGAAAAGGAAAGAGAGAGAAAGAAAGATAAGAGATATCACCATCCTGGGTCCAGTGGAGGTCTCTGCTCGTAGTTGTGGTCCTCAGGTGACGGCCGCGCACCAAAAGGTCGTGTTTCCCCCTTTTTATAATCCAAAGTGCCCGGCCTATAGACAGGGGTTTGTCGTCACTGCACAGTCACAGTACGAGTTCAGGAATGTTCCAGAAAAGAGTCAGTGGGTTATGGGGGTCTCAGGGGGCCTTACTGTCTTCCCCCATTTTGGGGCTGAGTGAGTTACGGCCCCTCACAAGCACGCACACACAGGAGGTAGATGGGCTTTATCAGGACATTTCAGGGAGAGGAGAAGGGGGTCACAGGATGGTATCCTGCATCCTGCAGGGTCTGTCATTGGTCAAGACAGTCGTGTGCCACGTTCTGTCATTATCAGTCCATCCCTGCTTGTGTCAAGACAAATGTTTGGGACATTCATTTGCTATTGTAGCCTCACACCATTTCTTCACCACAGATGAGTTTCATTTAAAAAGATAAGGATAAATTAGTTATGTCATATTTCCTACTTCCTTACATACTCTTTTGTGGGTGAGAAGTAGCTCGCTTTAAGGACATTATGATAAAGGAGTCCAGAAACCTAAGTTTATGGGTAGAAGGTAAAATTTGTTGTCATAAAAACACCCAGACAAAGCAGCAACTTGTGACTAATTTTGTTAGTCTTTGTAGAAAAATGAAAGCATTCCAGAGATCATTGACATCTGAACTCAGCAGCACTGCGAGTTTGTGATTTATTTTTTTAACTATAATGTAAGTGGGATTATCATGATGGCCATTCATGGTACATGAATCCTCTCTTCTTGGTTGTAGTCTGTCACCTGAAATGCAGTACAATGCATAATAGCATTGTCTAGGAGTCTCAAACCCAAAACAGACAAAGCCGTCAAAGTACTCTGTACTTTACATGGTTCATAATCTGCAGGAACCTGTCCATTATAAATTCTGAAAGCTAATTCGTACTTAAGAGAAGTCTAGAAAGATTAAAGAAGAAAAGAGAAAAAGGAAACACTTTCAAATTGAGATCAAATCCTTCTTGCAGGTCAAATCCTTCTTATATGTGCATGGTGAAAGCACAGTACCTGAGGAAGGATAAATCCTTGTCAACAAGATTAGCTGAGATTAGGTACAGTTATGTTTCACAGCACCAGGAGAGAAACTACTCTTGTTTTCTGGGGCCATCTGGAATTTCTCAAAGCCCACTTAGATTAAATTAACTCAGAAGCCTTCTTCAGGCTGTGGCTTAGGAACAGATTCCTGAGAGGAAGACAGACAGCATAGCTATAAATCATATTGTGGTATAGCAATTAAAAGCATCTAAGAAATCAAAAGTACTTTGGGAGGTATGCTTAGACCAACAATAAGCAAAACCAGGCCACTGTCACCTCTGTCCCAGCTTGACAACTACTGTGTGGCAGGTGGTATTGCATAGATTTGTACTTCTCCACAGAGTCAGAATACTCTCACAATGCTTAAATTTTTACAGATTTGATGATTAAATGCCTGTGAGCATAACTGACCCCATGACTCTTGAATTGCTGAGTATTTACTGGTAAAGAGTCCACCCAAACCTTTGCAAGTGATTTATGTCTGTGTACTGGTTACCAAGTAGTCCAGAGATGGATTCATCCTATAATGGATTTGCTGGAGGATTTGGGGAAAGAAGAGGGACACAAAGGCAATTTGACTTTGTCTCTTGCTTGCTGGTCATCCACAGATAGAATTTCACGCAGTGTTTCAATAAGAATCCTGGACAATTAAAGTCCTAAGGTCCCCAAAGAAAGTCCTTAAGAGACAAGATCACAGAAATGCTTTTCACACACTGTCAAAGGACAGAGCAATAGAGGATTCCTCCTGATTGTCTGAAATGATATTACTAATTTAAGTACATTGTAACTAGAAATTTCCTGAGATAAAGGTCATCTACCCAGAATCTTCAACTGTATTGTTCCCTTTTATGTACAACACAAGCCTTGGCATATTTTCACAGTACAATTTCCTAGCATAATTCTGCTAAAGCTAACAGAATTAAATCAACAAGAAACATAACATCTCCTCTGTGTTATGCTTTTACTGACAGAATCATGGATGTGTAATACCTATTCACTTGGAGTAGTATGTCTGCATTATAACACACTCGTTCAGAAATATACTTCAGAAGAAGTAAAGTTATGAACTATTTTTAAAAGTGATTTGCTATAGTGGAGCACTGAAGAAATGAACACATTTTGGGGGAAGCTTTAGCATAATTTACCAGTATTTTCAGCAAATGCATCTTGCCATTACATTTATGGTATACCTGAAAAGCAGGACTGTGACAGTTTAATGCAAAAGCAATTATACTGTATGCTAGAAGTACTAAAAGTGTTTTCCAGTGGAGGAGGAAACAGTAAAAATCCTAGCATTTTAATAAATTTACTACATTTTTTCCTTAGATCTTCAGTATCACCTGTCAAAAAAGCATAAGAACCAACCATATCATTTCATTGTTTGTAAAATGTGTGACTGGTATGTATAACTTTAGCTTGTAACCCCCTGATTTCTTTTCTTACAGCTATGTTGATTCCAAAGGTAGTTTGAAGCTTTTAACAATACATTTGGGTTTAGTTGCTTGTCTCTCCTGGACCTTTTTAAAAGCACCCTACAAACTCTGAAGACAGCTTGTACAGTAACAGGCTTTCTGCACTCACAGGCCGGTTCTCATGCCTCCTGGTTTCCTTAATTTCTTTTTATTCATCATTCTACAAAGTTTTTTTAGTTGGTACCAAAGCACTTATTATTTGATTCCTAAATCTCATCTATTACTATGTTAATTCTCTGTAGCCCAACGATTAAACATCAAATATGTGTTTAAGCAACCTTAAAAGACAAAGCGTTACTTCACTTTTATATAGACAGAAATGGTTAAACTTTTAGCAACAAAAGTTGACAGAGGAAATTCAAAGCACCATTAAGCACATAAACACCAGCAATTTTACCTGAATGCAAAGTGCATTCTGTAATTTTTTTCCCATTCTTCATCTCACCCACTCAAACTAATTAGATACAGTCCTTTCACTTCTGAAGTTTCAGTGGCACTATGTTTTTAGCACACGTGTTAAAAAAACACAAGGGTTTTTGTTTTTTTTAATTCATTCATTGTTTTCTTCCTCCTTCTCTGCCAATTTAATCTCTGCTCTCTCACTGCTAAAAAGTATCTGCAAGTTGAGAGTCATGATCAAGCTGAGATGTAACAATGCCGGTTACACTAACAGCCTTCTGAGACTGAAATTACTTTAGCAGAATATTTGGGTTACTTTAACATATTTCTCTACTTTCACTGTGTTTTTCCACATGAGGAAGGCTCAAGATAAGTGAATTACACTAGTTACTACACATTGGAGTATTGGAATGCTATTTTCAACCACCACTCCAGTTTACTGTAAAATGACCACTATTAAAAAAAGATAGAAACAATATTTAGATTACGTAATAAACTCATTTTTATGGCAGGTGTCTCTTTTTCTGCATGATTGTCAGATTTATTTACAGACATAGAAAAAAAAGATTGAAGTGTGTGTTGGGGTTGGGGTTTCATTCTAACACAGCCTGAAAAGATTCCTGACGTTATTGCTCATCCTGTGATAGATAAGAAATAGCAGTAGCTGTTCCCTTAATAAATACCCAGTCCCAGTCCTCAGGTATTTTTCAAATGTGATATGTGAACTAGAAAATCTAATATTGTAAATTAAAATCATAGAATCTTTAAGGTTGGAAAAGACCTCTAAGACCATGAAGTCCAACCAGCAACCCAACACCACCATGTCTGCTAGACCATGTCCCGAAGTGCCACGTCTACATGCTTTTTGAACACCTCCAGGGACAATGACTCCATCACCTCCCTGGGGAGCCTGTTCCAATGCCTGACCACTCTTTCAGTGAAGAAATTTCTTTTAATATCCAACATAAACCTCCCCTGGAGTGATTCGAGGCCATTTCCTCTCATCCTATCACTTGCTGTTTGGGAGAAGAGACCAACACCCACCTTACCACAACCTCCTTTCAGGTAGTTGTAGAGAGTGATAAGGTCTCCCCTCAGCCTCCTCTTCAATTAAGTTCTTGCATAGGTATTTCAAAACAGGGCAGAAGAGCAGCAAATATTGTACTGTATTCAACTGCACTATTTTCATGATCACTTCTCTATTGTGAGCTCACAGGCATTCCATGTATATGATGTACCGTATCACAAAAACATTATTCTTTGAAAATTCTTATTTGTTTCATGAAGTTACTGTTGTCATTGCCTTCACAAAATAATTACAAGTTTTAGACATCATGTTAAATAATTGGAAGCTTAGGCATTGTACTATTTGACTGCTCTGCTCAGACATCACATGAAATACTTAACTGTTTTGCCCATTACATGAAATCAGTAGCATTACTCTTACAGTTATGTTTGTAATATTAATATCCTATATTGCTGTAACAAATAGAATCTAGAATATTCTGTAAGGAACAGTGTCCCAGAAATTTCTTACTAATCAGGATATAAGTAGGTACATGTAAAAAAAAGGGGGAAGGAGGAGGAGGAAAACTTTTTCTCACTTTGCCTCTCAGTTCATGGCAATTAATAAGGATGGAAAATTTTTTTTGCTGTCTTCCTCTTTAGGGTTCCTTCCACACAGAATTTCTTTGATAAAATTTCTTCATCTTAAAATCTTCTTCCTTTTTGGTTATCTATTGCATGTACTTCGATAGAGAGTAATGACCAAACTTCACTTTCAGTATTTCTCTGAGTAGAAGGTAGTGTTGCACAATTTGTTAAATCCCATTAACATTTCAATTCCAGATGGAACAAGTTGTGCTTCTTCTAAATCATCTCTGTGGGTGCTCAAGGAGTAGTATCTAGATATTACATTATGAATGTGAATTATATGTTTACAACCGTAAATGGTAAGATTCTTAAGCAATTTTATTTTTTCTGAATGTCTTTGGATATGGATCAGTGGGTGGACTTCAAACCAGGAATTGTACAAGACACCTGTCAGGTACTGAGTAATTAAGCCTTCCTTTTTCTCCATACTGGTGTAGATTTACAAGCTAGTCAGTTTAATTCTTTACACCATGAGTTGACTTGAATATGAGCAGTACTGAGTTGTAACATAAAGAACTTTCATTTTTTCATGTGACTAAGAATTATAAATTCCTTGGGTTTTCATCACTCATCTAAAGACAGCTAGAAGGGGTTTCCACTGTCTCAAAAATCAAACTGCCTAAAAATGCCTGAAGCCACACAAAAAATAACAAAAACATTAAAACCATTAGACACTGAAAAATGAGGCACAGGCCACAATAGGCGATTGGGACTCTCAGGAATATTTTAGACTCATAACATTTATTTATTTATTTAACATTAGATGTGAAATGACCAAAGCTTGCAGTCTCTCCCTTAACCTTTTTTCTACATCCTAAAACACAAGAAAAACAAATAAAGAAAAAGTTCAGTGAGATAGTGTGGCTGTAATAAGCATTATTGACATTCTTTACCAAGAACCTGTCATTCTTTCCCTAAGTACCTTTTTACTATAGTTGTAGTGAGTCATTTGCCCCTGTAGGCTTGTGATATTTAGGTCTCATGCTAACTGCTGTTCACCCATTAGTTTTTCAATGAAGACAGAACCTAAAAAAAACCACAAAACAAAAACCTGCTAAAAGGCACCACTGAGCCACAGGGAAATTCAGACTGCTCTGCATGCTGGAGCTAATAGAGCTGCTAAAATCAAGGGATAAAGTTCAAAAAGAGATCATTTTAGTGCAGTCTCCTTCAGAATGTGATTTATTCTGTTTTGTTTCGTAGTGATTTGTTGTCTGTTATTTTTCTTAAAATGGATTGCTATAAATGTGAACAAGAGTTTGAGAATCTCAAGGTTTTGTGATAAAGTAACAACTTCAATAAAATAAAATTGAAAAGAATGCTTTCCAAATACGTTTCTTTGCATCTGAAGATCTCAAAGTGCATCACTAGGATATATGATGAACTGATTCCCACAGCAATCTTGATAAACAGGCACCATCCCATTTTATATACAAGAACATTAAAACCAAATTTTTACATAAACCAGTTTAAGTTGTGCCTTTTGAAAGCTACATTCCTCCTACAGCGCTACCTGGCAACACTATTCTCTTGTGCTTCTCAACTAGAAGCATGTCAGACACTAAATGAGCTGGTTCTGCGAGACACGCAGATGGGAAACAAATCACATTTTTGTAGACTCAGTTTGCAGACAGATTGCTGTATCCAGTTCAGCCACTGCTGCAGTCTTCAACTTGTTGTCAAACCACGGTTAAGGCAAATGGGAGTCTGGGAGAGGAGGTTAGAGCAGGACTGCAATGACCTTGTGTTATTTCAGTTTAAATTGTCATGGAACTTCACCCTGAGGCACAAAGGCCCTGAGTAATTCACAGACCTCCTCCTTCCATGTCTGGGCCAGAGAGATTACATGAATTGCCATATTCTGGCTAGAAATCTGTGGTCAGCCTCAGAGATGTTGCTATGCCTGCACTCTTTCAGGACCTGCAAAACAATGCTAGTCCCCAAAGGGGTGCTTCCACCTTGCGTTTTTAATTTTGCACTAACACTAGCAGTTTTAAAGCCTCTTGGGGGGTGGAATTTAACCCAGTTAAAAACTAATTATAAGGAAGTGCATGGGAGATCTTGACCAGGAAATGAAGGGAGGAGAAACCAAGGGTCCTCCAGTTTTCTTTTTTTTTTCACTTTTTGAACATTTTTTTTTTGAGGGGGGTGGACAGTACTTTGGTCATTTATTTTGTTTTGCTGTTGTTTTTTTTCTGCACACCTACATTTAAACTGGCTTGAAACAGTCCAGGTGTCAGGATCAGGACTCTCAGTTTTGCTCCTAAACTGAGACTGAGGATACAAAGGACAATTAAATATAGCTTTTATTCTTTAAGCTTCAAAGCATCACACTTGTCTGTCATGAAGGATATGCACCTGATACACAATGTTAGGAGTTTCCATGACTTTCATGCCTAATTTTAGATGACCAGTTTGGTCTAGGTCTGAATAGTAGCCAGATTTCCTCCTTATGACAACAGGCTATTACCACCTGCCAGGGACACTCTGTCAACCCTAGCTCTTCCATCCTAACAGTCTAGTCCCCTCCACTTCAGCAAAGTTAAATAAAGGAAACGCTTGATAGTCTGAGGATGAATATGAGGCAGTCAATAGAAAATAACCTAGCAATAAATTATCTCCTTTTTATTTTCACGAATGAGGATGAAACCCTGTATTACTGAAATTTAGGAGGACCATGATTTTAATATGGAGATCCTTTCTGGAGCATAACTGGATCTAGGGAAAAAACAGGGAATGATTATAAAGACAAACATTGCTTAGTAACACTGATATTTAGCTGATCCTAAAAAGCTTTAGCATGCATATGGTTAAATAGTTATAATGAAGCAAATGAAACAACTTACGAAAAGTATGGATTTGGGATAAGTGTAAACCATCAGACTCTTTTGAAACATTTAAATGTACTGAAAACACTCTTTTTTAGTTTTTCCAGTGTTCTCAATTTTAAATACAAATTCTCTTGAAATATTTCTACCTTTTATTTTAGTAACCACTTCTCTTCAAACCCCTTTTTAAGTATATATACAGACATGTGGTGACAGTTTTGAATGTGACAAAAGGGTCATTGTCGTAGGTGACT
>VWZZ01000002.1:19884-46955 GCA_013399095.1 Psophia crepitans
TGGGCTTGTTCAGCCTAGAGAAGAGAAGGCTCCAGGGAGACATAATCATGGCCTTCCAATACCTAAAGGGGACCTACAGGAAAGCTCGCGAGGGGCTGTTTCTTAGGCAGTATAGTGACAGGACAATGGTACAAACTAAAAGAGGGGGGATTTAGATTGGACGTTAGGAAGAAATTCTTTCCTGTGAGAGTGGTGAGGCACTGGAACAGGTTGCCCAGAGAGGCTGTGGGTGCCCCCTGCCTGGCAGTGTTCAAGGCCAGGTTGGATGGGGCTTTAGGCAACCTGGTCTAGTGTAGGGTGTCCCTGCCCATGGCAGGAAGGTTGGAACCAGATGATCTTTGTGCTCCCATCCAACCCAAACCATTTTATGATTCTATATTCAGCTAATAAAACTCAGGATTCTACACTTCTTTTTGTCAGAAAATCATCAGGCTCAGCCGATTAAATTTGAACGATTTACTAGACACATTTCTTGTCTAATGTAGTAGAATGTAGCTTACAATCCTGTAGTTACATTTGTTATTTTCTCCCCCAGCTTTTTTCATACAACAGCATCCCATCTTTTGCCTGCTACTTGTTTTCTAGCTGACATATGACTGTTTCAATTTATATCGAGAACTCTTTACCCAAATTTATTTCTATGATTTTTTTTTTTTTTTTTTTTTTTTTTTTTTTTTTTTGATCTTTGTGATGAAATGAACAGGGCATTGTTTTAAGATCAGGGAAGAATTAGGACTAGATTTTATCTTAACTTTGATAATTATAACATCACGTATAAAGATTTTTTTGTTATTTTTCCATGTTGAAAACAGCCAAAAGTGAAGGATTGTTACTTTATTATATTATCAGCTATAGTAAAATCAACTGCTTAAATCAAAGTCATTGAACTAACTAAAAACTCAGAAAATGATACAGAGAGCGTTACACTTCTCAATTGTGGCTAATATTTGAAAAGCATTTGAATCTTGGTGCTTAAATTATATCCATCTCAGTCACACATTTCATTACCACTGACAAATTCAGATAAGACTTAAGTTCTTTTTATGACTAATGATAAGCTCTTTAATCCAAGCTCTCCTACTGATAATGATCTAGCTTACTATTTTATCCTTCTTTATGATTAACCTTTTTGTCTTTAAAACTAAAGGTATTTCTACAGAGAATGGAGGACAGCTGTGATGACAGAATTGAGGGGAACAGTGTTTTGCTTTTGATTCTGTAATAGCTTGTGTGTAGTGTTCGAATGTATAAGTTGCAGTATCTGATATTTCACCTTAGCAGGAGGCTATACTGCTTCTCAAAGGTTTCTTTGATGCTGCCACTGAACCGTTGTCACTTGTAGCAGTTCAGCTCAACAAGAGCCATGAAATAATGGTAACCATGACATTGATTGTTATCATATGAATGTCTCTAGAAGTAAGCAATAGTTTATGCAGTGTCGCCTATTACACAATGAAGATAAAACAATATTAATTAAGAGACTAATAAATTGTTCTTAACCCCAAATTGAAAATAATTTCTCACGTTCAGTTAAAGAATTATAATGATGACATCTATAATTTTCACATTTTCTCACTGTTCTCCCTCTCATTAGCAAATTATTCAGATGAACTGTGATAACAGTGCATGATTAAACTGATTTGAAGAGGAAATAATATGCAATTGTATCTGTCTATGGATGTTTGTGCCTTCCTATTGTATCACCTGACACAGCATTGAAAGTAGGAATGATGTGAATAAAAAAGTGCGTTCTTTATACCATTAGCCTGCCAGTTCTATTATATTTGTTAGTTTTTCATAGCTTCTTATCTTTTGCTAAAGTAAACAAACAAAAAATTGATTGTAATGGAACAGTATACTTTTTAAGTATCCCAGTGGCTTCTTCCACTCTTTTATAATAAATTACTTTAAATGACTGTACTTAAAAAGACTGCATATTACATCCCTGCTTAGTGGCACTTCTTCAGATGACTTTGCTTACAGTCGACAGTGAGGAATAAAGCTTCATAACATCCACATCAATAACTTATGATTTGTCCTTTCTGTGTCTGATCACTGAAGACAAAGGAAAAGTGGAAAGAGTTTATTTGTTTGGGCTTTATGCATGTTTTATTTAGCTTTCAGTCACAAATTTTGAGAGTCTGTGATCGAAAACTTATTAAGTTTCTTGGTTTGCAATTACAGTGTTCTTTCATGTGGCCATATTCCTTTTTGCCTATGATTTCTGTTGTGTATATATATAGTATAAGAATATTATTAAAATTCATACCTAAATGCTTCTACTTCAGTAGAAGTCTGACCTGGAAAAGCACTGCTTAAGATAAAGGTTTTTCCTTCCAGCTCTTCGTCTTACTGCTGACTGATACTTTCTTCCATTCTCACCTGGCTTTGTTCTCTGTCAGTGTGATTGCTCCTGAAAGATTCATGTATAAAAATAAACAAAAGTACTTTCATTGGGTAGGTCAGAAACTTTGGTGTTTGCCTGCATCTTTTTCTTCAGGGTCCCCTCATTCCCATTGTTCCGTAGTTTCTGGAAGAAAGGTTTGTTCCTCTCTAATCACAGTTGAAGTCACTGGGCCTTGTGTTTGTTTGTGTTGATCATTTGCTCTAGCAAAATGACTTCTTTAGCATTTGTATTAAAATCCTAGTGCAGGTCATCTTTTATTTTTCAGATGTCCTAAACTTCATCTGTGTTTTTCATATTAGAGAGAAATACAAAGGCCAAAACTGTTCCACAAAGAATGGCTTACAGCACATAAATCCTTTATACACTTCTAAACATAAGTGGCTGAGAACTTCAAGATCCTGTTCTTATGAAAGTGAGTTGTGCCTGTACTGAACTTCTGAAAGGTGTGATGTACATTTTCAACTACATTTATGAGCATATCGAGAAACAGTTTACTGTCATTTACAACTCTCCTTAATTTTGATAGCTGAAGTTTTATTAAAACAACAGCATTGATTATATACATAACAGTGATAGATTCAAGTTTCCAGGTACTCTTCTTTTTGGGTTTTTGTTTTATTCTTTATTATACTATTTATACCTATTTTTAGAATACTATTTTTCTTATATACTAGTATAAAGTCATTCTGTTCTGTGTATACTCCCCTGCTGATAATGTTTCCTTACACTATGTCAAAATTGCTGAAACCAACCTCTGAGTGCCAGGAATGATAAAAACTCACCCTGGAAAGGGTCAGGAAAGAAATTCTTGACAAAAAAATAACCCTGAATCCTGATTTTTATTTTCTTCCAGAAGTCTCTGGAAAGCGGTAGTATCAGAACAGAGAATGTGGTGTAAAGAGGGAATAAAATGCACTTCTTCAGTTACACATATAGACAACAGGACTGGGGTTTTTCTGATCCTGCTTCAGCCATTTAAAAGAGAAGCTTCAAATTTTAAGTTGTTATCAAGTTGATCTGAGACAGGAACTTCTGGAAGATTTCACTTTTCATACAATTAGATTAGCTACTCTTTGGAAGCACCCATCTCTATCTATTGGCTACGGAGAAAAGCTGCCTTGGACTCCTAAGTCTTCTCTTAGAGAGCTATAGTGAGAGTAAATACTTATACATGAAGAGAATATAAGTAGAATAGCTGCAGTAAAATCCACGGAGCTATCTGATTTTACAGTAGATGTAGAACAATTTGCTTCTTCCTACTTTTCTAATCTCTTCAAGGCTTGTTACAATAGCAAAATGAAGTTAAGGCAAGCACACTCTGAGACTGTAAACTGATAAGTAAGAATGCAAAGAACTCTTGGGAGATATGACTAAATATATAGACATATTAATATAAAATAAGAAAAACAAAATCCTTTAGTAGCAAGTCTTAATATGCAAAACTTGTAAATTGTTCACTGGTGTCATAGTGAAAAATTTGTATCATAATTCAAGCGAATATGTGAATAAAATAGAGAATATTTGTACCATAACCTTCAGTTTCTATGGTCCTTCATTCAGCTCCCTCCTTCCTCCCTTTTGGATTTCAGTGCAGGCTATATGCAGTGCAGGCATCTCATAAAGATGAGATATTTCAGATGCTAAAATTTTGTTGGTATTTTTCAAATGAAAAGTGGAACTTTTGTATTACTTTTTGTACTAATTCTGACCAGCATGGAGTTAACTTTTTTTAGAGCAAGCCACATGGTGCTGTGTTTCACATCTGTGGCTGAAACAGTGTTGATAACACATTCTGGTGGTTTTACCCCAGCTGGCAGCTGAGCACCACACAGCTGCTTGCTCATCTTTCGCCCCCCCCCAGTCAGGATGGGGAAGAGAATTGGAAGAGTGAAAGTGAGAAAACTCATGGATTCAGATAAAACCAGTTTAATAGGTAAAGCAAAAGCTGCTCACACAAGCAAAGCAAGACAAGGAATTCATTCACTACTTCCCATGGACAGATAGGTGTTCAGCCATCCCCAGGAAAGCAGGGCTCCATCATGCATAATGGATATTTAGGACAACAAACACCATCACTCTGAATACTTCCGTTGCCCTCCTCTTCCTTTTCCCGAAGTCCCTTATAAACTGAGCATGATGTTATATGGTCAGCTGGTGTCAGCTGTCTTGTCTGTCCCTTCCCAACTCCCCGCACACCCCCAGCCATCCCGCCGGCGGGGCGGTGCGAGAAGCAGCAAAGGCCTTGGCTCTGTGTGAGCATCGCTCAGCAACAGCAAAAACATCTCTGCACTATCAGCGCTGCTTCCAGCACAAACCCAAAACACAGCCCCATACTATCATACTAGAAAATTAACTCTATCCCATCTGAAACCAGGACACAGATCAATGTTTTGGTTATTGCTACAGTATTTTTCTCTTTTTTTTTTCTTCCCTGTGCCCCCATCCTGTCTCCCCCCATCCCCACCCCTGTCCATATAGTGAATAGGCTAGGGGTGGACAAGAAGTTGGGAGAGGGCACAGCTGGGACAGATGATCCAAACTGACCAAACTAATATTCCATACCCTTAGATGTCATAATTAGCAATAGAAACTAGAGATAAAGGCAGAAAGGTGCTTGTCTTCCAAGGTGGCTATTGCTTAGAGCCTGTCTGGGCATCAGTTTACTTGTGGGAGGTGCTGAGTGGTTTTTTTGCATCACTTCTTTTTTATTTCCTTCACTTACTAAAATGTCTGTATCTTGATGCATGAGGTTTTTTTTCCTTTTGCTCTTCCTATTCTCTCCCCCGTCCTTCTGATGGTGAGGGGAGTGAGCAAGAGGCTTTGTGGGTGCTTAGCTGCTGGCCAGGGTCAACTCTCGTACATTCCAAAATCAGTTCCTTCATTCTTAAAAGTGGCTTATAACTCTCAATCAAATCTCTGCTCTTTACAAGTTCAAAGGCTATCATTGCTGACCAAAGAAGTACCATAAAAATAATTGCAGTTTTTGTAAAGAAAATGCGCAGAAGTAAGAGAAGAAATAAAAAACACATAATGATGAGTTAGACTGTCTAAAGTTTCACATTTGGCAATAGAAGTGGGACAACGTAAGTTTGAAAGACTTTTTTCTTCTTAAGAACAAATAAGATACAAAAAAACTATAAAGTCTCTTTAAAACAGAACAAACAGAGTTTCTTTAGCACTCCCAGTATTTCTTAATCGTTACCTCGTATCTCCCTGAAGAAATGCCTGTGTTAATAATCTCTACTAGTTTCTGCCTCAAAACATCACCATCTTCATTCTAGGCCATGGTCTAGTTTGTGCTCTAAATCAATGCGTTTCTCCCAAGCAGTCCATATATAAGAAAGACTTAAACATACTACATTGTTCGAACAAACTACATTGTTTTTACAAATTTTGTCACAGGTAAACACAGTCATAGCAGAAGCAAAAGGTAGATTAAAGGTGAGAAGCATTGGACACAGTTTGGAACACGTGAAATTCTGCTTAGATGAAAGGAAGAAATGTTTCTACCATAAGGGTGGTAAAATACTTGAAGTGGTTGCCCAGTGTTTTGGGTTTCTGTGGCAAGGTTTTGGTAGTGGGGGGGCCACAGGGGTGTCAACTTCTGCGAGAATCTGCTAGAAGCTTCCTACATGTCTGACAGAGTCAATGCCAGCTGGCTCCAACATGGACCCACTGCTGACCAAGGCCAAGCCCATCAGCAACAGTGGTAGCACCTCTGGGGCAACAGAGTTAAGAAGAAAAAAACCCACAAAAACCTATATATACCAATGACCAAACAAAGGAGCTTTTGCAGCCAGAGAGAGAAGTCAGAAGATGTAAGAAACTTTGCAGACACCACAGTCAGTGAAAAAGGAGGAAGAGGAGGTGCTCCGGACACTGGAGCAGAGATTTCCCTGCAGCCTATGGTGAAGACCATGGTAAGGCAGGCTGTCCCCCTACAGCCTGTGGAGGAGGGATGATAGGGAGAAGATATCCACCTGCAGCCCCTGGAGGATCCCATGCTGGAGCAGCTGGAGACACATGAAGGAGGCTGTGACCCTATGGGAAGTCTGCACTGGAGCAAGGAGCAAGATCCTAGCAGGATCTGTGGACCCATGGAGAGAGGAGCCCACGCTGGAGCAGGTTTGCTGGCAGGACTTGTAACCCCATGGGGGACCCACACTGGAGCAGTCTGCCTCTGAAGTTCTGCAGCCCATGGAAGGGACCTACGCTGGAGTAGTTCGTGAAGAACTGCAGCCCGTGGGAAGGGCTCACATTGGAGAAGTTGATGGAGGACTGTCTCCCATGATAGGGGCCCCACGCTGGAGCAGGGGAAGAGTGTGAAGGGTCATCTCCATGAGGAGGAAGAAGCAGCAGAAACGTGTGATCAACTGACCGTAACTCCCATTCCCTGTCCCCCTGTGCTGTTGCGGGGAGAGTAGGTAGAAATTGGGAGTGAAGTTAAGCCCAGGAAGAAGGGAGCGGTGGAGGGAGGTGTTTTAAGATTTGGGTTTATTTCTCATTGTTCTACTCTGTTTTGCCTGTGATGGTAATTTGTGAACAATCTCTCCCTATCCTTATGTCGACCCACGAGCTATTTGTTACATTTCTTCTCCGCTATCTAGTTAAGGAGGGGGAGTGATAGAGAAGCTTTGATGGGCACCTGGACTCCAGCGAGGGTCAACCCACTACAGTCTGTTTTTGGCACCCAATGTGGGGCAACTTGTCACGCAAACCCAAAACACCCAGAAAGATGGTGGAATTTCCAGCTTTGGAGGTGTTCAGGAATTGACTGAAAATGGTCCTGAGTAACGTGATCTTATTGAATCTGCTTTGAGTAAGAGGGGTTGGACTAGAGACCTCCAATGGTCCTCTCCACCTAAGCTATTCTGTAATTCTATTCTATGGTTGAAATAGAAGATACAGATCAATTTTTACCATAAAGAACTTTACACCTATTACAGTATCATAATGTACTTTCATGAAATTTATTCAAAGTTCTGTCTTTGAAATATATTCATTGAGACATTTTGCAGTTTTGGAATTGGTTAGAATAATCAGATTCTCCAACTATTACTAAACAGAGGCTGAGAACAGGAAATTAGATATCTGGCAGATTTACTGTATTAAAGCTTTTCTTAAGTGACTGAGTTTTTAAAATATTTGGGTGTAACCTTAAGAAGCATGACTTAATGCTGGTTAGAGGATTAATAATTCTTTAGTGTCACATGGCTATTATAACCACATATATAATACTTAGATCCTGACCCTGATTCCATAATGTGCTTAATATGCTGACTGTTCCTGCTGAAGTCATAAGCATTTTTTCAGTGTTGAGGTCAGTTTAATATGAAGAACTTCAGGACATAAACATGAAAGATGCCTGAAGTTAGCTGATCACATTTAGAATGAACAAAGTGATACAACTTTGAAATTCATCTCTTAAATTAAAAGCATCTGCTTGTGTTAGGCTCAGCCATCCGGTAATAAATTTGCCTCCATTCATCTCTGTCAAAGCGAGCTACTTTTGCAAGCAGACCTTAGGTGGTTACCCCTATTTTTGTAACTGTGCTAACATTAGCCATCTAACCATGATCCAGGTAGTTCTTCACCTGTAGCCTTTTTTTCCCCCCTCAGGATCCAGCTTTCTTCCAAAGTTATTTTTAGTTCAGACAGCTGTTTAGTCAAAAATAGAGCAGTGCCAAGCCCAGAATAACAAGCTGTGTGTAGAGGCAGAAGCTCAGCCATAGCACTGTGCTAACGACTCCCTGGTTGGAGCTGAGAAGCATCTGGCTAGCGACAGGCTGGTCTGTAACACTCCATGAGCTTGCTTGTATCTGTTTGTAATTTACCATGTAAAGTAAAACAGTGAGCACTGTTGCACCACCTTGTCTGTCAGACTCAGTCTGTTTGTCAGCTTCACTGTTCTGATAAACTTGAAGCTCATAAAGTACTCACAAAGCTAATAAACGTTCAGTACTACAATACTTTTCTTCATGGTTCTTCACCGAGAGGGTGGTGGAGCACTGGAACAGGCTCCCCAGGGAGGTGGTCACTGCACCGAGCTTAGCTGAGTTCAAGAGGCGTCTGGACGATGCTCTCAGTCATCTGCTCTGATTGGGCTGGTCCTGTGTGAGGCCAGGAGTTGGACTTGGTGATCCTTATGGGTCCTTTCCAACGCAGGATATTCTATGACTCTATGACTTTTCCTCATCTTCAAAATGGCAGCACCTTCAGATACTAAAATTCCTGACCCATAGCTTTAGGTTTCTATATGTCTCCACGGAAGGCTAAGCTTTAAAACATCATCTGGTTTGAGTTTGGCTTTTACAGTTGTAGAACGTCAATCTGAATGTTAACAGCAAGTGAATATAAAATAAAATATATTTCCTTTTACATGAATCTCAATATATATTTTCTTCATCTGATATGTATGGTGTACAATATCTAATAATCTCTATTTATTTTCTAATAAGTTCGCAATCCTCTTGGATTTTTTCTCTCAAATGATAAAGGTAGAATATGTTTTTAAAATATAACCACTAAATTAATGGTGATTTCGACAATGAAAAGACAATTAGGACAGGTTTGATGGAGAATACACCAGCTTAACCAAACAATTTCCAACTGATCCTGGTCTGAATAAAAACGCTGAAGATGTTGATTACATGTAGTTAGTTTTATATTTGAAAAAATCAAATCCAGTACAGTGCACCAAAGGTGTAACTAATGAAGAAAGAGAGCAGAATAATATTAGGGTCACATGGAAATTTTACAAGGAAAAAAAATAAATTATGGGTGGGCCTTACTATATAGTTCTCATTGTTACAAAAGCATAATTGTTAATTTACTCTGATTAAATTAGAATTGTAAGATGATTAATGGCATTAGCTCAATGATTAAAGCTAAGTTAATGCAAACTATTAGAAATATAAAAGAACTATCTGGATTGGAGACATGTCAGCCAATTAAACAAAACCAAAACCAAAATCAACACAAAACCAAAATAGAATTGTTACATAATGCTGTGCTTTTGAGGATTGATGATGGATTACCTGCATTGCTCTGAGTTACATTCCTTCCTACATAAATTTAAATTAACATGTTGTCAGTAATTCATCTATCTAAAATTGAAACTAATTTGTTAGTTAATGTTTTTAAACAATGTTGTCAATAGACAGTACAGCTCTACCAAAAATAAAGAAAATCTCTTTTTGCTTCAAACACTGACACTGTAAGACACAAACTCCCTGTTTGTATTCTCAGCTTTTCTGTGATAGGTGTAATTGTTTACTCCCATAAGTCACTCAGGATTCTGGTTCTGATCCAGTCAGTTCTTAAACATACAAATGGTGTGCGTTACCAAAATCAGACATTTGGGTATTTTCCAATATCCAGTACATATTTTCTAGAGCAGAATTGGCTGCAGCTAACACTTGTATGGTAAAGGATGTGCATCAGTGGTCTGTCAGATGATGTGGAGCTCACAGCACACAGCTAGCAAATCTTCCCGATCCTAGCCTTATCCATTCCTAGCCCTTCCTGAAAATCAGTACTTTATGTAGCTTTCATTATTTCCTATAAGAGCCTGAACATCTTTGAATTGTTTCTTAAATGTACTCTCTACTATTAATTATTCTTCAACTAAATATTTTGCTGTAAGTACCAGCTAGTGCAACTAATTGCTTACCACAGATAGTAAAGAGATATATTTTGGCTCAAGCAGGTCATGTAGTAGAAAAGCTTAAGCAAACTTCATTTTTTAATTACGTTATTTCTATAACTTCTGTTGCAGATAGAGATAGAATCATAACAAAGAGCAATAGACACATTACGATACAAGATGCAGATAATTTTTACAATGAGCCTTGACATCTATTACAGTAATAAAAAATGCTTCTGTGAAGTTGATTCGAACTTATTCTGCCTTAGATATTCATCACAACACCTTTCAGTATGTAAGAGAGATATTTTGAGAGTTGTAACCTTAAGACTCAGCTGGCAGCAAAGTCTTGAGTCAGCATAGTTCTTGAATTCCTACAGATTGGAGAAAGTACATAAATACTGTAAAAATATGTGTTGCAACTAATAAAGAGTAAATTAAAACCATTACTATGTAGCTGTGAGCTCCGGATAGTAGTTACCCATAAATAAATAGAGAAATAAACAAACAAACTACAAATAAAACTCGTCTTAGAAGAGAAAAAAGAGAAACATGACTTCTATGTATGGTCTTTCTCTTTCCCTATTCTAGAAAGAAGATGAGGCATTTAGAGTATATTCCAATTTTTTTAGAAAAGTTGTATTTGGGATTATCAGAAAGATCATGATGAAAAGAAGATTTTCCAGACATTTCTCTGAAACTTAGAGAGAAACAGAAAGTAGTGTGGCACTTAGTTATACATTTTCTTTCTCTCTGTATAAATTTTTTCATGAAACATTAGTTTTCCGACCTTGGTTTTTATTTAGGCTATCTGCCAGGCAGTGCAGAAATTTATGTTTTTAGCTGAATGTCACACTAACACTACACTAAACAGGCTATTTTTTCCCACACTCTCATGCTAATATTGCAAATGTTGCTAGATCTCTGTTCTATAATTATAGTCTTCATGTGCTCATGTGTGTGCATGAGGAAAATGGAATTTTAAAGCTTTTTTCTTGCTTCCTATTTTTTAGTTTCTTTATTTGGTTTTTTTTTTTGTTGTCTTTCTGTTTAAGCTATAGTCTTCTAGTGCAGACAAAATAATGGCCCATTCCTCCCTTTACTGGAGGTTTAGACCATCCAGTGTGAAATTTACCATTTCTGGAAAATATATTCACACTTCTATCATCATGCTGGGGACTTTTAAGAACATAAAAAACCTAAAAATCCATTTTATACATCAGGCTAACAGCTAAAATAGCTGAAATGTACAACGTAGGACTGCACAGATAAGTGGCCTAGGGTTATGCATGACCTCACACTTATGTGTCTGCTCCTTCATCCAGCCATGTCATCTGTCTGCATATTGTTTTTATGTTTAATGTGTGAAAAGACTATGTTTACCCAGCAGACAAATAGTAACACATCTGTGCTGCTATTTTGGAGGAGTTAGCATCAGACCTGCTTCCATATGCCTGTCAGAATTTGGCCCTGAGTACCGTAAGCAGGAATTAACCTTTTAGCTGAGCTCCAGCGGCATCCTGTTTGTAGTAAATAGTACATTTTTTTTTTCAGTGTGGGCATATAAAACAAAAAAATAACAAAAAAGCCCCAACAAATAAATATATAGTGCTGTTATACACCTTTTTCTTTTTTTTCTTTTCTTTTTTTTATTATTACTAAATACTATAGCATTGTTTCAAATAAACCTTTTGCAACGTGTCAAAATTTACATTCAATAAAAGTTGTCAAACCCACATAAAAAGTGTTGCCAGCCATACTATGTATAAGGTGAACAGATTATCCTTATTGACATATATTGACATATTGATCTATTGTTCTCTTCTGTACAACTGGAAAACATTAATTATAAGCACATGATCTACCATATATATGGTAGAATTTGCCTGCCACGTGTTCTTTTCACTGTTAGCTCTACTCCTTCTCCTTTCCCTGTGAACTGAGCTTGAGCCAAAGTTGTACTGACATTATTTTCTGACTTTTTCATCATTAATTTTCTTTGCATTTCATTAGTTTGTATTTGCACAATTATCTGCAAAGTGTAAATCTTCATAATGTATCTAGAAAAGGATCTTCACTTGGTGAAGAACATTCCTGTTCATTCATACTGCAAACAAAATGTAAGTGATGAAGATGTGATCCTCAAAGCAATGACCCTGGAATAAGAAAAGTCTAGTCATTCAAGAATAACTTTATATAGTTAATCAGATTTGCTATTACATTGATTATATAAGCAGAGACAGTTAAGAAAGTGGAAAACAAAAGGCCTTTATACTGCTAAGTGAATTATTATCAGGAAACAAACACAAGCACTGATCCACTGATAATTTATAGAGGGTTGGGGTGGGGTTTTTTTAAATATTTTTAATTTCATTTTAATACATTTACTGGCCTGGTTTTGTGTAAGTTAACATGCTCTGACACAGTGCCCAGTCATTGTTCAGAATTAAGATGGACTCTTAACTAAACGGCAGTTTAGGCAGTACTGTTCCAGGCTTGGCTCCCCCTGCCTTACATAATCCTCCAACACACTCCCATTTGGTTTAGTAGATCAAACAACTCTACATAACCTCCATATTCCAAGTATAAGAAACATATGCACCAAAATTATGATAGTGTCCTGTTTTCACACAGATGATTACCATGCAGCTCTGACACTGTTCACACACTTTGTAATGGGAGGAGAAGAAAAAATAAAATCACACCTCACATGTCTTAATAACACAAGGGTATCACAATGACCCCAGAAAAGACTCAAATTTTATGTTAGATGCTCTGGACATAATCCATCTGCAACAGAGAAACTGTTCCTGAGTAATGTGGGGGTGCCACTTTGTCTTGAAGACAGGAGACACTTAATGGGCTGGTTGTGTTTAGCACCATAGAAGCAGACACAGACTTCATAATTCTGAACCTTGATTTTTGAAAAGGGGCTGTACTAGTCAGCAGACAATATGCGTTTGGTCAGATGCTGGTGTGTCGGATGCACCTGAGATGCACAGTTGCTTGCACTTCTGTAGAGGATTCCAAATTCAATGCTCTGGAGTGTCATGTAATACTAGGATAGCATACTTGTAGAATCACTCAGTGCCTGTGAATATACTGTATATAGATCCTTCTGGCTTCTTAAGAGGCCTCCAAGTGCTCAGATGGATATCAGCAATTCAAGCATCATAAGAATTACTGCAGTATGGATTTTAGACTTATATTAGCATAGAGAAATGTACAATCATAGGTTCTCTTTAATCATAGAATCATAGAGTGGTTAGGGTTGGAAGGGACCACAAGGATCCCCTAGTTCCAACCCCCCCCCCCTGCCTTGGGCAAGGACACCCTACACTAGACTAGAATCTTTTTCAGTATAAAATCTAGGAGGAGGAATATGAGTTAAAACACAGTAGATTTTACATAATTTTTAATCTCTCTTCTTTTTTTTTCTTCCCCAGTCTATCTTCTTTTTCTCAAGAAAGTAAAATACATGCAAAGACAGAGATTGATATGAATCTTCTGAATCATAATAGTTCCCAACTCAAATACTAATGAAAAATTCAAAAGCAAATGCACAGATACAAAACTACCTTCAAATCCCTTCCATAGTGTTGATGTAACTTCAGATGAGACCATCTGGATAAAGATTTGCAGATCTGCATTTTAAAAGCAGGCTAGGCTTACCTTATGGCAATATTTTACTAGGTTTATACGATCTATAATAGCATGTAACTCATTAATATGAAATGGTAGTCCTGCTGAAATCAAGGATTAAATTTACATTGAATTCACTAGGAACAAGATTTGACCTTTAATTGACATCCAGTTAGATCTCTTTTACTGGCATAATCACTGCAAAACAGAATCGGCACAGTATACCCTATTACTGTTAACAAGGGCTAAATGGCTTACCTTATCTGTCTAAATGGTAAACTGGTGTTATTTGTAAGGCTACTCACAGTAATTATATAGAAAACATTGCAGCTTTCCAGAAAAAATGTTCTGGGTTTGTCTACAATTTCATCCCCTCTGCTTTCTCTAAGGTATAGTAAGTGTGTTACACTTACTCTGAAAAGCAAGTCTTTGGCAAGAAATGCGTCCAAAATTAAGGGAGAAATTGCCTGAAAGAAATTTTGAAAATGCATACAGTGAAATCAGCCTTATCCCAGCTACCCTAATATGTAAGTAAAAACACCTAACCAAGAAAACTTTCCCTAGCAATGAAACAACCCTGGGTAGTAAGGGAATAAAAAATTAATTTCTAAAAGCCATGTCAATATTAAATTCATTGTAGAAGAAACATGAAGATACACATGCCCTTGATTTGGAGGTCAGGACATTTGCTATATTAGTGAATGGAAGGTAGCCATACAGGTAATCTAGCTGCCATGAGGCTCATTGAAGATATCCTGGTATAAAAAAAGAATGAAATATAAAGAAAAGGTTAAATATTTAAATAATCACAAGTAATTAAATAAACTTTTAAAATACACTTTATTTTAAACTCAGTAGTGAATATCTAAAGACTTTTACTGCCATTTATGAAATAAAAGTGTGTGCATGCAATATGTAGACTGATAAATTATGATTATTAGGACTACGTTTTAATTGGTTCATTACTGCTTCTATCAAGATGTTCCAATTAAAAAATTTTTATGTGTTGTGAATAACTAATAAAGATTTTCATAATTTATTGGATAGATGATGATATACTAAAAAGAAATATTCCCTGTGGATTTTTTTCTCCTATTGGTTTCATACCAGTTTAGGAATGAAGAAATAATTTCTTGCAGGCAGCTCTATACCATTTGTTGTATTAAAAAAAATAGTAATAAAAGAAGGTAGTGTCGCTTTCATGTGTGATGAAGCTGCTTTACATTCTGGCTACACCAGGTCATATGATATTTTAAGTTTATATGAAGACCCTATCTGACATGTCTGTCATGCTTGGAAGGACATGAAAGTAAATTTAATCTATGTGAATTGTTTTGAAATCCATCATAGATTGTTGGGCTACCTTATTTTTTTTCTCCTCAGAGTACACTATTTTTTTCTGCCACCAATAGATGAAGGTGATAATACTTTTGGGCTAATTACCACTCAGTTCTTCATGTATTCCTTCTGTATGCAGTTGATATACAAAACAACAGATTATGTTATTTTTTTCAGTAATTTCTCCCACTCAAATTCATTATACTGTTGCATGTTGCGAACAGCAGGAGTGTGATCTCCCAGCTAGCAGAGGCCAAGAAACAGTAGCTTTATACAAGGGCAAATGGCAGTTTCTTTTTGTTTTGTTGTGTTTCATTTTGTGGTTAACAGCAAACAATAGTCTATTAAATTTACTGAGAAAGAGATTTATTGCAATAATCAATTTTCAAAATATGTAGTGTTCTTTATTTGTTTTTGATGCAAACAAAGTAGGACATTGACAGTAAGGACATTATTGACACTATTGCAGTTTAACCCCGCTGGTAGCTGAGCACCACGCAGCCACTTGCTCAACCCTCCTCCCCCAAGGGAATAGGGAGGAGAATGGAAAAAAGCAACTCATGAGTTGGGATAAAGACAGTTTAAAAGGATAGCAGAAGAAAATGATGATGATAATAATACATATATACATATTTATACATGTATATAAAATGAGTGATGCACAAGTTGATTGCTTACCACATGCAGAAAGGAACAAAAAAAGAACAACTGATGCCCAGCCTGTTTCTGAGCAGTGATTCCTCTTCACAGCTGGCTTCCCCAGTTATAAAGGATCATGACTTCATATGGTAGGGAATATCCCTTTGACCAGCCTGGGCCACTATCCTGGCTGTGCTCTCCCAGCTTCTTGTGCACCTCGCAGGGCATGAGAAGCATCAGTGTGTTATAAATACTATTCTCCCACTAAATCCAAAACACAGCACTACAGCTACTGGAAAGAAAAATTAACTCTGTCTTAGCTGAAACCAGGACAGATGTTTATATTGCATTTTCATCAGTACTGACATATTCCACCCATGAAAATACCAAATGAATTAACTATTATCACTGCCATTAGGATTAGCACCACATGAACTCATATCTGAATTTGTTTTATTATGTTTCTATTTCATTTTATGTATCCTATCATTATCAACACATTTGATATTCGCTGTGTTAATAGTGATCATTACTAATTCATTCAGAGCTATTAATGTTGATGTCATGGAAATTTCCACCAAAATCTCACTGTAATTCCTATCTATGAAAACATTTAAGCCCTATACTTAGATAATGCTAACTGATGCTATTGATGAGTTTGAGCTAAATAATTTAGCTACACAGTATCAGTTACGTTGTGATCTCTGAAAATGTGTTATTCTTACAGGCACTGAAAACTTCAGACTATAACCTTGAAATAATACAAGTACCATTTTTCTGCAGTCTCACAGAATTTTCATAAGCTACACTTTAACATTCAGAAGGACATTTTTGATTGTGCTAATGTAATTATTTTCTGATTTTATATGGGACAAAGAGAGAACAGTACATTTTCAATGATACTAGCAATTACAGACTTCAAGTTTGTTCTTAGGACACTTACATTTAAAAAAGCTGAAATTAGTCTTAAATTTGAAAATGTATGCAGTTGCAGCAATGGTCTTTTTTCCTCATTTCCTGGTTTCTGTTATTGCCAGTAAGGATTATACTATTCAGTGAAAGCTGGAATAGAATCCAATAGAGTTGGATTTTAATCATATTTTATTCAGTAGGATCTTATTTCGCAAATAGCTACAGTGGCTACACTGTTAAGATTATTTGGCCTTAAACAAATACAAAATAACCTCCCTCAGAGAATGTGAAACCACATTTCAGGAAAAAAAAAAAGAGCCTCTATAAATAATTTAATTGCTAAGCTAAATCAAAATGCTTCTTTTTAATGATCATTTATATATATATCTTAAAATATTTTTCACAGATTCAACATAACTGGGCTATGATATCAACTAAAACAGTTTACAGATCATTTTGCAAGCATGGTAAGTGAGTGATCAAGTATGTGAAATAATCAAGTAGGGTAAAAGCTCTAAGCTCAGTGGTTCTTAAATAAATCCCAGAATTGAAATCCAGCATGGGTTAATCTATCTCACTGTGACAGAAGACAGGTGTCTGCCACCCACAGTTCTGTTACAACTCCATGTTCCAAAACGCCCTGCAAACCCTTTGTGACAGTGTCACCTTACGTCAAATCCACAGGCAATCAGCTGTGAAACCACACAATTACATTTGCTTTTTGTAAGGAGAAGGGGGAATAGCATCCTGACTCCGAGATTAACCACTGGACAAGTTGTAACTTTTGAAATCCCTTTGGTTCAGAGCATTTACAGGTCCTTCCTCTGTCACAGAAGGACCAGCTGGAGTAGGCATACCAGATCTTGTTATCTCAGCTTTTTATTTGATAAAATCCATTATGATCGGACTTATTGTTTATTTGAAGAACAGCTATGGAAATGTTTAATTTTATTTACCATTTTTATTTAATGCAATTTAATTTTTCTCTTCCTCAATGCTATCACTGTCTCTGTATTTGAATGTGTATGTTCCACAACTTCTTTGAAGACAAAACTGTGTTTCAGTTCCTTAGTCTTGATGTGATATTACACTTCTTTTCTTTGAACCAGCTATGGGCATAAATATACTCAAGCAAAGTGAATTCAGTTACTGCCTCAACCTGCTTATTAATTTTTTTTCTTGTCTACGTGCTTCTCCAAAACATTGTGTATATATATTTCACACATTTCCAATTTCAGTAGAATTGCATTATTTGTGGTACCAGTCTGAACTTGTCCTTGAATTTTTTACAGGATGGCTGCTGTGAAGAGTAAATGTGTTATTGCATTGTATTAGATGTAGTCCTTTGTCTTCAGTGATCGAGTCCTTTGTCCTCAGAACCTGCTTTAAAATAATTACAGTATTCTTTGCCAAAAAATCTTTATTAGGAATGCAAGTAATTTCTGTGTTAGAACCACAGAAAATGGGTCTGGAAGCAAATATCTAGTTCTTTCTTGCATCTCACATGTTAATCAAAACTAAATTTAAAGATCTCAAGCTTGAAGAAGGTAACACCTTCCTATCTAATTCATTGTACACTTTGACACCCTTACTTTTGAAAAGTCCAGACCACTAACTAGGAGTCCTTTGTTTAAATATTCTTTACCTTTGTATGGTAAACATGAAAAACACTCTTTTTCTCCTTTTTCAGTCGTCTTGACATTTTTGAGTTATCATGCTTTCTCCTTACTTCCTCTCTATTAAAGTCACCCTGCTCTTTCCAGTTTACTTAATAGATTTATTTTTTTCACAGCAGTGATTAATAATAAAACCAGCTCTAATTTCAGCTCCAAACTTCTAGATACTTGTCTTTTTTTTTGGAAGCAGATTTTTTTTTTTCCTTGAAGAACTTACCATATTTGCTTTAAGATGAATGTTTTTAGTAGTTTGAGTAAAATCAATACTGCTGTTTTGAACACATGTGTTTATGACATGTATGTTATGCACGATACATAATAAAAATATATAGATAAGTATATAACTGAAGAGTCAGTATGCATCCAGCTCTGATTACTATGAGCATCCCTTGTCATTTTTTTTTGACACACCACCTTTTATGTAGTTCAAGGCAACAGTCACTATAAATGTAATTTTAATTATCTAAATATCATATCTAAAGAAAACATGTTCATAATTTTTTTCTTTTAAACATTTTAAACTGTTTCAATTTTGAACATATCAGACATCTGATTTATAACCAAAATATGTGTTTTCTGAGTATATTTTAGTTATGGAAAAATATTTATTAATTCATATGGAATACCGTAATATTTTCAACCTGAGAAAGAATATATAATCACATTAAAAAAAAAACCCACCAAAAAAAAAAAAAAAGAAGAAAAAAACAAACAAACCTTGAAACCACCATCATGAGAACAAGCTATGTGTTAAATTAAAAGCACTTGTGAATGTTCTGTGACCTCAGTTATCAAATTACTTCTTGCCTTTTAATGCCTCCTCTCTTGAGACATCATCACAAGGCCTGTTTGCCAGAATGTCAGCAATACTAACTTTGTGAAACCCAAGACTTCACAATATTTCAGTATGCATATCCAAAACCCAACAAGTCCTAAACCCAAATTCCCTCTTGTATAGGTTTAAGGATTTAAATCTTCACTGCTTCAATTTAACAATCTTAAAATCCGGTTTCCCACTTCATCCATTTCATCAATTTGTTATTTGGAGAGATTGGTTTCCAGCTTTCATTAGTACCTCACTTCTCAGCCTCTCAAGTTCTCTTAGATGTTGGTCTTTGTTAATGTGTTATATTTCTATCATGCCTTCATCTTAGGAAAAAAGCACCAAAAAATCCCACTGTACCTCCCAAAACAAAGTTAGCTTTCTTTGTCTCTACTCAAATATATTTTAGTTATCTGATGTGATAAACATTTTCTGGCACAGGTGACAACTCTTCAAATTTGACAATTCCCTGCTTGACTACAGTGGTTTTATTTCCTTTATAACATAACCCCATTAATGACTGATTTAGAGATGAAGTTAATTTTTCTCTGGAAGGATCAATATTAGAGATGTCTAGAAACCATTATGTTTACCTCAAGCTCCCTAAAATTTAGAAGGGGGGGGTGATTTTTGATTTTTTTTTTATTATTTTTTTCTTCACACAAATATTGTGTGACACAAAAAATCACAAAAAATCCTCTGTAAAAGCAGAGGAACATTTCTGTGATGTTGACAGCAATACTTCTGGCAATAAATGTGTTCTATTCATTATCTGAATGTTCAGACAAATAGTCTGAACAGTTAGCATATAAAATATCTCTCCTCATATTTTCTGCTTCAATACTCAACTAAATCTCTAACTTCTCACAATTTACTATGAGAATAATTCTGCCCCATTTTTGACTTTGCTTTCTACAAATTGTCTGCTCTAAGCTACTACAGAAACATGGTAGTTCTCTTGACCGTTTCCTTTTTCTCTTAACTTTATGTACAGCAATCTCATCACTGCTGCAAACAAGGATGGCCATTTTCCTGTCCATGGCAAGGTTCACCACTTCCAATTTCACTGATATTCTTTGAGAGTCTTGCACACAGTGCAGATTCACGGGCCACTGACAGCAAACAAGCTTGGAACGAGGACTCAGCTTTGAGAAGTCCTTGTACAATATACCCTAATATTTTTATCTCATTAATAAATCTACAGTTGCTAAACAGGTGCTTATAATATTTAAAGTGAGCAAGACAATACACTGTGTGTATATTTAGGAATAAATACACATCGACTATATATGCAGTGACAATACATTATTTAACTATACTAATGATCATCTATACCTATATTAAATAGTGGTCACACAGTATCCATGACACCAAGACATGTGCCTGGATGAGATGTCATGTGGATCACTAACTCCTCATAAAACAGACTTTCTGTCTGATCTACATATCTCTGGGTTTTTGCTAAAACAAGACCAAATAAATTCACCCTGCAATAATTTTTTTCTTTGTACACTAGCAACATTAGCTTTAGGATTAATATTTTCTTATCCTCATGTATATTCTGACAGCCTTGTAATAACTAAAAGACAGATTTCATTAACTTTGAAAATTACTCATAATTGTATTTAATTTGTTAGTTAAAAAACCAAAATCAACAAACACATGAGCATGGGATAAAGAGTATAACTGAAGCTGGTAACGTAAAGATTTATGATGCTGTTTTTTCTGGAGATATTCTAAATAATTTTATTTTAAAATACCCTTTTTGTCACAAATAGTGAAGTCAATGTTGCACGTGAACAGAATGGTTAAATGACTTAAAACAAGAGAACATTTCAATCACACGTACTCATTTCTAGTGGGGATTAACTTTAAAAGAAATCTTTTCCTGGTTTTATTAATTGTGAATTGAGCTTTTAAGTGAGATAAAAGAGTAGGATGCGTGCCATGAAATTGAAACTGCACAGTTAGAAACAAAAAAAAAAAGCTTATCAACTTTTTTCATATGAAGACATTGGTGGTGGCATTAATTCTTACTTACTATTAGTTACTGGAATAATTTAAGGAAAACAATGATCCACATGAAGGTCATTGTACTATGGGAAACATTCTTTGTTCAAGTAAGTAGCTTAAACTTGCATCCTGGCTTTTTTGAAATTAAACGGGTTCTCAGAGAATAGGCCAAGTACTGTTCCATTCCAATTACACATGTAGAGAAAATAAGTAAAGCACTTATCAAGATTACCCCGCAGGGAATTATCCCTGTGTAAAATAATTCCTTCAGGGTAACAGAGGCAGAGTTACCTGCTGGCTCCAACAGTAATTTTTTTTCCAATATTCTATACCAGGAATACAAGCACAAGAAATATGTTTGTGCATTATAAAAAAATAATTAAAAAAATAATACAAAAAATAAATTACTTGCTAAGTAGGGGAATAGTTTTAAGTTTAAGATAATTCAATCTGATTTACAGACAAAGATTAACAGGAAAAGGATCATAATATTTCAAGTCAGTGTTTGTCAGACTTGTTTTGACTTAGATGTTGAACTTCAGTGAAGCTATACATTTCAGAATTATTTTTTCAATAACAATTGGAAAGGTAGACCAACAGAGATTTTTGCCTACACTAAGAAATGCATTCTTGAAAAGAGCTACTTTGTAGTTATATTTACTATTTCACAGTTATTTGCTTATCAACATAAGGAGAAAATCCATGTTGTTGCAAACACTCTACACTATTACCCAACAGCTAATCTTAACACTTCCAGACAGCAATTTCTTGTTTCTTGAGAGATGAGCTGCTTCACTTACCTGAATGTAAGATCTCAACAGGTGTGACACTGCAGCCTTTATTTTTAATTGTCTAACAGGGAAAAAAGGAAAAAAACATTTCACAAAGGAAAATGTTGAAAAGTTTAGATCATAAGGATAGATTGAAATAGATTCTGTTATTAATCACAGTTGATCTCAAAAGATAGACTTTTTTTTCCTATTTTCTGGTATCAAGACAATGTAAGGTCTTTCTCTGTCTTAAACTCAGAGCTCTTTGGGTATTGAAATTTGTTATTATATGATTAAGTATCTACAGTGGACAGCTGTCAGGTGCCCACTAAGCAGCTCTATCATTCCCTCTCTATCAATGGGACAAGGGGAAAAAAATACAAAATACAAAAATACAAAATACAAAAAGCTCATGGACTGCAATAAGGACATTGCTCATTAGTATCATTAACAAAACGGCATCCTGGCCTGTATCAGGAATAGTGTAGCCAGCAGGAGCAGGGAGGTGATCGTCCCCCTGTACTCAGCCCTGGTGAGGCCGCACCTCGAGTCCTGTGTCCAGTTTTGGGCCCCTCACCACAAGAAAGACATCGAGGCCCTGGAGAGTGTCCAAAGAAGGGCAATGAAGCTGGTGAAGGGTCTGGAGCACAGGTCTTATGAGGAGCGGCTGAAGGAACTGGGCTTGTTTAGTCTGGAGAAGAGGAGGCTCAGGGAAGACCTTGTTGCCCTCTACAACTACCTGAAAGGAAGTTGTGGCGAGCTGGGGGTCAGCCTCTTCTCGCAGATAACTAGTGACAGGACTAGGGGGAACGGCTGCAAGTTGTGCCAGGGGAGGTTTAGGTTGGAGATGAGGAGAAATTTCTTCTCGGAAAGGGTGATCGGGCATTGGAACGAGTTGACCAGGGAGGTGGTGGAGTCACCGTCCCTGCAGGTGTTTAAGGAAAGGTTAGATGTGGTACTTAGGGACGTGGCTTAGTGGGTAATAAGTGGTGGGGAGATGGTTGGACTAGATGATCCTTGAGGTCACTTCCAAGCTTAATGATTCTATTCTATTCTATTCTTCTATTCTAAACTTGGGGAAATCAATTTATCGCAAAGCAAACAGAGCAGGATAATGAGATGTAAGAACAAAACTAAAACCATCTTTGTCCCACCCCTCCTTTCTTCCCAAGGCTCAATTTCCCTCCAAACTCTTCTACCTCCTACCCCCATGCAGCTCAGGGGGATGGAGAATGGGGATTATGGTCAACTCATAAAACTTTGTCTTTGCCACTCCTTCCTCCTTAGGCTGTTCCCCTGCTCCAACATAGAGTCCATCCCATGTGAGACAGTCCTTCATGAACTTTCCCAACATGGGTCCTTCCCAAGGGCTGCAGTTCTTCACAAACTGCTCAAGCATAGGTCTTTTCCATGGGATGCAGTCCTTCAGGAACAGACTGCTCCTATGTAGGTCCCCCACAGGGTCATCGGTCCTATCAGGAGCCTTCTCCAGCACAGGCTTTCCATGGATAGCTGCTTAACTGGGAACCTCTGTTTGATGCAAGAGGACAACTGGCTTCACAACAGTCTTTTCACCACTGTCTTTTCACCACGAGCTGCAGTGGAATCTCTGCTCTGATGACTTCTGGTGACTCTGTACCTTCTCTCCCTCCTTCTTCACTGACCTTGGAGTCTGCAGAGTTGTTTCTGTCACGTATTCTCAGTCCTCTCTCCCACCTGTTGCGCAGCAGATTTTCCCCCTTCTTAACTTTGTTACCCCAGAGGCACTACTAGCATCGCTGATGGGCTTGATCTTGGCCAGAAGTGGGTCTGTCTTGGAGCCAGCTGAAACTGGCTCTGTCCAGCATGAGGTCAGCTTATGGTATCTTCTCACAGGAGCCACCTATGTAGCCCCTCCCTGTGACCAAAACCTTGCCATGCAAAGCCAATACAATATCACATACGTTATTATGGTCTGTTGGATTCTTTGGCAGGGGCTTCCTGTCAGTGGTATTGAAATATTGCCTGAGATGAAATCCATAAAATCAGAGAAAAAAAAAGATGATAGTCATGTCTAATGAGGTGTTACAGTGGACAGTGAGGTTATTCTCTCTGCACTCCTCCTCTTTTCTTATGATTAGACAAATATTAACAGGTAATATCCATCCTTAAAATTAATTTCTTACTTGGTTAAAAAAACACATAAATAATTGTGGTGACATCAATCACCACTTTCTAAAAGCATTAAAAGCTTGCCCATTTCTGACCATAAATAACTATTCACCTCAGAAACCAGATTTCTTATAGAATCTTAAAGGAGAAATGGTATTTTTAATATCAAGCAGAGAGAACTTAGTGTTAAAGAAGAAATCAAATTAAAAATGTATTACAGTATTTTCTATTCTCTCTGCACTTAGTGGATACTACACTTGTTTTCCTATGCCTTTGTACCGTTCGATGATTTTCTTAATGCTGCAGGTTTAATCATGCATCTCTTTTTCTGGTTCCAGTGCAGACACTGCAAATCACTTCAAAACCGTTAACACAAAGACTCAGTCAAGTGGCTACAATAAAACATCTTCAAAGGCTTGTTTGCCAGTTTTGTTCTTCAGTTTTCATTAGGTCTATTGAAGTTTTAAGTACAATCTTCTGCAAGTGTAATTTGGCTTCTGTTGACTTTTCTCTTGTGAAGATATACAACATCAGATTTTCTGGAAATGTTTAACTGCAGTGTAGTTAAATTGACTGGTGTTTGAAGATGAAGGGAAATCATAGCCTTTATGCACTGATTAACTTCTGTTTTGCCTAGATATGGAATATGACTGAAAATTCTAATTCACTCAATTTTTGTACGTTTATCATTAGATAAGAACATAGAGTGGAATCTTTTGAGTCCTCCGTGTTAAGAGCTTAACAGTGTTATGAAGTGATGAATGTGCTGCGTTTTTTTTTCCATGAACAAATTGATAATGTAATTCTTCTTATGGAGGAATTTAAGCAGTCTCAAGTACAAGACATTTAGTGTACAGTGATTCTCACTATGAACCAAACACATATGAAGGTCATACCCATATTACGGTTATTATGACAATACAATAATTTTTCTGAACATAATTTGATTTTCAGTCAGTCCATTTCTTTCAACTGCGAGAAGAGCTGGAAAACACAGCAATAGCGACATTTCACTTGTAAGACTAAGCTAAAAAAGAGTGTGATAAAAGAGGGACTTGCTGCATGTTTGGTTTTTCTTTTCCCCCTATCTTCAAGAAAATTAGAAACAAACCCAAATGAAATCCCTGTTCAGGTTTTTTGTGTAGGATGTTTAAATTCATTAGAACAAAACCTCTGGCATATTTATTGCAGAGAGTGGTGATTTTGAAAAATATACTACATATTTTTCTCTGTGTACTAGTTTCTCAGATTTGTTTCAGATGAAGACAAAGTCTAGATGCAGTCAAAGTCTGACTCTAACCATATTAATCATTTTGGTATGCTGTAAAGAACTTTTTGATGAGGAATGTTTGCTTAGCCTATACACATTACATTTCCCTTCTTCACTCATTATAGAGAGTAGAATCACTAAAAAGAAATATGTAAGTAAAAAAGACAAAAAAAAAAGCAAACACCATACTATGTAGTTTGTTCAGGAAAATAATAAAAAAAAATTATCATTAATCACTTCATGGAACTTTGTAGTTTTCCAACAATGTACAGAGAACATTCTGGATTACACCCATATTATTACCTCAAGTAATCTGACTAAGATTTTTGTGATGAAGACAACCTGTTATTCTATTGCAAGAAATAGTGATTGGAATACTTTGCAATTCAGGAATCCTACCTGTTTATGAAACTAGAAGAACTTAAAAAGTTAAAAAAAAAGTCTTTTTGCTTTCTTCTACTCTGAGAAATTAGGTCATTAATTATATTCACTTTGGAGAAGACAAGTTTGGGTCATCATATATGCTTGAAAAACTCTTCTTTGTAACTCTGCTTTTTTAAAAGAGAGCTTAGTTTTCAGTTATTTTGCAAGGATCTGAGAGGCAAAGACAAATGTCTAGTTCATAGCTGTTAAAATCTCTAAGTCATTATTTTTCTCTGATGAGAATAATTGATTTCTGACAGCTATGGAAAACTATAGGAGAACCTGTAATGGCTCAAACACTTAAAATGGGAAAGTAACTTACATATTCCCCATATGGGTATATTCCTATTCCCAAGCACAACTACAGGCTGGGAGGAGAATGGATCGAGAGCAGCCCTGAGAAGGACTTGGGAGTGCTGATTGATGAAAAGCTCAAATGAGCCAGCAGTGTGTACTAGCAACCTAGAAAGCCAACGTGAGCTTGTGCCAAATCCAATGTGGCCAGCAGGTCAAGGGAGGTGGTTCTCCCCACTCTACTCCACTTTTGTGAGACCCCACCTGGAGTACTGCGTCCAGCTCTGGGTTCCTCTCTACAAGCTGACCAGAGGGCTGGAGCACCTGTCCTACAAGGACAGGTTGAGGGAGTTGGGATTGTTCAGTCTGGAGAAAAGAAGACTCCAGGGAGACCTAATTGCAGCCTACCAATACCCAAAGGGGTCCTACAGAAAAGATTGAGAAAGCCTGTTTACA
Organism: Psophia crepitans; assembly: GCA_013399095.1. Taxonomy (NCBI): domain Eukaryota; kingdom Metazoa; phylum Chordata; class Aves; order Gruiformes; family Psophiidae; genus Psophia; species Psophia crepitans. The sequence goes on from VWZZ01000002.1 coordinate 46,344, forward strand.
AGGGTAGGGAGTGATAGGACAAGGGATGATGGATTTAAACTGAAAGAGGGGAGATTTAGATTAGATGTTAGAAAGAAATTCTTTACTGTGAGGGTGGCGAGACAGTGGAACAGGTTGTCCAGAGAAGCTGTGGATGCTTCCTCCCTGGAAGTATTCAAGGCCAAGTTGCATGAGTCTTTGGGCAACCTGGTCTAGTGGAGGGTGTCCCTGTCCATGGCAGGGGGTTTGGAACTGGGTGATCTTTGAGGTCCCTTCCAACCCAAACCATTCCATGATTCTATGATAGTGTTGTGGGTTTGTGCAGCAAGGTTTTGGTAGTGTTGGGGCCACAGGGGTGGCAGCTTCTACAAGAAGGTGCTGGAAGTTTCCCCTGTGTCCAACAGAGCCAATGCCAGCTGGCTCCAAGACAGACCCATCACTGGCCAAGACTGAGCCAATCAACAACAGTGGTAGCACCTCTGGGGTAGCAGAGTTAAGATGGAAAAAAAACCACGTGTGGGAGCTTTTACAGGCAGAGAGAGAAGTGAGAAGATGTAAGAAACTCCGCAGACACCAAGGTCAGTGAAGAAGGAGGGGGAGGAGATGGCCCAGGCACTGGAGCAGAGATTTCCC
>VWZZ01000002.1:47029-66959 GCA_013399095.1 Psophia crepitans
CCGCAGCAGCCTGTGGAGGAGGGATGATGGGGAGCAGATATCCACCTGCAGCCCCTGGAGGACCCCAAGCTGGAGCAGGTGGAGACACCCAAAGGAGGCTGTGACCCCATGGGAAGTCTGCACTGGAGCAAGCTCCTGCAAAACCTGTGCATCCATGGAGAGAGGAGCCCACGCTGGAGCAGGTTTGCTGGCAGGACTTGTAACCCCATGGGGGACCCACACTGGAGCAGTCTGCCTCTGAAGTTCTGCAGCCCATGGAAGGGACCTACGCTGGAGCAGTTCGTGAAGAACTGCAGCCCATGGGAAGGGCTCACATTGGAGAAGTTGATGGAGGACTGTCTCCCGTGAGAGGGGCCCCACATTGATGCAGGGAAAGAGTCCTCCCCATGAGGAAGAAGAAATGACCGAAACAATATGTGATCAATTGATCGTAACCCCCATCCTTGTTCCCCTATGCCGCTGGGGTCGAGCAGGGAGAGAGATCTGCCTTAAGTAATAAATAAATAAATAAGTAATACTGTAATGTACAATCATACACTACATCTCTATTAGGGTCATTCTGGCTGGTTCAGCAGGAGCTATACCTGATCTCTGTGAAAGGTATGTTGCGTTCCATTTAGTTCATCAGAATATGCTAATACATTGATTACTTAATGCTTAGACAATGACAAATTGCTTAGACAAATAGCTGAAGATCTACTTGGGGATATACTAAGAAGGATCATTTTGTATTCTGCAGCCTGAAGTATTTTTACTTTTAAAACTGTACATAATTAGATATTGAGAAAGGTTTTTATGTAAATACTGTAATGGGGTGTGTCCTGGTTTCAGCTGAGAGAGAGTTAATTTTCTTCATAGGAGCCAGTATGGGGCTGTGTTTTGGATTTGTGCTGGAAGCAGTGCTGATAGTGCAGAGATGTTTTTGCTGTTGCTGAGCGATGCTCACACAGAGCCAAGGACTTTTCGGCTTCTCGCACCGACCCACCGGCAGGATGGCGGGGGGTGCACAAGGAGTTGGGAGGGGACAGACAGGACACCTGATCCAAACTGACCAAAGGGGGATTCCATACCATATGACGTCATGCTCGGTTTATAAGGGGCTTGGGAGGAAGAAGAAGGGGGGGGCAGCGGCGTTCGGAGTGATGGCGTTTGCCTTCCCAAGTCACCATTACGCGTGATGGAGCCCTGCTGTCCTGGGGATGGCTGAACCCCTGCCTGCCATGGGGAGTGGGGAATGGATTCCTTGTTTTGCTTTGCTTGTGCACGCGGCTTTTGCTTCACTTATTAAACTCCTGTATCTGAACCCATGAGTTTTTCTCACTTTTGCTCTTCCGATTCTCTCCCCCTTTTCCAATGAGGGGGGCTGACCGGGCGTTTATGTGGTGCCCAGCCAACAGCTGGAGTAAAACCACGACAGGATGGCATCAATCAAATCTTAGCCTCCAGTCTTAGTTCTTCCAAATCTTAGTTCTTCCAATCCCATACACTTTCATTAGACCTGGAACTAAATATCCAGTAATGTGTCCAGTATTGTGACTAAGATTTTTTTAAGTCATTTTTGTCAGTTGAACTTCCACAGGGGTAGATAAGGGACTTCCCTTGGAAAGATGTCTTACCTAGATAAAGACTGTGTATTCACTTTTATGATTAGCCTACCTTTCTCCATTTAGAAAATACGATTTCAAAACTAATTGTCTTCCTCTATAAGTGAGATGAACTAATCAGAATCATCATACATTACACATAGGTCAGAAACCCCTTATGGTGCTAACCTTCAACTCATGAAGGTTTCAGACTTTAGGAAAATCTTTATGAAAGTACACAGCACTTTTTAAAATGAACCTGCAATTGGAGAAAGGAGAAAAAAAAGAATAAAAAAGGATTCCTATATTTCTCTAGAGAGAATTCCAAAGAATTTCAGGTGTCTGCAAGGATGCTAGGTCAGCAACAAATCTGAGAAAAAGAAAATCATGACATTCTAAAGAAATGCAGAATCATACTTATTTTTTCTATCATAGGGTCCTGAAACTTTCAAATCTCACAGGAGAACTCAGCATAATCTGGCATGATATGTTGGTCCAGTAAAATGTTTTTTCCTGGGTTCTGATAATTGGTTCTAAATTCAGTGACTGATAGAGAAGGGCTCAGATACGATTGCTAATGATAGAAACTTTAATTTTAAAAAATAAGCTAGGAATCCTTTTTTATTATTATTTTAGAAATTTTTTTCTATATTTTCAATCTCTTTTTCATGTTTTATTTAGAAAATTCCATATATTAATTTTATTAATTTGTTTTTATTGCTTGATTCTCCTTTGTAATCTGTCTTGGATATTGATTTAGTTGTTCTTTATTTGTTGTATCACATGATATTGGTTAGTGTTTATTTTTCCACTTGGGCTTATTTGGTTTTAATTGTTAATTTGTTAAATTAATTTGCTAGCTTTTTTATACTATTTTGGCTTGATTTTGCTTCCAGTAGCCTTAATTGAAATGCTGTCTCTAGTATTTGCATGCTTAAAGAAATTTTTTTCCAAAAACACTTTTACCTTTAACTAAGATTACAAAAAAATTGAAAAATCATATTTGCTTTCACAATTTAATTAAAAAGTGTGTGATTAATCTTATTTGATACTGGTAAAGAACTCATAAGTAGAATATTAATAGGACATTAAACAAGCAGAATATATACTTAGTGATGTCTCTTCACTATAGTGTTCCTTGCCTTTTTCTCTATATGCTAGTATGTATGTTATATTCAGCACTGCAGCTGTTGTTTTTATGACAAGACAGTCTGGAAACAAACTAATGGTTCTGTATTGTTGATAATCCTGGAAGAGAACTGAGTGAAATCACTGCCGTGGTTTAACTCCAGCCGGCAACTTAGAACCACGCAGCCACTCACTCGCCCCTCCCCCAGCAAGGAGATGGGGAAGAGAATGAAACAAAAACCTCATGTATCGTGATAAAGACAGTCGAATAGTATTGTCGCTACTACTACTACTAACCATAAAACAAGTGATATACAAATGCATTCGTCACCACATGCAGGAAAAACCCTGATGCCCAGCCTGCCTCTGAGCAGTGAACTTGCCTCCCAGCCAGCTTCCCTCGTTATATCTGGAGCATGACACTACATGGTAGGGACCATCCCCTTGGCCAGCCTGGGTCAGTGTCCCGGCTGTGCTCTCCCAGCTCCTTGTGCACTGACAGGGCGTGAGAAGCTGAAAAGCCCTTGGCTTAGTGTGAGCACTACAGCTGCCCAGCAACAGCTAAAACCATCAGTGTGTTACCAACACTGTTCTCATCCTAAATCCAAACCACAACACTGTACCGGCTGCTAGGAAGAAAATGAACTCTGTCTCAGCTGAAATCAGGAAAATCACTAAGATATGTGAAAGTGACTATATCATAAATTTTTGACTAATCTGAATTTTTCAGAAGTCAAATTCAGCCACTCCTCCCATTTTAATGTCACCTAAAAGCTTGCTGACAGTCATCATCCAGATCATTAATAAAGATTTTTTAGGTATTTTTATACATTGGTGAGATCCCTCTCCTCTCAGCCTCACCTCTCCTCTCCTCTTTGTTAAACAGTACCAACTCTCAGCCTTCCCTTAATCATCTTTGTGACTCCAGGTGTGGCCTCATCAATGCTGAGCCGAAGGCCTCATAGGCGAAATTAGTGTGCTGCTATCTTGGACTTAAAAGTGAAATGATAACAATGAGTCAAGTCTTGTCTGCTGAAATTGTTACTAATGAAACCAAAATACATTTGAATCTCAAACAGCAATTCAAGTGCTGCCTACAGTTAAAGTTGCCTTGCTAGGTACAGCCAATTTGACCTTTAAGTCTTACAGCCACCATAGAATCATAGAATCTATGAAATCATAGAATCTATGAAAACCAATAAGGTTGGAAAGGACCTCTGAGATCATCAAGTCCAACCATCAACCTAACACCACCGTGCCTGCTAGACCATGTCCTGGAATGCCACATCTATGCGTTTTTTGAAGATCTCCAGGGATGATGACTCAACCACCTCTCTGGGGAGCCTGTTCCAATGCCTCACTACTCTTTCCATGAAGAAGTTCTTCCTAATATCCAATCTGAACCTGCCCTGACGCAACTTGAGGCCATTCCCTCTCGTCCTGTCGCTAGCCACTTGGGAGAAGAGACCGACACCCTCCTCACTATAACCTTCAGGTGTCCAGGTATTCCCATATATAGCAGTTTTGAGATGAAAAGCACTTATTTTCCTTTGAGAGGTTGACCACAACTCCACTTTAAATACATTGATTATCTTGAGCACTGATGGCCTAGGATTCAGCAATACAGGAATAGCAGCAAATTTTTCCATTTGTGGTCATTTGAACTGACTCCAGACCTTTGCCTGTTTGTCTGAATTAAAGAATCTTGCATTTCTTCTTCCATGGTAACCCACCTTCAATAACTGACATAAAGGGTGCTGCAAGTCGACTTTTTAAATCAGGAATTCAGAATGTTTTAAGGCATGGGTGGTAACACAACTAAAATACAAGTAAAAGCCTTCTCAACAGGATGAGGGAAGGATAGAAAGCAACACTGGACGGGTTTTTTTTGCCAAAGATTGAATTTGTATATAGGAAAGCAAAAATGAAAAACCATATATTTATATTTGCTGATACATGATCTAATAATGATTGATTTAAATGGAACTACAGTAAGACTATACAAAATATTTTGTGGAACCACTGAGAGAAGGTTGATGTATAATACCACTTTTTCTGTCCTATTATAGAATGACAAAGTACTTAAAATATCATTCAAGAAATACCTAACTATAGTGGATACTGCTATTCTTGTAAAATCATACACATACAAAACCGTACCTGAAAATGAAATGGAATTGTCTGAACCAGTTAGAGTCCTTGGATATTGTATAGCTTTTGACCTACAATTATGCACTCAGTTTTTCAATTTTCTGAAGTCTCTGATGGTCATGGAAAAATTATGTTATTTCTCTAGATATCTCTCCTTTGGAATATAGGGGAAGACAAGTTTCTGTTAGAAAATTCTATAGGTCCTTAAGTAAATTATAGAAGAGATGTTATCTATGAAGTTCTAAAATGCCTCATGTCTTTGATTTTATACCTGTTTTAAAATATAATTAACTCCTATACAGCTTGGACTTATCTTTTAGATGGTTTACATTTTATTGTTTAGAAATGGTATGTGTGTATATATATTTAGTTTGATTAGTTATGAAAACCTAGAATACGAAAATCTTGACATACTGAGTGGCAATATTTGCCAAACAAAATGACAGAATCTACATAATCATTACAGTTATTGCTTGTCAATTGTAACAGAGACATGCAAACTTCTCTGTTCAGGTTAATCTCTTCTAATTGGTTGTGGTGATTTGACCCCGGGCAGAAGTCAAGCTCCCACCCAGGTGCTTGCTCACCCCTTGGCAGGATGATGGAGAAAGCAGGAGGAGCAAAAGCTGAAAGCTTATCAGGTGAGATAAAGTGAGCATAAGTGAAGCAAAGCTGTATGTGAAAACAAAGCAAAAAATGGAATTAATTGACCGCTTCCCATTAGTAGGCAGATGTTTAGCTTATTTAACTACTGTCCTGGGTTTGGCTAGGACAGGGTTCCTTCACAAGAAGCTGGTATGGGACACAGCTGGGACTAGAGACACAGGTGACCCAAACTAGCCAAACGAGGTATTCCATAGCATGTGATGTCATGCTCAGCATAGAAGGGGGAGCTAGTTGGGAAGGGGCAGTACTTCTCAAGGCAGCGTGGCTTGGGGTTGGTCTAGTTTCAGGACAAGTTTGAGCTTGTGGTCCGAGTTGTATGGTTGGCAGGTGAGAAACTGCATTGTGTATTACCAGTACTGTTGTTGTTTCCTACTCCTTTTGTTGTGCCAGTAAAACTGTTGTCTGCTGTTATCACAGGTCGGGGGGGTCTGCCTTTTCCTNGTGGGGGGGGTCTACCTTTTCCTTCCCATTCTCCTCCTCATCCTTCTAGGGAGAGGGGGAGCGAGCAAGCAGCTGCGTGGTGCCCAGCTGCCATCTGGGGTAAAAACATGACAGCTACTTACTGGAAAGCAATGTGTCAGCACTCATAAGAGTTAAATGAGAAGACAAATGCCCTAACAACAAACATCCCTCTTCCTCCTCCTTTCTCTGAGATTTTATTGCAGAGGATGGCATATAGTGTGGAATATCCCTTTGGTCATAGAATCATAGAATATCCCAAATTGGAAGGGACCCATAAAGATCATCAAGTCCAACTCCTGGCTCCACAGAGGACTAGCCCAGAGCAGATGACTGAGGGTGTTGTCCAGATGCTTGTTAAATTCAGACAAGCTCAGTGCTGTGACCACTTCCCGGGGGAGCCCGTTCCACTGCGCAACCTTCCAGTGTCTGAACTTTGGTCAGCTGTCCTGGCTGTGTCCCCTTCCAAATTCTTGTGCATCCCCAGCCAACTCACTGGGAAAAGAAAACCTTCATGGTGTGCAAGCACTTTTCAGTGGTAGTGAAAACACTGGTGTCTTATCAACACTGTTTTGATCACAGATCCAAGTATATGCTCATTTATTCCAAGATTTACATTAGTACAGACATACTGTATTTGGATAACTTGCACTCAGAGGACATTTATGTTTGATTAAGAAAATGCATAGTGCCTAAAATATGCTATAGATTTAAAAAAAAAAAAGTCAAATATATTACAGGCATTGAAAGGAATGTTCTGATTTGCAAGGCAACTTAATTAATTGTGAAACTGAAGGATATGATTCCTTATTTTTTTAGAAACACACCACTTGCTCTTTTTTCCCACAGATCTCCACCTCTGCTGAAACTTTTCTAGTAACATTCATACCTTGATAGTCACAGGACCCCTATGTGATACAGGCATCGCAGCAAATGCTACTGGTTGAGAAACAGCTCTCATAGTTTAGACAACATTGTTAGTGGTAGAGTTGTTCATCTGTTAAAGAATAGTCTCTATCACAAAACTGATATTGTGCTAGCACTAACCAGCTTAAACAAAATGTGTATGTTCAGTATGACATTTGAAAATATCTAAGAAATTGTAATGTATCTAAGAAACAGAAAATAAACAGTTCAGAAGAGAAAATAAATCCATTAATAGCACAGTATGTATTAATAAATATATCAATGACTGGTTATTTGCAAAGCTGCACTTGGAAATAATTTTTAAGGAAACAAAACTCCTGATAGAGTTAGAAACTGCATTTCTATGTATTATAAACATTTGGCATCAAGTTAAGAGATAGATGTGAGTTGTGATGAAAGGTAGTCAGTACTCGTTATTTTTTCCACCCCAGACTCTAGTGTCTAATACTTAGAACATGGCAAACTCAAAAGTAAAAGGTACCGAAATACCAGGAATGATTCCTACAGCTGAGCATATGTTAGGGCTGCATTTATAATTATGTACTTGTAATCCTTTGTTTCCCATTGTTAGCTAATTGTCGAGCTTCCCTCTGGTTAAATTACCCTTTTTAATTGCTCATTAACACTGTTTGGCTTTGGAGAACAAGGTGCGTCTAGATGAAGCTAACATTGAAAAGCATTGACTCCCAGCTATGATTAAAATCAAGTCCTGTTTTTGAGGAATATTAAAGGATGCATCTCAGGATGAATTTAGAAAATCCCAGATCTAGAATCTGTTTCTTGCCAGTGTGAAAAATTGGTGACCATGCATCTCCTTTTTGTAAGGAAATTTCCTCATTTCCTTAAGTTGTCTCATAAATGAAAGCTAAAGTGAATTAATTTATCAGCCCTTTATGGAGTAGCATAAGTTGATTCAATCTTTTTTGAGTAAAGGATTCAGGTGATGAAACCTATTTTCTAATAAAAGCTAACTATAATTTCCAAAAAGCAGAGTCAAACAAAGGTGAGGTATTTTCCCCCCTATTTTTCTTCATGTCATCTAGAATGGCAGAAGATTATAAAAAGGGGTTTTAAAATATTATACTAGGTAGAAAAATCCATTGGATGATCAGAATTTAGGACGTGGTACTCAAAAGTATCTGCAACATTAGAACCTAAATATTTTAATGAGAATTCCTCAATATAACTTGCTTAGTCTTACACAGCAGACAAGAATAGCAAAAAGAAATTTAGCCCAGTCTACTCACCCTCAGTTCCTAATGACCGAGTTACCCTTCAGTATCCCATCAATAGTTACATGTAAAAGAAAGTTAGCTGGTTGTACCATTAGCAGATATCTTGAATTTCGCTCACTGAGTCGGGTTACTGGATCATACGGCTAGAAATATTTTCATCAGCTTTACTCCCATATGCCACTGATTTCTTCAGAGTCTATACCATGTCACATAGCTCCCAGGTATGCTTATATATCCATCTTTGCTAAAATTTTATCCATCTGTCTAGTGGCATTGCACACAAAAGTAAAACTGCTTCTCTAGAAACATTCATCCTAGCTTACTGAATACAAGAATATATTGAATAATCACAACAGCAGCACTTCATAAGTGTTATGAAAATTAATTAATTATAGTTCATAGAGCACTTTTATTTCTTCAAAGTGATTATTACTCTTATCTACTCTTAGTTAACGACTCCCTAAGAAACAGGCAATTATTTCAGTTAAAACTCAAGGTAATATCTTACTTGAAATTATTATAATTTATGAAGTTTAATTAGTAAATACCAATACAAAGAGTATATACTATTTAGGAAAGCAATCAACTGCAAATGCAACTCAGAATTTGGTCTCCGCTAATATTCTTGTACTAGTATGCTAAGACTTTAAAAATATTATATCCATGTTTTACATGAATTTAACAATATAAACTATTTACACAAGGGAATGAATAAACATTTACTTATCTCTGGTTCAGACAAGATAAAGGAGCAGAGCAATTAATGAACTGCCTTATCCTTTTATTTAATAATATACTGCATTTTGCAGAGGAAGAGAAATCCCATGTCATAATAAAAGCCCTGTAGTATGTCTTAAGATACAAAGATATAAACTGGATGAATAAATTCAGGATTGAAACAAGCAAACCTTTTATAGTAACTTCTGCAGTGGATTCTAAAATAAACTTTAAACTGGGTAGTGACAAATATCAGCCTGCAGTAACCCTATGAAAGGGATTGTTAGCACGGTAACAGCAGAGGACTGGGACTCCCTCTGAATTCTGTGCTTGTGTGGGTGATGCTTTTGTATCAAATTTATTTCCTGCAGTAACTTTGAGAAGATAAGAATCAGACAAATCAATGTAATATTAGAACCTATCAGTGTTTTAATGACAATTAAAAAAAAAAAAAATTGAAGGTTTGTTCTTGGAATAAGATTAGTTCCTGATTTCCTCCTTCACAATAATTCATCTAGCAAACTGAGGAGAGGCAAGGGACAGACTCATGGGTTAGATTTGTTCTTCCAGACATACCTAAATTTTTTCAAGGGAAAAGAACTGATGTTTCAGGTTCAGTTCCTTTGACTAGCTATGCGTTTTGGGGGGCATAAATAAATAAATAAATAAAGGATCTTATGTCTTCTCTCTCAAGGTACTCTAATCCATTGACTCAAATCCCTGAACAGCTGCCATCCATTCCCATTATGGTCTTTCTGGCTTTCTTTGTTTGAAGATTAGCAAAACAGGTATTCTCTTGTCGTTACCCATGGTCAATTGATTTTGGTAATTGGCACCTTCCTAGAATTTAGGGCATGTGGGTTGATCCCTGTTAGGCTGGATAGAGTCCAGAACACTTTGGTTAGAAATCTATGTAAATGTGGATAGCTGCTGTCACGTCTGTAGTCCTTTGCATCTGGCTGTTCATCCACCATAATCTAATTCATATTGCAGCTTTAAGTGAGAGATAAGCAATCATCTCTACAACAGTGACATCATACATTAGAAAGTAGCTAGTGGGAATATAGATGAAGTGAGATTTTGCTTGTCGTGTGTCCATATCCATTGTGGTAATCATATAACCTTGATTATGTTTTGTTGAGAAAGAGGGAAATAATGCTGTCCCAGCTATATACATGTGGTGTTGCATCAAGTTGTCTTTGCTTAGGATGGTGAGATCCCTTGTTCCAAAGTGAAACACAATTCTCACCTTTAGAAGGCAGGAGTTCAGTACTGCCTTCTACATACTAGATATTAAGGCATTATTTAAAACATTCTTGATAATAGGGTATGGTTTTATACTCTGTTGTGTTTGAAGGTAAGCAATTGACAAAAATTTAACTTGGAGTATTAAAGAAATATTTTCTCTACAGCTTTTTTACTGCAATTTCAGATCTACCAATATGGGTCACACGATGTCAAATTTTTGGTTGTAACACGTTTATCTCTTTTTCTCTGTCCAACAGAAACATACTTTTGGTGGTTTTGTTCATTTCTGAAAGAAAAAAAAAAGATAACAGAAAAAAAGAAAAGTAAATGAACAGATTTCTAAGCACTCATGTAGTTTGAGTTTAATTTTTCTTCTGATTTCAACACATGGACAAACTGCTGTCACCAAGTGCCAAGCTGCTTGATCATGGGGCTGACTAGCTGCTACATTTTTCGTCTGTCATGGTAGGCATCTTTTTGCATCAACTTCAGATGTCAGCAACAATGAGAGCCCTTGTTTTTTCTGGAACTATAAAGTTGGAAATTACCATCTGCTCAGCCTTCTGTTATCTGAATTCTTCCCTAGAAATAGTTTTCAAGAGTATATTAAGAACTGCAAAGAGATAATGCGTAAGCTGTTGGTAATATAATTTTAACCCTTTTCTTTCACTTAATATTTTTGTTAGAGACACTGAAACAATGAAGACCAAAAGGAAATTTGTGTAGCTCAAAATAACTTGGTTTACAGCAGTATTTGACAGTACAGATTATTAATTTATAATTAAATGCGTTTTGCATAATTTTAATGTTATTAGGATGATATTTCCAATATTTAATATTCTTTTGATGTTCTGTTCACATAAAAAGCTTGCAAAGTGCGTATGAAGCAGTAATTTGTGTCAGAAGACTGGATCTAATACTAGAACAGTCCCAATATAGCATCAGAGTAAATATGTAGGGTTTAATTTGGAACAAGGAATGAGTATGGATTTTTTTCATGAAAATGACTGTAAATAAAGGATTTTATCTTCTTTCCTACAAAAAAAAAAAAAAAAAAGAAAAGAAGGAGAAGAAAAGTCCATACTACAGATGTTTAATGCTGAGCTCATATACAGAATTTTTTATTCACACTTTGTGGACTATGTGACTGGTTACCTGATTCAGCAATGACAACATGACACTGATGTTATCTCCCAGTGGTCCCAAATGTCGGTGATGCCAAATATGAAGTTAACTCCGAAAGGCAACAAATTTATTTAAAAGGGTTCTCATCCAAGAAAAATTAAGTTAGTGGGAACATTCTCATTGTCTAGAATGAATTGTGGATCAGGATTTCCCTTTATTAGTTCCTCGCTGGTTGAGAAGCATGAAATATCATTTTCCTTAGAGCTACTGGGTTTTTCAATATGGTCTTAATACAATGGCTTCTAACACTGACAGGTTTTTTGCTCATTTTCTTTCTTATGGAAGCTATTCTTACTTGGAAAAGGAAAAAAAAAAGTGTAATTACATTTGCCATAGAACACAATTAATTTGAAATGCAGTGTCACAACTTCACAATTCATCTTGTAGCATGTGATGGAAGCTTTTAAAAAATCATATGACAGCTCAATGTCATTTAGAACATCTATTGTTCTCCTTTGTTTTTGAAACTGGAACAAGAAAACTGGAAAGGTTTCCATAGTTTGTTTCATTAACAAGACAGATGTGACTGGTAGTGTGCCAGCACAGCTTTATTCTCAGTTGATGACAGAGTATTAAAAGCTGTAATGAAGAAAAAAACATTCGGTATTCAGTTTTTGGCTTTTTTATATACTATTTTAATACAACTTTGCAAAGCAGACCAGTGTAAACTTAACTAAAAACATCACAGAATAGGTGATATATTTAACATTGTTATTTGTTGAAAGTAATCACTACTCCTTTTCCTGAGTGACATAATAAACTGGTTCAGCAACTTGAAAAATGAAGATTTTCAAGTAATTTTAATTCTAACATTAACATCTTTCTGAAAATTCCCACCCATAGAAAGGCTTCATTTATTCTCAGTATCTGAAGCAGTATGAACCTTGAGGATTCAACAAACATCACCCAAACAACACTTTCCCATATTTTGAAACCTAAACACTTAACATGCCTGCAAGAGACCGCACCTCAAATACTGTATTCACTTTTGAGTCTCTCAGTACAAGGAAGACATTGAGGTGCTGAAGCATGTCTAAAGAAGGGTAACAAACCTGGTGAAGTGTCTAAAGAACAGGTCTTACGAAGAGCGGCTGAGGGAACTGGGGTTGTTAACTTGGAGAAGAGGAAGCTGAGGGGAGACCTTATGCTCTCTACAACTACCTGAAAGGAGGTTGTAGAGAGGTAGGTGTTGGTCTCTTCTCTCAAATACCAAGCAATAGGAAAAGATAAAATGTCCTCAAGTTGCACCAGGAAAGGTTTAGATAGGATATTAGGAAAAATTTCTTCATGGAAAAGTGTTGTCAATCATTGGAACAGGCTGCCCAGGACAGTGGTTGAGTTACCATCCCTGGAGGTATTTAAAAGATGCATAGATGTGGTGTGCAGGGACATGGTTTATTGATTGGACTTGGCAGTGTTAACAGTTGGATGTGATGTTCTTAAAGGTCTTTTCCAAGCAAAACAATTCTATGCTTCTAAGTGTTTCCTTACAGTAAAGCAAAGCAAGGATGGGAATTGGATTCCTGATTACTCTAACCACTGGGCTACACAGGGTGAGGAATAACCTTTTAACATTTTTTTTTTTTTTTTAAATCCTTTATGAGAGGTCAAAGACCACTGTGACCTGACTGGAAGCAAAAGCTATCTGTGGCCCTTGATGTTTAAACGTATACTCTGGTACCTTTTTGCACACCTGGGAGTGTACAATGTTACTGACAGTCATTGGAGAAAATGTCTGTCTCTGCTGACTTCTATGGACCATTACTCCACAGATTCCACACAGGTGCAATATTGATTAAGGTTAATAAAAAAAAAGACTTATTTTCCTTATGTAACTGCATTATTTTTTCCGGTTTCTTTCTGGCTAGAATTTGCATCTTTTGTAGTCAATATCCTCCTCCAAAATTTAGCTCATTTAATCTTTCCTGTGCTGCCTTGTCCCCACCTTTTCCTTCTTAAGTTGGAAAAAAATAAATTAGATCTTCTCAACAAGAATAAATGTTGTATTTCAACTGCTGACCAGAGGTCTAAGTTGTTATGCTGGGAAGCAGCTGAACTATTTACCTTGTTGGTATCCGATTAACTATGTTTTGCTTCAAGGAGCTATGAAATTCTCTTTCCTCCCTGTGGTGGTTATTGGATATTGTTCAGTGATGAACACATCATTCACTGAACCTTACTTTCTACTTCAGTCTGAGCATTAAAATATGCAAAAATATTGAACAGATGTTATATGTAGAGGGTTTTTCTCTGGCTTTAGACCGATGAGACATAACAGCAATCAAACACTCTTATAAGGTGTCAAATTCTCAACCTGTTTCTCTCAGATAAACTGAAGGGAAATTCACAGCATATATAACTTGTTTCAGATACATCTATTGCCCACTTCAAGTTATTTAAAGAATAGTCAAATAACATATATAATCCAGGTAAGTGCAATACACTGTCAATTTTGGATCACTAGGATGTATTTTCTAGGATATTTTTATTTGTTCTTTTTGTGTATTCTTTATGTAATAACATTTCAAATAACAAGTTTTGTCATTAACAATTTCAAATAGCCATAAATATTGTTACCATGGTTATAGTTATGGATCTGCAAACCCAATGGTATAGAAAAGCATGCATCTGTTCCTAAAATTCCTGAAAGAGCAGTAAGACCAATACAGGTCCATTGTTTGTCTCAGGTCACATAAGGTCCATCTAATGTTAGACATGCAAGTATGTCCATTTGTTAGCACAGCAGAGAGAGTTAAGATAGCAAACTTCTGGGTACCATGTTTTTTCACTGGTGACTGGCTAAATATCTAGTAATCAAATAAAATAATTCTTCCTTACCATACCACCATCTTTAGCCATTTGATGAGTGTATCACTCTCAGATTTTTATAACCTACCGTCTTCTGCTGATAAGTAACATGCTAAAGAAAGACGTCAAAAACTGTTGGCATAAATTGTGGAGAGAAGTAACACATGATGTAAGTATGGGGAGGAGAAAATAAACTGTCTCTTGTAGGAACCGACTATCTCTACACATTTAGTACACTTTTATTAAAGAGTAAGAATTATTATCTCCTCAAATAAATCATTGACTATGGTGAGGGGTAAACATCATCCTATCAGTTTTAATTATCTCAGTGCCTCACACTTATCTTTTCCTGACACTGACATATCATTGTTGAGCTGTACATATCAACAAAAATGTTATGCTTTTTTATACTGTTCTGTTACTCTCAGCCACAGCAGCTGTTTCTGTTTCCTCAGTGATATGTATTTTTATATTCTGAAACAAAGCATTTATGAAGTTTCTTTCTGGCCATTGTGATACTTGAAATGAATAGCTCCTGTTAATTTTCAGTGAAACACATTATCCTGGTGTCATGAATTGTATTAAAATCATGGAGATACCAACAAGCAAGTGATCTCTGCATACTTGATAATCGTAGATGAATTTTCTATGCTGATTTAATGCCCTACATGGCAAAGAAGGTAATGATTTTTTTATGCATTTCAGGTTAAAGTTGGTTTTCTTCTCCCTTTTAAACACTTTGGTAAAGAGTTTTTTGTTTCACTGGAATAGTTTCAACTTCCAAAGTAAATATTTTGTGCCATGAGAACTCCTTGTATACAATTGTGGGTGCATAAATTCAGCTAAACTAACCCAAAATCTAGCAATTTGAAGTCTGCCCTGTCTGGCCTCCATCTCCAGAGACCTTCAGTTTTCTTTCTCTCTTTGGGGACATCATATTTGATTGAATGGGCTCATAAAAGGATTTTAATTATCAATGATGATCTGGGAGTACCAAAAATTCACCATATTTATATTTTTGTGTGAATGTAGTTTGCTATCTCAAAATGTGTTATAGTGAGTGCAAGAAATTGTCTTGTTTGTGGGTCTATAGCTGCAGAATACAATGTTGTTCTGTTCAGAAATAGTTGGACTGTGTTGGCAGTTAGCCCAGGAGATGATGGCTAATTTACCCAGGGAACACTGGAAGGCCAGCTGGGGAGTGTTAAGAATAGCAGTCAATGGAAAATGTAGAAAATCAGCTCTTTATAGCACAGAAGAGAAACTCAATATGAACAGAAGACAGTGAAGAAGGGAACTGTTGTTCTAGGCAAAGAACTCCGTGCATCTCCAATCACCACTCATGTTTTGTTGTTTTAGATTAGTAAAGGGAAAAAAAAAATCTGAAGCCTACTTTCTTTCTGGAAAAACATAAATTATACAAGCTTGCTTACCAAGTGAACCCGCATGTTTTAATACTTTAAATGTCAAGTCTCAGATCAGGAAATTTCAAAGAAAAGAGGAAATAGAAACCTATAAGATGTTGGACAGTAAAAATGACATCAACGGCATGTTTTCTGAACCCTGAATCCAAACCTGCTGTATGCAAGCTTTGTAATGCAGGATTCTAAGATGTCAAATGAGCTAAAATTTGGTGCTGAAGAATGCAGCTTTTTCTTGACAGTTACTGTCATATGTTTTCTTAATAGGTAATCCCTTAGTCTTCTTTAATTTAGCAGTGCCAGGAAGTGACTTAATTCTGTTTCCACTAATGATATTATGTCAGATGTGTCATCAAGTCAATGCTCTTAGTGATACCTCATGCAGAAAGATCAGAATTAATTACATAATCAATACCACTCTAGGTGAGCATTCACTGTAGACAAGAGTATTAGGTATTTACTTTGTGTGCAGGCTTAAATTGTTTATTGACTTGCTTTAAGGTTCAGTAGGAGGTCAGTGACTTTGGGGATGATCCATAAAAAAATAGCTGTGACTGTACAGTTTTCCTGTGCCTGCGAGGAGACTGAGAAAAAAAATGCTGAATATATGCAAGCTTTTAATTACTTTGAAGAAGGTATATACCACCATGATACGTCCTGTGAGAAAAGTCACGTGAAGAGTGTTACATTTCTGGGGGGAAAAAAAAACCACAGACTATAACATATTAAACCCAAGTTCAGACAATTTCACTACAATCTGATATTAATAATAACATAGCTTTAAATAAGCCCAGACAGTTTGAGAAGTCCTTAGCAAGCCTGAAATCTGAAATAATCCCAGAATGTTACATGGTACTTATTATATCTGTTTAAAATGCATTGAAAAGATGTATTTATGATAGAACAAGAAGCTAGTCAGGGGTAAAGTTACGGCCAAAAATTTGATGGTTTTAAATTGTATGTTATTGTTTCGAGAAGTATCCTAGTTTAGGATAGGCAACTTCAGTTTAGGTAACTGTATTCTTCAACCTTCCTATTTACAAAGCATAATATGTAATAAGAATGGTGGGAAAGCATTCAGGAGGTGAGCACTCTGTTTTTTCATTTTGCTATCTTGAAGATAATGCCGGACTGTAGTCACAAGTCATTACCTCTTTTCTCATTCCCTAGAAATTTTGGAAAATATTATAAGAGGTCATAATTCTCAGCTACCCCTTGAAGTGTTAATTCAAATGCCTTCTTTTTTTTTAGTCTCATCTGTGTTTAGATGCTCCAACTTTATGCAGTGACAATTTAGGAATGGTAATGTCATAATTATAATCATAATGACATTGTGATGCGTCCCACATAACAGTATAGTCACACTTTTCTAGTTTAACTTTAGAGCACCACAGAAAATTAAATGTAATTTTCCAAGAAAAAAAGAATATTAGATACCTCATAAGGCATTTTTATAAAACTACATGTGTATTTCTACCATATGTCTCCTTTCTCTTCCTTCAAACTTCACTGAAATAACCTTACACACCGTTTCCCTTGAGTATCATCTTATGGTTACAACTCTCACAACTCATTCTCTGGTTTGTCAGGAACTAATGAGTTTTATGAGCCTGGAAACAGTTTTGGATATTCACTATCCAATCATCTATTGAATATTTCCATTTCCTTCAACATCAGTTGTCCAACCATAACTTATGAATCCAGCACACAAAATTCTTTCTGCAGTAATTACCACTTTCAGAAACATTATTCTTGAAATCCTTCTGTTTGTGCTGCTCTACTCTGGGTACTTTCAGTTGGTCAAAAATATCTAACAAGTCTGGCAAAATGGCTCAAATTTAAGAAGATATGTACTATCATTTTTCATCAATTTTAGTGATTTCTAAGTAGCTTTTCAAGCAAAAACTTCAACATTTGTTTGGCCTTTTAAAATTTAAATATCATCAGGTCTATTATAGTTTACTTAGAATTATGAAATTGTATTATGTCTCTCAAATTACAAAGGAAAACATTTCACTGCTCTGGAGTAAGATAATGCATGTCTCTCAGAGTTGTAGTTTGAGACTGAATATTGCTCTGCTTACTGGAGTATGAGATTTTTCTCTTTTCTCCTCAATTTACTGATGTACTAGGATTTCTTTCTTACAAAATGATAGAAGGCTGGGATTTTTCCTTTTTTTTTCCATTAAAAATTTTATCAATAGCTAGATAACTAATTCTTTGTTGACTGTCTTTCACTGTTTATCTCGCCATATCCAAAAATCCATGGATTCGTGGGACAAGCAGAATTCTCATGTAACAATATATTTCCTTTAATGTCCATAATAATAACAACAATGTTTTCAGCATATGTACTGGTACAAATAAAACTTCAGCCACTAACTTTCTCAGAGGTAAGGTATAGTTCAGAGATTACAGTGACAAAGAACTGCACTAGAATGCTGTAAAAATTCATCACAATTACTAATAATACATTTAGGTAAATATTTTGTGTTAAAAACATTAATAAATATTCAACTTTTGTAAACAAAAGCAGTAAGACAGATGCAAAGAAAACTGTGGCATCCAATTTTTATTTCAGTTTTCACTATGGGAAGTTCATCCTGAAAAATGCTACTTATGTAGATTATAATACAGAAAAGGATGCTGTTAAACCCTGTAAACAAACCTACCATTTTTTTCTCTCATGTAAGATGGTGTCAGCTCTGTTTCATTTGGCTTGCAGATTGAATCGATAGGATCAGTTAGAAACCATGGAATTGATTCTGCATTTCTCTTTGTTGTTCCAATCATAGATGTGAAAGTTCTCATATTTACGTGGCAGTAGAGAAAGCATTTAAGTACAAGTACCCCTTACTAGAGCCGGGACAGCAGCACACATAATTTGACAAAAAGCAAGAGCCATTATTTCCATAATATGAGCAAGAACAGAACATACAAAGCTTGGCACCAGCTCCCTGTGGTTTTTTCCTTTTCATTTTCCACTTGTCAAGTAGGCAGTGAGAGCAAAGGCCAGTATTCCCTCAGGGTAAAAAATAATTCTCTGTTCAGTTACTCAAATGAGGTGCAGCCCTCTTTTTTTATTGGTCTTTCCACAATTTCTGCTTTATACTTCAAATTCTCCGGTGACTCAGGGTCTCTCCTTTGCCTGATTATCATCTTCTTTTATGTATGCTTGCTGTCTTTTTTTTTTTTTTCCTTATTAAGGTAATGTACCAAATCTTAACCTTTACTTTTTTTCTCTCAGAACACAATTCAGTGCAGCCTGAGACAGAACTAGGAGGTTCATGTTTGTAGACCTGCCTTTCTCCACCTCTTATCTTCTTTTCTATTCCCACTTTTATTCCTTTATTTCCCAGTTATTGTACCAATTTCTCTGCCATTTATTCTAACACTTACATGTAAAACTAACAGCTTGAAATGTTACGGATGCTCCATGACTGTTTTGTCTTCTGCTTGTTCACACTATGTCTTTGGCCTTTCCCTCTTGTTAGCTGCAGCCTTTTAGAGCACAGTATGACGATTAATTTTAAAGAAGTGTAAGATAGACACCATAATCCAATACTGGGACTTGGTTTGCAGTCTTTTCTTCACATGAGTGCTACAAAAACCAGTGGAACTCCAGCTGGACAGCAGTAGCAATCACAGTACACTAAATGATTAAACTGTAAATTATCAGCTCTTAAGACTTAAACATTTTTATGCACTCAGGTAAGTCTTGACTGATAAGAACACCATAGTGTGACTAGCTAAGATGACCATGCATCTTTTTTTAAAAGATCTATCACTAGGAGTGATTGCACATTTTGTGTTTTAAGGGTCCAAAATTTATTTAATTCATTTGTAACAGTAAGGGGAAACTTCAGTCAATCAAACTTTCACATAACACCACTAAGGTTGTAAATGATAATTAGATCTTGCTTCTGTTTATAGAATTCAACCAAAAAAAAAGGGGGCTTCTAATAAAAAAATTAATGATAAAATTATTCTTTTTTTCATTTCTTGGACAAGGCCTGATAGCATATCTTAAAGTAAAAATAAAGATATAGGTTTAATATTTTGCCAGTTACAATGTGATATTAGTGTGAACTTCTGTATTTGAGAAAAGCACTGAAGAATCACAGAATCACAAAATATTACAGGTTGGAAGGGACCTTGAAAGATTATCTAGTCCAACCCCCCTGCCAGGGCAAGACCACCTAGAGTACATCACACAGGAATGTGTCCAGTTGGGTTTTGAATGTCTCCAGAGAAGGAGACTCCACAACATATCTGGGCAGCCTGTTCCAGTGCTCTATCACCCTCACAGTGAAAAAGTTTTTCCTTACATTAACCCGGAACCTCCTATGCTCCAGCTTGGACCTGTTGCCCCTTGTCTGTTGCTTAATGACATCAAGAAGAG
>VWZZ01000003.1:100-45362 GCA_013399095.1 Psophia crepitans
GCCAGCCCCCTTTTATGGGGGCATGATGGCATATGGTATGGAATAGCCCGGACCAGCTCACCTGGCCCGGCTCCTGCAAAGTAACTCCATTCTGGACAAAGCCAGGACATCTACACAGTTTTGCTTGGTAATGAAATTAGATTATTTTTTTCTAAGTTGATTCTGTTTTGCCCATGACAGTAATTGGCGAGTGATCTCTCTCTCTCCTTATCTCAACCCATAAGCCTTTTGTTATATTTTCTCTCCCCTGTCCATTTGAGGAGGGGGAGTGATAGAGAGGCTTTGGTGGACACCTGGCCTCCAGACAGGATCAACCCACCAAAAGTATATAAAGCTGGGGGAAGAAGGGGAAGGGGGGACGTTCAGAGTAATGGCATTTGTCTTCCCAAGTAACCATTACATGTGATGGAGACCTGCTTTCCTGGGAATGGCTGAACAACTGCCTGACAGTGGGAAGTGATGAATGAATTCCTTGTTTTGCTTTGCTTGCATGCATGGCTTTTGCTTTACCTGTTAAACTGTCTTTACCTCAACCCACAAGTGTTCTCACTCTTACCCTTCCAATTCTCTACCCCATCCCACTGTGTGAGGATTGAGCAAGTGGCTGTGTGAAGCTTAGCTGCCAGCTGGGGTTAAACCATGACAATCCTTAGTGACAAAGTTTGGCATGATATCACAAAACTCATTATGTCTCTAGAAGTATACATATGAGTAGTATGACAACAAAAATAAATTAATTTAACCAGGAAATATGGTTTAAAAATCCAGTCATCTGGGGCTGATTTAAATTAGACAGACTTTTGTCAATTTTCATTTTGAGATATGGTAAGTGCAATGTTACTGAGGCTTGATTTTCTCTTAATAGTCACAGGTTTCAGCACCTGATGACTTTAGCTTGACTACAGTCAATCATTTGAACTGGATGCATGAATTTCTTTTTTAGATTCTTCATCAGCTAAGGCCTTTCTATCAGCAAGTATATATCTACATCTACTAGCAGAATATGTAATTTCAATGAGTTTGAGACTCTTGTCCTGAGCTAACTTTGAAAACTTTTATCACATAACTGAGTCAGGTTTTTCCACATTCAGATAGTGTTAAAAAGCCTGAAAACATTCCTAGAAAATTTCCGGGCTCAAAACCATAAAATATTCACATTTTAGCCACTGTGATCTATTCCATCAAATGCAAATGCTAATATTGCTGTAAGCAAGACTGTTGAAGGATGTGAAACAAGGCTTGTACAGGAAGATAATATCCTTTATTAAACAAAATGTTATAAGTGGGAAAAACAGGCTTTTTCATATACTGTTTTTTATTCATGCCACCATCTCTCACGTGTTTCATGAGATATGGCTTGTGAGAAGAGATAGCGTCTTTAGGAGAAAAAAGCATACTGAAAAGGCAAACACCAAGCTTTTCCAGCATGCAGTTCTTGTCTCAGTCTACAGGAAGCTTGTTTTATTTTTTCCTAAATATGCTATCTCTAAATATGCATTTAATATTTAATAAATATTAATATTACCTCTTTCCTAAATGTACATACAATAAGCCTGTGTAGGGTCTACCCCCTCCCTTCTTTGAAGTACAGTTACTGGCAAAGTCCTAGAAGCATCAACCATGATTATTTTCATATACTTCTGACCATTGAAGAAAGATTGAAAATATCACATTGTCTAGCTACTACCTTAATTTGTAACCACATGACTTATGAATCAGTGCCAGTGAAACAGACAGATAGCAGTTTTGCTAAGCTGTCCATCCCAAGAGACATCTTTTCATTCTAGGTTTAGCTGTAGCAGTTGTGTCTTTATGATAAGCTCAGGTATCCAGCTTTTAATATTCTAGCTGCTCTTTTGTAAGGTGCCTTTGGAAAGTAAAAAGAACCAAGAGGGGACCAGCTAAGAAATCACAGACTTGAATACTATGAAATTTTACTGTCATCGATGATAGCCTTAATCTCTCATGTGTCTGAAGGTTTACTTCCCTACTGATATTGCTTCCTATCCACTTACCAGACATGCACAGTTTTATTTTATGCATAATTTTCCCTTGATGATTTGGTCTTATTCTTATTAACTTTTAAAGTTAATGGTAGCCTTTTTATTCACTTCAGCAGACCTTCCACAGATTAGACTGAACACAGGCACAGAAAGGACAACAAAGTCGTCAGGAGTAGTCATCATGGGTTAACCAAAGGGAAGTCATGCTCGACCAACTTGATAAACTTCTGTGATGAAATGCCTAGCCTGGCAGATTGGGGGGAACCGGCGAATATTGTCTACCTGGACTTCAGAAAGACCTTTGACACTGTCTCTTGTAAGATCCTTATAGACATGTATGTTGATGCACGATCAGTGACATGAAATCTAGTTGGAGTCTGCTGCCTAGCAGTGTACCCCGTGGGCCACTACTGGGTCCAGTCCTCTTTAATATCTTCATTAACACACCGAATGATGGGTCAGAGCATACCCACCAGCATGTTTACTGGGAGGAATGGCTGATACGTCAGATGGTCATGATGCTGTCTAAAGGGACTTGACAGGCTGAAGAAATTAGTTGGCAGGAAGCTCACAGGGTTCAACAAGTGCAAAGTCCTGCACTTAGAAAGGAACAACCCCATGCACTAATAGAAGTTGGGGGCTGCCCAGAAGGAAAGCAGTTTGCCAGAAAATGTCCCAGAGGTCCTGGTGGACACCAACTTGAACAGGATCCAGCAATGTGCCCTTGCTGCAAAGAATGCAAATGGTATCCTGGGCTGCATTAGGTAAAGTATTGCCAGCATGTCAAGGGGATCCTTCCCCGCTACTAAGACCTGGTAAGGCCACATCTGAAGTCCTGTGACCAGTTCTGGGATCCTCAGTACAAGAGAAACATGGACATACTGGGGAGAGTCCAGCAAAAGGCATATGGATGATGAGGAGAAAGAGCAGTTCACATATGAGGAAAGGATGAGAGGGCTAGGACAGTTCAGTCAGAAGAAGTCTCATCAATGTCTATGAACACCTGAAAGAGGGTTCTAAAGAAGATTGAGACAAGCTCTTCTCAGTGGTGCCTGGTGACAGGAAAAGAGGCAGTGGACACAAAGTGAAACACTAGAGGTTTCAGCTGAGCATCAGGAAACACTCTTTTCCTGTGAAGGTGATCACTGGGACAGGTTGCCCAGAGAGGTTGTGAATTCTCCCACCTTGGAGATATTCAAAAGCTGTTTAGACATGATCCTGGGCACCCAGCTCTAGGTGGCCCTGCTTGAACAGGAGGGTTGGGCAAGATGATCTCCAGAGGTTCCTTCCAACCTTCCAACCTCAACCATTCTGTGATTCTGTGGTCTAAAATCAATATGAAATACAGAAAATTGCCATCCACTTTTTGTAAACATGAAAGAGATTATGTAAATATACTGTGAAATAGTACAAAATGGATTTAAGGTTTGAATGTAAACATGAAGAAATACAAGTGTCATTTTATTATTAAAATTTCACCCTTTAAATATATCTGTTTATCACCTCATCTCAAAATTTTGTCATCTGTGCTCATTGGAATAGACAGTAATTAAATTCACCGTATTGCCTGTCTTTTATATGTGGATTTTATTTTTTTTTTTCATGTGAAGTTCAGGAAAACAAAATACGAATATCACTCACATAGTTCCAGAAGACAAGAATAATGATATTGCTAGATTTTCATTACTCCTTATTATTTCAGAGTTTTGCATAAGAAGAAAGTAACTGTGTACTGCTATCTATTCTCATTAGAAGCCTTTCATATGAAATAGGTATCATGATTTCCACTGTTGTATGATATGTAAATTAAATTAACGTGACCTCCTGGTAGCTGCCTGCATTTTGATTAGCTGGACATGTCTTGTTTATATCTTGGTAACCTGTTGGGAAAAAAACAGAATTGGCTAAGCAATTAAAATTCAAAATAGGTCATAGTAGTATAATACATGAACATACTACCTGATTTTACCTAATGGACTAGACATTGAAAAATTCCAATACCTCATTTTTGGACACAGATTTTAATGAGAACAGAAACTGGCACAATATAAATCAGTATGACAAGATTTCTTGAACATAAGGGGGGTAGGAGAGGTGAAATATTAAAATCTCAAGATGTTCTCATTAGTCTGAAGACTGAAAAACTATGATTGTATTGGGTCACTATAATCTAATCCAAGAATAAAAAACCCTCTCAATTTGTCAAGCACTTTGAATAATGAAGTAAATTATTCACTTACAGAGAAATGCAGAGATTTTTTTACCTTACTGAAGTGAGACGCAAACATTCCGTCTTAACCAGTTTTCATTTCCAGTGCCCTGACCTGGAGTGAAACTTATGTCCTTGAGCAATGCATCTGGGTGCTCTGAGGAATACAAAGGGTGAGGTAATTTATTAAGGTTCTTATATTAGTAGTAAATACTTTGCTTATTTCAGTCTCTAACAAATAAAACAAAAAAGATAAGGAAATTGTTAATAAAACATTATCTCTGATAAAGAATAAGAAACATTTAACGCACTTCATTCTTACTGACAGAATTGTTTTCTTTTGTGGTTCTATGAAATAATTTATTCTGAAATAGTTTACTAGAACACAGTAAAATTCTCTAACTAGCATTACATTATGCTTATTAAAAACATATCTATTTTACAGTATATTTTGGCATGAATTGTTGTATCAGTGTGGTTTTGCCCACAACTGTTCTTTAATACCTTAATGGAATAAAATGTAATTGAAGTGAATAAAATTTTGAGAGGCATATAATTTCTTTTGAGCAGTAATTGATGATTTTCAGGTAGACATTGTGTAGTGACGTCTGAAATCTGTTGTATTAGTGTTGAGATCCCTGTTGCATTACCAAAGTGGTAACAGACCCTCACTAACATTACCAAGTATTTCCGGGTGTTATTATTTATCTTCTTCTGTTATTTATTCTTTCAGTTATTTATCCTTCTCAGCTTTTCTTAAGATCTTTTGGTTCTGTTCAATAAGAGATTGTAATGAATCTCTTTTTCAGTTGCTTACAATTGTTTGGTATTTCCTAACCCAGATGACTTTATACTGAGCCTGTTTGTTTGTCTGTTTGCCTTCTTCAAATGTAAAGTTAAATAAAATATTGTGATGCCAATACTTTGTCTCATCCAAATTACCTATTAAAGACGTATCTCCATTGACAATAGGGAATGTCATGATAGTGCTGCTCGACTTCGGAGCAACATTTAAATTTTTAAAGTTAGAGGGAATGAAGCCAAAGCCAAAAGGCTCAGAGAGACAATAAAGTTACTATGTTTTAACTAGTTGTTGAGTGTGAGCTGAACGACTAAATTAATTTTATTTTCTTGGCACTGCAACAAAATACTCTTAAACTGGATTCAGCCAGTTAGAATTGGAGTTGACTAAGAGTACACAAATAATTATTATAGTCCAGTGCTTATTTAAGACTGACTGATAAATTATTTAAAGCTACAATGTAGATTGTCTCTGCATTATTTGAGAAGGTAAAGAAGATCTTCTTTAAAGTGTGGTTTCCAATTTTATAGGGTGGATTAACAATATGTACCACAAACGTCAGATGGAAGCTAAAATCTTCTGTGCTCTCAATAATGATCTTCCAACCAGTACTTAAGAGAATCAAGAAGAAAGAGAAAGATGGGAAGATTAAACACTTGAGGACAGCTCTTAATATACTATTTATATAATCTTTAAGCATAACACAAAGTAAGAACAAAACAAACGTGCGCCAGAATATCCCATTATTTAATTTAGTATTTTAAAACTTCCAAATTACTAGATTAGCCATGAGATCACCATATTTTCTTAATTTAAAATTTAATTTATTTTTTAAGACTAAAGTAATTATATAACACATTATTTTCTAATTAGTATTTAATAACACTGTAGGAACAGTCAGAAACATATTAAAAACTCTAAAAATGAAAATAAAAAACTAACATTAGATTTAACATTCAACTAAATATCATATTTAAAGCTTGTAGTTGTGCAAGTAATCCGACTGACTTGAACAGAATTATAACAGGTATTCACCAAAGTAGTCCCCTGGTACTGTTTTTATAATTCTGCATCTTGAAC
Source organism: Psophia crepitans (assembly GCA_013399095.1). Taxonomy (NCBI): domain Eukaryota; kingdom Metazoa; phylum Chordata; class Aves; order Gruiformes; family Psophiidae; genus Psophia; species Psophia crepitans. The sequence continues at coordinate 6,195 of VWZZ01000003.1, forward strand.
AAGAAAACCTGTCTTGAAATGAAAGGACCTTCAAGTGTCACTATAATCCATTTTAATTTTTTTTCAGCTCTTAAGATTTTTCAGTTCTGTGCAATAATCTTTTTCATATCAAATTTTTGACCTTTTCTTTTTTTCAGATATATAGTTTTAAATCTCTTTAATCAAGCACAGATATTTCTATACTGTCAAAAGCGAGGTTGCAGGAGTTGTCTTGAGGTTTGTGAAGAGAAGAAAGTTGATAGACTCTTACAGTATGATCAAGTGAAGTTGAAAAGACGAGTGAGCCCTTTCTTTTCCTCATAATTGTGGCAGACAACTATGGCCACTGGTTATGACTTTCAAACTTCAGACTGGACATTTAAAAAAAATAAAAATTAGCAAACTTGTGCAGAACTGGAGCAGATTTCCTGGAGGTTTACGGAATCTGTACCCTTGGACGTTTTCAAGGTTTAGCAACCAATGCCATGGTCTAATGTAGTGGCAATGGGAAGTAGGGTGTAGCTGAGACCCAGGTCCCTTCTATGATTTTAAAAAGATCCTGTTATCTAGACTAAACTGCATACTGTCAGGAGACAATTCACAATGCATATACCTTAGCTTATTATTTAGCTTTGATTTTCTGACAAACCGGCTTATTCCAAAATGAAACTAGAGTCCATCAATGGTGACAGTATGATATTCTGAATGCTGGGAATGATACTGCATGAATTCTAACCGCTTTTATTCCGTAAACCTCTTTCAAACTATCTTGCCAGGTTTTGAACTCAAGATGCTTTACCTGTGACATTGTAATGCATCTTTTCAAGGTGAGTAAATCATACTCTTTGTCATCATGTAACACAGACAGCATACTGGTACCTGCTACACCTCCCACATATTATTTCAGGAGCTTTAACTGGAAAACAGTGTAGTTATCATCATGCCTTAGCTATATAAGAAGACTAAATGTGACCTAGACCCTTAGTTTAAGTGATTCAAAGTGGCCATAACTGAATTACTTTAGAGAGGATTAAGTTGAGTAGGTGGAATTTATTCCAAGTCATTTGGTTTAGAAGATAGGAATTACTTTTCTGAATGGATACTGTTAACGTGGTGGTTATCGAGTACACCTTGCATTGTACAAAAATAGGATTCACTGAGTTTATGGACATGAAGTAATTAGAAACTTCCAGCATCATTCTACTTAACAGGTAGTTCATATGCTTGCATATACACATTTTAACTAAAATAAATGGGCAAGAAATGGTGTCACTAGATGCTTCAAATTATCAGAAAGGGACTAATTTCAGCTAATCAATAAGGCGTATATTACCTGATATATATTTAGAGAACAAGACTAGGAAGAACCTTGCTTATTGTTTGCCTATTTCTCTCTGATAACCGGACAGAGAATTTGGGATGTTTACCCTAGATGTTGAATCTAGAGGTTACCATTAAGGTTTTAGTTGCTTCATCTTTGGCATCTAGTGCTGAGATACTCCAGAGAGCTGTAAAAGGATGGCTGATACAAAAAAAGACCCTTTGGGAGACATAGATGATACCGTGATTAATCTTACATGAAAACTAGGTGTGATAGGGTATGGCAAATGTCACTGTACGCTGGCCAGTGGCACTGAGCCCCTAGCAGAGGAATTCATCTTGCTTGTTGTAGGTCACTACAATGTAGGTGTTTAAACTCTCATGGTAATAAATGAAAATCCAGTTGATATAGTCAATGGAACCTGGAAAGCAATTGATCTCATCCTAAAGTAGACAACTATGTTTGGTGAGATAAATCAGTTACCTTAGGTGAGTTGTGAATCACTCTGTAGACTCCATTGACTCCATTGACTAGTTTTCTACTACCTATAAAGTCTAGACACCTTTCTTGAATGCAGATGTCTATACCTAAAATTAGACATGATGAATCTCACTCTGAATTTAGGTGAGATAAATACCATCATCAATAATTGAAAGTAAAATTCCTCTTGCTAAGCATTTGAATCCTAGGTATTACCCTTCTTGATTTAGAATATGATTAGAAAAAAAAAAAAGTTGCTTCTGATGGCTATACTGTTTGGGTTTTTTTATACTGTTGCTACTTACTACATTAAGTTTCATGACAGTATTTCTGAATTGTGATTGACGTCTCCTGAAAAATTCAGAAATGGAAGTGAAAGGTTTTATCAATCTTTGCATGTGACAGCTTGGAATACGAACTGTGATATTCTGATATATGAACTAACCCCTAAATGCATATTTGAAGAAAGAAAAAAGAAGAGAAGTAAATGAAGTGCAAGTATATGTCCTATTCTACCAACTGTTCTAAAATGATAGTAATGTCTGAGAGATCAATAGGTGTGATGGGAAAAAGCAATATTGCGTTCAAATGCTATAGCTAGATTTATCAGATGATATCTGAAAAGCTCTGAGAGTGTGATGCTTGCACTGTTTTCACATAAGAGAAATTGCCATTACTGATAACTGAAGAACTGACAGTTGTCTGCCTACACTTCTCTTCTTTCTGTGTTACACTTTCTTTTGTTGTAGAAGTCATACGTAAAGGCTCAAAGTGGTTATTACTCTTTGGAAGGAAGGAAGGAAGGAAGGAAGGAAGGAAGGAAGGAAGGAAGGAAGGCAGGCTTAGGTGGCCACAGTTCCAATACCCAGAAGCCACAGTTCCAATACCCAGAAGAAACAGATGGCCGGTGACTGAATGGTCGAAGACTTTCTTTGGAAGGAAACACAAGCATGGATATGTCAGTTTGACTAGACTGAATTTGATTCACATAAACAGTGAGAACTATTTAAGACTTTGCATATAGAAAGCAAATTAGGGCAAATCAGTTAAAAACTAGTAAAATAAAATATCTAAAAGAGAGAAAGAAAGCAAGCTACAGACTAGTGAGAATGGCCCTAAAATGTAAATTTCATCAAACTTGATGACTTGCCAAGTAAAGTCCATTGGGAATTATTTCTGAGAAGAAAAAGAGAGCTAGTAGCTCCTAAAAGAGACCATACTGAATGCACAGATACAGTTGTCCTGGCACTTTGTAAAGACAGAAAGAGGTAAAGATAAAGGAAACCAATATAGCTACATCTGAAGAACTTGAGTAAGTCAGAATTTGAAAAAGAGTGATTCAGAGGTGAAATCTGGACAAGCTGATAGAAATTACAGAAATCTTAAATGTAGAATCACTAAAGTAAACGTGTGAAATAAGATGCAACTATCAAACAGCATAGTTAAAAATTTAATGGTTCTATAAATACATTAAGATTATAAATACATTATTCCATGGACACTCTACATCTTCTTAACTCTCTACATCTTCTTACCCTAAAAATGTTAATTATGACAGATAGTAAAATAATTATATTTGGAACGAATTACAAGGAAAGAGCAGTATAGAGTGTGTGCATAAGTCAACAGAGACACGAGGAAAGAATTGCCTGGTAGGAAAACCGTTAGACATTTACTGTATTAGTTGCGAGAAATTTTACTACAGGTGTTTAAGAAACAAGTAAAAGCAATATCTAGTGATCAAAAAATTGTTGAGGATGGAAGAGGTCCCAGAGGAATAAAGAGCAAACATGGTACCTATGTACGAAAAGAGTGAGAGGAAGGACTCATAAAGCTGTAAAACAATAAGCCTAACTGATTTCTAGAATGATAGTGCAAGAAATTCTTAAGCAGTTGTTACAAGCATCTATATAGCAATAAAGTGATACAAAACCATCTGGTATGGATTTGTGAAGAATAGATTGTGTCAAACTAATTTTCCATCTTTGACTGGTACAGTAGATAAAGGGAAGAAGTAGATGTGACATATGCTAAGTTCATTAAGGTTTTTTAAGAGATATTGCAAAATAACATTCTTTGTAAGAAATTAGAAAATGTGTACCAGACAAAATTACAGAAGTATTATTAAAAAAATAGTTGAAAAAGAGATTTCAAATATCACTTAGAAGGATTATTTCTGTTCCTTGATTTCCAAAGTTATTTAGAAACAATATAAAAGAATTCTTTACTTTATACTCACTTTATTGATATCCATTGCGCCTTAGTCAACTCAGCATAGGTCTGAGTACATGCTGTAAAATGCAAAATGGACATGCTGAAAAATAAAAAAAAAAAGATAAGAAAAATGCAAAATGGATACCTCTAGTGATACATCCGCCACTGTATCATGGTTGTTTATATTTTCTTTTCTTCCTCATCTTCTTCTTTCCCTAACTTGTAATATGAAAAATAATCTTTTCTTTGAGCTAAAAATCTCAAAACTCCTACTCATACTTACAAAGTGAAATTCACTTCTTTGAGACTTCAATTCTTTACGAATAATTTTAAATAAAAAATATATTTTTTTAAAAAAGCAAAATAAATTAGCTGTTCATCATTCAATGACAGTACATAAAGCACAGATTCAGGAAACTGTTCATTTTTTTCCTCTTTTCCATTTAAAGTATAATACTTTTTTTTCACTTGTATATTGGTGTTTTCCCTATACCATGCCAGCTGTATTACTGACTATTCTCATAGAGGTAGAACTCATGTTCATTCATTCTGTGAACTTTTCTGCTATTTTCCACAGTTATCTGTATTGTGACAGTAATACCTGTCAGAAATGTTTTGTTCTTTTATTTATCTTAGATCTAGTTTCTGTCCCTTGGTGTTATTTAGCTTTTTTGCTGTTTTGCCTTTTTTCTTCTTCCTGACAGTCGTCAAGGTGCTCAGCTTCCCAGTTCCAGTAAGTTCCAGGTGTCTTTAAAAAGTCTGATAGGGTCATAACAGAGATAGCTGATCTCACTCTAGCCTTGGCCCACCACCTGTTTTGCCTCTCTGGGCACCTAGAAATATCAACTTCTCACAGAATTTTTTGTTTTATTTTAGAAAATAATTGTAGTTCGGAGGGGTGTAGAGATCTTTTCCCATATGAATTTCCTTCATAGCAGTAAATTCAACTGTCATAAGAAAATAAAAGGGATTATATGATTTGGAGCACATACCTGATGAGGCTGGGTCTAACTCTAAAAGGGATATATTCATTATTTTTTAATATATATTTTAAAAAAAAAAAGATAAGAGATAGAAAAATGAAGAGCACTATATAAATGAGGAGATAAAAAGGCAGAGCTTGGATTATTTGATTATTAAAAAGCAGCTGGTACCATCTGAAGTGTCTTTCTGACCTGAGACATCCCTAAGCTAGTTCATATGACAGAGTACCTACAGGAGAAAATGAAAGCCCTGCAGAGATCCCTAAACAGATTTAGATGCTCAGATTGAGGTGGTCAGACTGAGGCCACAGCTCCCACAGAAACCAAACCCAGAACCCCTAATGCTGAGCATTATGCAGATGTCACAGATGACCACTGCATTTTCTCTGAGACCTGTGTATTCACCCTGGAGTTCAAAGGACTGGTTATTTGAGCCAGTTCAACTTGCAATACATTTAGAGGAAAGACGACACGTGAATTTTATCTCCTCTCTTCCTCCCTCTTCTTTCCTCTCAACTGTAAATAAGGGAGGAAACAATACATAAAGTGGATTAAAAATGAGGGAGTTTGGGTCTGAACATGAGCACTAAACCAGTTTACCATGAGGATTGTGGGTTAGCCCTGGCTGAAGTCCAGGTGCCCAACGAAGCCGCTCTGTCACTCCCCTCCTTAACTAGACAATGGAGAAAAGATGTACTGAATGGCTTGTAGGTGGAGATACAGGTAGGGAAAGGCTGTTCACCAATTACTGTCTGGGCAAAACAGACCAAATTTAAAGAGGAATTAATCTAATTTATTACCAAACAAAACACAGAGTAGAGCAGTGAGAAATAAAACCAAATCTTAAAACACCTCCCCTCACCCATCCCGTCTTCCCGGGCTTAGCTTCTCTCCTGATCTCTCCCTGCTTCCCGCCCACCAGCAGCACAGGGGGACAGGGATGGGGGTTACATTCAGTTGATCATATGCTATTTTGTCTGCTTCTTCTTCCTCAGGGGAAGGACTCTTCCCCTGCTTCAGTGTGGGGTCCCTCCCATGGGAGACAGTCCTCCACGAACTTCTCCAATGTGAGTCCTTCCCATGGGCTACAGTCATTCACAAACTGCTCCTGTGGATCTCTCCTATGGAGTGCAGACCTTCAGGAGCAAACTGCTCCAGTGTGGGTCCCCCATGGGGTCACAACTCCTGCCAGCAAACCTGCTCTGTCATGGTCTCCTCTTTCCATGAATCCACAGGTCCTGCCAGGGCCTTGCTCCAGCATGGGCTTCCCACCAGGACACAGACTCCTTCAGGTGTCTCCACCTGCTCCAGCATGGGGTCCTCCATGGGCTACAGGTGGAATCTCTACACCCCATCACCCCTCCTCCATGGACTGCAGGGGGACAGCCTGCCTCACCATGTCTTCACCGTGGGCTGCAGGGGAATCTCTGCTCTGACGTCTGGAGCACCTCTGCTCCCTCCTTCTTCACTGACCTTGTTGTCTGCAAAGTTTGTCACATCTTCTCCCTCCTCTCTCTGTCTGCAAAAGCTCTTCTGGTTGTTTTTTCTTTTTGTTCTTAAATATGTTATCACAGGGGCGCCACCACTGTTGTTGACGGGCTCGGCGGCAGGGCTGTCTTGTAGCTGGCTGGCAATGGCACTGCTGGACACAGGGGAAACTTCTAGCAGCTTTTTGCAGAAGCCACCACCTCTGTGGTCCCCCGCTACCAAAACCTTGCCATGCAAACCCAAAACATAAGTGCAAAAGAGGTGTTTGAGGGGAGATAATTCTTGGGGTTTTTCCTTTTTTTTTTATTTCCCCCTTTCACCTTCACATTGGAAAATGAACAAAGAAAAACTACCCATCTGATTACCCATTTGTATTGGATAATTAAAAATGAGGACAGTTCAAAGTCACCTACGCAACTCTATCAAACCTTCAAAACCTGTTAATAGAAAACCTACTTTATTGTTACTGTTTTTGAGGGAACAGAAATAGAAATGAATTCTTTTTCAGCTCTGTTGTCTCCTAGTTGCAATAAGTGATTTAAATTGGCTTCCTGCTATGGGAAACCTAAATGGAAGCTAATGTGGCTTATACATTTGTGCTTCTTTAAGGTTAACCTGAATGGGTGTGTATAATACTCAGCAGGAATATGTCTTGTTTTTACCAGCAGGCAAAGGCTGTTTATAAAATGACATTTTCAGGTCTGATTAGAAATTAAGGTTTTTAGAAATAAGAAAAAACAGATAAGAGTAAACTGCAGGTAATATTAATGTGGTCATATAAGAAGAACATTTCTTGACAGAGTGTTACTGTTCCTGCTCACAGCAGGCTGACAGACTAAACGTAGAGAGAATAATAAAGTATTTTGTCTATGTTTATGTCCAGTATATAATACAGCTTGACTGAATAGAAAGAGAAAATGATGTGCCACTAATCCTCAAAAGAAATGCCAGTACAGATATAAGATGTCAGGAAATTGTTCCCTTTACAATAGAGAACGTAGGCTTACCCTTCTAATAATCTACCTGTACTCTATGTAGTACTTGTCCAGGAATCATGGCTGTTCTATATATTGCATTTCATAATTCATAAAGCAGTGAACTCTTCTCTCTCTCTTGCTCTCCCTCTAACCATATATATTCATACTTTAATTTCTATTCCTGTTACAAAGCTAAAATTCTTCTGTTGTTTAAGTTTACAGTTTCTGAGCAGGATAGGTAGCATGCTGAGTAACCACAGATTCAAAAAGGAGTTAACATAGCAAGCATAACCTCTAGGCATCATTTCCTCGTTGTTTACAGCAATGCATGCTGGAAGCAACCTAGCCTTTGTTTCAAGTCCTGAACAATGTTGAAATTCACATCTCTGGATCTCTAGATGACAATCAACTGAGCTGTATACCTGTAAATATCTCTATCTCTGTCTATCTATAAATATATTTTTATGTGTATATACATAAGACACACAAGTATACATTTGTGTTTATATATATTTTGTGTTTGTATATATTTATGTATATTTCATTTGTGGTTATATATATTATATGTATATATGTATAAATGCTTGACTCACAAATAATGGTATATGATACCATTCCTGGGATGTGTTTGTTTACAAGTTGGTGCTTCCTAGCTAAGCAGAAAAACAGGCTTGATTTTCTAGTACAGTTATTGGAAATATTTTTTGTTTTCTCACATTCATTTACTTTGAGCTTGCTCAAAGCTGAGGTGTTTACAGATATATGTCTTGTTCTAGGAAGGAATTATATCAGTGCCACTCCTCATTGCAGTTTCATCTCATAATGAACTATAGCTCTGTCCTACTTGCCATGCTACTGAATGTCACTGTTTAACAAAGTATTTATTATTATCTCAAATTAACATGTATTTATGATATGCATATATTGCAGCTGGTCTTTTGTGTTATTCAACTGCAGTGCAGATACATAGCTAGTAGACTGGAATATATTTTTCCCAATATCAAGATACATTGGTTAGGGTTCTGGGACTTTCTCATAAGGAATTTCTCTGAATTTACTTCTATATCTAATATGACATCACAATATCTGAATGAAATATTTGTATCACTTCCATGAACTTAGCTCATATTTATGAAATAAACAGTTTTCCTGTTGTCCGTAAAATTTTCCAGTGCTATAAGTCCTGTAATAAAAAACCAGTGTTTATTTTCAGTAATGGCTATATAAGAATCAATAGAATTAGAAGTGCTAAGGTCTAAGTTTAGCTTAATGAGTTTAGATCTTTCATAATGAAGCCAGCTATCTAAATTAAAGGTAGCAATTAGTTGTAAAATACTGAACCAATGACTGTACAAGTAAGAGCTGGTCAGATATCTGAAGACACCATATTAACCAGGTGTAAATCCCGCTTTCATGTTAGACTGTCTGCCTCAGAGAAGACAAGCATGCTGGTGTGCTGTTAAATGCTTCGTTTTGCATCAGTTACTGCAATTGTACGTAGAACTGAATGCCGTTTTATAAACCCCTTGAGCACGTTCTTAAATATGCAGAGGGTGTAGCCAGAATTAACTCACAGGGTTCAACCAGAAGAAGTAGTCTATAATTTCAAGTAGTTTAACTTCTGGCAGGACTGGAGGGTGTGTAGTCTTTTTACAGCTTATTTTTCTGATGAAGATTGCTAGTGTAATATTACCATCATGGTAATGTTACATAGCACTACACTACATTTTCGTGGTACAGTGCTATGTTAAGTGTTATATGGCACCATGTTACAGCACTTTGCACTATCCTATCAATGGCTGATACAAAGTGAACCTTTATAAATTTATTTTTTTTCAAATTAAGAATTGTCAGTGGAGGAACCCAGTAAAACATGTAACAGTAAGAAATATAAGATAATGATATGATTCTACTGTAAAAAATATTTTTGAAAAATAATTGTTTTCCAAATGTATTTGACATGGTATAATTACAAATTTAATCTCACAGGTCTTACACTGCTGCTATAATAAAGTTACTTGTTTTCAGAGCCATTAAGTTAACCACCCTTCTGCTATAATGAGAAAGTCAAAGTGACCTTATATCAGACAATAGGTGAAGTACACTGATTTATCATTTTCTACTTTAAGACATATCCTATAGCATTTACTCAGGTTGTATGAATCAACTAAGTTTTTACTGATGGAAGCAGCATCTAACTGGTGTTCTGGACAGTGGGAAGTATGCAGTCACATGATATGTATGACAAAACATTTCAGAAATACAGATGTGGTTGACAGGATTGATTTCTTTTTTTATGTCTAGGAATGCATTTCTGCTGCCTAGAATAAAAAATCTAATTCATATTGTAAGGGTATATGGAAGGTCTGAGCATTAGCTTCATTCAGGTTATTTGATAAAGAACATTTTCCATTCAAAATGGGATAATAAGTAAACGGGGGGAGTGAAAAACAACACAGACTGACAGAAAACCAGTAGACAAGGACTGATAGAGGCAAAAAACCACCAGAATTTCCCATCGTTAACTGATGAGCCATTTATAAACTGCAGGGAGAGTTTTGAGGAGGGTCAGGCTGGACGTGGTAGCTGATACAAAAGGAAGAAAAAGGAAGAGGATGAGGAACTGCGATATCCCGGGGAGGGTTGTGGGACTACACAAAACTTAGTAAAGAAGGTTTAGGGGAAGGAGATTGAGGAAGAACAAATTGGAGGAATAGGCAGGGGTATAAAAGGGACAGGTCAGGTGTAAAATGGTGCTGGTCAACACGCTTGTCTGGTGGAGCCCTGCAGCTCATCAGCACAGTTTGTCCTGTCCTCTTATTAAATCTTTTCTTAATGACCTCTCTGTGTAATCTCGCTGCCTATCCCATGTGTGTCAGTGCTACAAGGACTCAGTGACAGCTGCTGGTGGGATTGGTGTGAGGGGACTGACTCAGACCCCCGATCTGACTGTGGGCATCCCTGCTCACGATGTCAGCCATAGTGAGGTCTTTAACCTCCAACCACTGTGGTGCGAGCAGTGTGTGTCCCAAAAAACAGCTACAGGGTGACAGGAGTGAGTGAAGGACTTAGTGCCCACAGTTAGACGGGAACCATGGGTCACAGGCTGTCTGACGGGTGCTGGCTGCTCAGGACAAGGGTCTGTACCTGCCTCAAACTGGTGTGCATGGGGTGTACACGTGGATTCACTGACAAACTCCAGTCTGGACCTGCTGGTGAGTAGCAGACCCTGAGTTCAAGCAGAGGTATCAGCAATTGGAGGATCTGTGCTGGTATCTGGATGGACCCACGATTGGGGGGTGCCTGTGGAACTAGTGTGTGAGTGCTGTGTGTTTGCTGAGAGCACCTAGCTGCACCAGCTGGTGAGTTGGGGACCTGTGGGGCAGGTAAGGGGGGCTGGGATTTAGGCAGGGGTGCTGGACAGGCAGAAAAGCCATGCCAGGGGGACTCCACAAACGTGCCTGTGCTTGTGAACCTGCAGAGTGTGGTGTGTGTGCTGCACTAGTGACCTTCTGCCTCTGCCAACCCAAGAGGAGGAGGGAACGTGGCTGTCTGTGCCTGTGTCTGGTGTGAGTCCTGGGTGTGGGAGCTGCTGGGGCCAGCACCTTGTCTGTATGACCGGCTGTGCCCTTGTCCTCTGCCTGTGGGATACACACTCAGCCTCACTGCTGGTTGAACCTGCAAGCAGGAAAGTAGCAGCTACATCCAGTGGCCTTGGACAGAGATCCCGAGGTCTCAGGGCTGGACACAGTGGCTGGGCAGGAGGAATCCCCAGGCCTGGAGCTCCTGGAGGCAGGAGATGCTTATAACATCCAGTAACATAGATAGAAATGACAAAATTTCTATGTATTATTACCTTACAGTCGATTGCTACATACTGTGCATCAATGTTTGTCAGGTTTTGCTGCATCTGTTACATATTTGCTGATTGCACTCAGAAGTCGCAGGATAGAAAAATCATGTTAGGTATTGAAAAGTTCAGAAAACATTCTATATATGCAAAACTAGAATATAAATTTAGTAAAAATCACATGTAATCATAGATTACAAACCAAAAGGTTTTTTAATCAAATTGTATTTAATGGAAAATTCCATTTGAACTGATCAGAGGATTTTCATTACATAATAATTTGATGTGGAAAAGCAATGTTATCTGCCTTTTAGATAGTTATGAGAGTTTATAAATGACGACTTTTACCTCCTTTCTTAGCTACTGTTAACATTTTCAGTGTTAATATTCCTTTTCTGTTATTTTATGCTCATCTGAAATATACTCCTATCATTCCACAGCCTAAAACAGATACAGATCTTTTTAATCTGTTTGACTAACTGGAATCAATTAATTTTCTATAGAACAAATCTGTGCTAGTAGGATTCATCTCCACAATCCTTTTTATTTCTCCATGAGGTCTTACTAAGTACCAGTCACCTTCTCTACCAGTCTATTTTTCAACTATAGATTGCTACAAGGCTAAAAATTTTGCAAATAAATTTGGCTACTTTACTACAGTAAGCTAATCGTGTTATAAGATTCAATCTAAGTAGTCTAAAATAATTTAGTTCTTTCTTTCTGGTCCATGTGAGCAGTTGATACAGGCACTTTCATATTGATAAAAAATTATATACTGGTCTTCCAAAAATCAAATTATTTAACATGTGATAAGCCAAGTTCTTATATGAAAATGCTACTTCTAAATACACAGTGACATTTGGTATAAATGAATTTGAAAATTAAATTCTAATAATGTCCCCACCCTGAAATGACCTTAGTCTGTTTCAAAGGTAAATCACATATATTGTTTGTGATGACAACCGCATTTTGCCTCCTCAAGTGACAAAAATTTGCCAGGCACTGATTTTGAGTGATCATTCACACCACCACGGGACGCAGAACCAAGGGCTAGCCCTGTGTTGTACATGAATGCCAGTACCTGGTGGCACCGGCGTCACGAAGTGCATTCCTCCCAAGAGGAACTCTCCTGATACATACTCATCCTACTAAAATACTGTTTCCAAAGTGCATATTTCTCTACCAACACAGCACTTTCATCCTCCACTTTTCTAACTTGCTACCCAGCTCTTTACGTGAGTCCAGATAAACTTTATCCAATGACATTGATTTTATGCTACTAGCACATCCACAAATGGACTTATATGAATAACTTTAAAATGAATATCATAACTACTGAATTAATTTTTCCGTCTGGACTTTTTTACCTGAAAACCTGTCTAAACTTACTTTGGAATATGTAGTTATATTTTGTGGTGCCTGTATGATTGAATCTACTTGAATCTAATTTTTTTTTTCTTTTGTTGGGTGGAATTCGTTGCACCTTTTAGGGAAAAATTAAGCAACAAATCTAAGTGAAGCAGGAGAGAGGTACCCGGAAAGGGAAGTCAGTCCCACACAGATACATATCTTTCTTTGAGAAATATATCTGCTTGGAATGACATCGTATTTACTATGTTACCGTCACTGTTACACGTTCTGCTCATGACATCGGTGTTTACCTCACTGCTAATGAGGCATGGCAAAAAGTGTAGGATGATGTAACCACCACTGAAAGAGAAACTGGCTACCTCAAATTCTTCTACTAGTTTACGCTGTCCCCCTTGCCAGTAGTATTAAATCCTTTACAACGTGCCAGATTTATGCATTACTGTCATATAGTTTGCTAGGCATAGAAGTGTGTAAAACAAGCCAAAATATTCAACCCTGAAAAGCTGTGTGTTTTTTAGCAACCGTGTGAGCTGTGAAGAAGAATATAAAGGAAGAAAATAGAGGAAATGGGTGTTTTGTTTATTTATTTTTTTTTACCAACTCTGAAAATGAATGGAATCATGTTATAATTCTCTTGGACATGGGTAAATACAATAACTGCTGTGAATGGTGACTGCTCATTTCAGTGTTCAGACCAGTATCTGTCTGAAAAGATGTCATTGTATTGTAAATAATTTTACCAAGCAGTGTAGATCACTAATTTCCTTTGGAAGAGCACCAGACAACGTGTTACTGAGGACACACCTGGAGGGCAATTTGCTTGACTCAAGTTTTGTGAAACAGAAATGACACAATGTTAATTTGCTTTTAAACTCCTTGCCATGACTAAGAATTAAATAAGTAATTGGATGAGACCAAACTGAATTCATTGAGATATCAGCCATGCAGTCCACTTATTTTGCCTGATTGTGATAGAAAAGCCTTTTATAGCTGTTAACACGTTCACATTTTCCACACTTGGCCTTTTCAGAAATCCCGGTGACAAATTCTTTGCTGATTATATTCCACTCTGCATTTGAAGAAAATATGCTCATGGAGTTTAAGTTAAAATGTTTTAGATGGTTGTGTCTCTCTATCGTTACTGTTTTTATTATTTTGCATCATGGCTTAGTCTATATGTGGCGTTGGGGGAATATATACCTCTATAGCGAGATCTATTTGCAAATAAAGTCTATAAGAACACTCAAGCTCAGGATCTGATTAATTCATGTGTTTACAAACATTTATACTCCAATATTAACATGTAATTTATTACTATTAATTTATTAATTGATCAATTAATACATGTAAGCTATTTGCATAAATAGGATCTCAGTCTCTATCGACAGTACTGCTAAAATCAACTGTAATCATAATATTTATCCTACATTTCAGTTAAGCCTAACTCAATTGATTTGGGTGATTGGAACAGCCTCTGGAATGGCTTATCTTTCTCCAGTCTTTCATTACAGAGGATTTCAGTGGAAAAGTTAGTAGTCTAAATTTATCTTGGATGCACCTATACCAGATAATCTTCAAAAAGCCACTATCTTAATGATAAGGGGTAAGAGGCCACTACCCCCAGCATTTCCAGGTCAAAGACTCCTGCCCATTCTTGTGCCCAGAGCCCCAAGGTCTCTGCCCAGTCTGAGAGATGTGGGTACTGTTGTCCCTTCAACCAGTAGTGAGGCTGACACAGACACACACACAGAAGACAGGGCAGAGCTGGTCACACAGCCAGCCGCAGACAAGGCACTGTCGCCAGCAGCTCCCACACCCAGGACTCACACCAGTCACAGGCACAGACAGCCATGTGCCCTCCTCCTTTTGGGCTGCGTGAGGCTCTGATAGCAAATGAATGTCCCAAACATTCGTCTTGACACAAACAGGGATGGACTGATAATGAGGGAATGTGGCACACATCTGTCTCGACCAAGAACAGAGCCTGCAGGAGGCAGGATCCCATCTTGTGCGCCCCTTCTCCTCTCCCTGAAACACCCTGATAAAGCCCATCTGCCTCCTGTGCGTGCGTGCTTGTGAGGGGCCGTAACTCACTCAGCCCCAAAGTGCGGGGAGACAGTGAGACCTTCCAACACCCCATAACCCACCGACTCATTTCTGGAACATTCCTGAGCTCATACTGTGACTGCTCAGTGATGACAAACCCCCGCCTATGGGCCGGGCACTTTGGGTTATAAAAAGGGGGAAACACGAGCTTTTGGCGCGCGCCCGCCACCTGAGGACCACAACTACGAGCAGAGAACGTCGCTGGACCCAAGATGGTGACATCTCTTCTCTGATCTTATCTTTCTTTCTCTTTCCTTTTCCCTCTCTCTGTCTCTAACTTCATTTTCGGCACACTAAGGTAATCTTGTCACAAGTTTTGCTGGGCTGTTGTCTCTCATGATTCCACTGAGTTTTAAGTGTTGTTATAACCTTTGCCAAGCCTCTGTCTTTTGTAGTTCTGATGAGTTCTAGGTAAATTTTTAGTTTCTTTAAGCCTCTACAGTAATTGTCATTACTCCTGATTACTGCACACAGAATTAAAAAATAACCTCTCCCTTACACCCACCGAGTGGGATGGGGCAGGCTGGCAGTGGCAGAAGGTCACTAGTGCAGCACACGCACAAGACTTTGCAGGTTCACAAGCACACACTCATTCGTGATTTCCCTGGGCAGTTTGACCCCTCTGCCCGCCCAGTCAACACACAAAACACTAATTGAACAGAAAGATAGCAGTACTAACCACAACAGGGAAAAAGTTTATGTTAAATTCACTATATTATATTATGTAATGATCTAACATATGGACCTACTCTATGCTTCTGGATGACAGACATTTCTTGAACAAGCTGGATGATTGAGATGGTGGAGGAAGAATCCTGTATCTACAGGTTATACAGGAGGCAGGAACAGGCCTGGGTGTGTTCATTCATCTGATGGAGAGGACGGATCATGATCTGATACTAATTGTCCAGGGACAAACCCAGGATCTTTCTCATGTCTCTGTTAAAATTAAATATAGCCACTTGATACAGCAGCTGCCCCCTAATACATCAGAACCTTGGCAGGAGGCAGGATGGAGTAAGTTCATTTGCAGATTAAACAATAGCAATTGAGTTATAAGGTATTTCCTGGGGCTCATTGATCACAAGGAAGGAAATAAATGCAGCTAGTCATTATTCCCAGGAAACGGTTCCGATTATTTTATTCTTTTCTACACATTTCTAAATGCTTCATGACAAGGTCAGATAATAAGTACATGCGTATCAGGATGATAGGCATCTTAGAAATGCTTATGGTAGAAACCCTGAAGGTTGTTATTACTATTATAAGGTGAGAGCAAAAAAATAATCTCTAAGGTACGTACCTTTGCGATGGCTATTACTGTTTCATTGGTATGTATAAGGCCTTTCTGGAAAATTAATGTACCATTTGCTAAGCAACCAGTTTCCATGAACTATCTCTCTACATTCCATTCAGCTTGTAATTAATATTTAAACATCTTTTTCCTCCTCTTTATTTTTGTATTGTTTCTGAATGACAAATATTTTTACAGCTTGAATAAACATTAGCCAGGGTCCTTAAATTAATGTTTGTGTATATTTTCTGTTTAGTTTACGTACTGAATGTCTGACTATATCTGTTTCTACCCTTAGGTGCATGCCAAGTACCACATATTATTTCTTCTGCTTGCAGAAACATGATTTATTCATTCATTGAGGCATAACCCAAAATTATCAGTAGTCGCAGGTAAGAACTGAAAGATCATTTCAATATTCTTGGATTCTGAAGATAAAAAAAAAAAAATCTTAGTAAATTCTTGATCCAAAACCTTTGAATGCAATAGGAAACCCTCATTGCTCTTAATAGAAAGGACAGTAAACTTCAACAATTTACAGGGTGTTCTATTAAAAAAAAAACAAAAAAACAAAAAAACTTAAGTCCAAATGGAATCCCTTTCCCATTTAAAATCTAGAGGTATTGTAATTCTTCAAAAATTAAATTGAATATGTGGTTTTGTATATCTGCTTTTATATTTGAGTTTGTGGTGGGTTGATTCCTTTCAAATATAACTTATTCTGTATTATGTTTAGCTGAAACACCATTGGCAAATACACTGTTCATAAATAGGCTACAGTAGAAATCATATTTAGGCATATCTGAGCATAACATTAAAAGTGTATTTCTTCACTTTGTCTCTGGGATATTGGGCTGGAATCACACTTAACAGCCATTGACAGAACTGTTTTCTATTAATTGTCTTTTGAAATCTATTAAAATTAAACACTGCAATACTCAAGCAAAGGGGTCCATGATTTAATTATACATTGTTTCAAATCTGTTGAAAATTCCTGTGACGATATTCTCTAGTTCTCTTTTTTATGACAAATACTGAATAATCATCCCTTATTCATCATCTGTACCATGCCAATCATGATTTTGTAGGCCTTTCTCATAGCTCCCCTTAGTCATATCTTTCTCAAACTAAAGAGCTCCTTGGCTGTTCAATCTTTCTTCATACAGAGACCAATACCCAAAAATGGAGAGACAGAGGATGAGATGGATATCATGCATGCTTTAAATGAAAAATGTAATTAGAACTGACATAAAACTGATCTGAATGGGAGGAAAGACGCTCTTGCAAAGAACCACACAGAAATTCCAACATTCCTGAATTCTGGAAGACTGCCTGTCTGATTTACTTTCTCTGAGACTTTCATAATCCAGCTACGTACATTTGAGTTAGGGTGATCAGAAAGGAATGCAGTATTCAAGATTTGGATTTATATTGCAGTACAATGGGGTTTTCAACTTGTTGCAAAATCCTTTGCTAGTAATTCTAATACCCTTTCTGTTTTGGTATTTTCTCTACTGAGCACAGAGTAGACAATTTTGGAGGATGATCCACATATCATTTCACATCTACATGGACTCTAGTATCACTTTCCTGAAGGTACAGCAGCTAACTTAAAGTACATTACTCAATAAGAATGCATCTACAATTTACAAACAAGATATGAAGATTCTCAGGTTAATGGAAATCTAACACGAAGTACCAGAGCTGTGATATTGTAGAGCTTGTTTGCCCAATGTTAGATTCAGTACTTTTGTATACCCTAGTTGTGAAGTAATATTTGAGAAAGTCAAGCAGAGCAGGGCCTACAGTCAGCTTTACAACCTGAGGCCCAGTGTTGAAAGTTTTACTGGATTTCAACTAGATTTGTAGCCTCTGAACAGCACAATCCTTGGGTTACATGAAGTTAACAGCTAAAACTTCTGTAGCCCTGTCTGTGGAGATGACTCCTAATTAGACCTTTTCACTTATAATCCCACAGAACTCTGTTTTAACTCCTGAACAAGGCACACTCCTTGGTTTGGGGTTGGCTTATGTGCTGGCTTGTTTCTAAGATACATGAAGCTGTGGAGGAAATAGAGCCCCCTCTTGTTGACACGGGAAAGAATAAGCAGCACCAAGAAAGAAAGAAAGAGGGAAAAAGTCTTTAAAGTTAGCAAAAGTTGATTTACTGAACTTTAACAATGCGTTTGTAATGATGAGCTTTTAATTGGTTTGACTTTGGGTTTTGCTTATTTATTTGTTTCGTATTATTTTATAGGATAAGAAGGTTCATCAGAGCAGTGATGCGTTTTATGCTGGCAACTGGCCCTAGAAATGCCATAAAAGCAAATTTCTCTGACACTGAGGACAAATTCATGAAACATCAGAGTAATCTAAATTTGCTGCAGATTTCTTGTAATTTGAAAAAACAGGTGTAAAAGGAGGTATTTGGTCCTGATTTTGTCTTTGGCTTTGTACTTTGGGGAAAAGTGATCTTAGAGGCCTAAACGAATGCTTAATTAAGAACAGAGTATTGTAAAGTATGGAGAAAGACAGTAAGCCAAAAGAACATATTTCCATACAGGGAAAAATTTCTATGGAATCCTGCAGTGCAAGGCATTATGTATTATTGTTATTATGTAAAAAAGTTTATTTATAATTATGCATATACACACTTACATATAATTGTATAAAACATGATGTTATAATTAACTCTAATTATATTGTCTAATATATAACATTTAATGTAATATAAGTATGCTTATATAATTATATATATAATTATAAACATTATTATGTTGAAATATTGCATCTGTTATTGCAGCAGTCAAAATATTCACAAATCCATCACTCTTCAAATATCATGTTTTACTGGTCCATCATCCTGTGTATTAATCTGAACAAATGTTAAAAAACTTTTGAATTCTGTGCCAAAATGAGAATTGAATAGTAAGAGGGCAATACTAGTTCTTCCTCGGTATCAATTGCAGGATTTTGTTTTTACTTAGTGTACGGTTGTGGTGGTGCAGCCTCCTCCAGGCCACTTTGTGATCCCAACATTATGTTCCTGTTTTGGTTACAAGTAAAGTGAGTTGAGATGATCAGGCACTCCCTAACCATACCTGAAACTCCTGCTGCCTGGATCATAGCCCGATCTCATAGTCTAATCTGGGAGGCACCAGAGTTGTCTGACAAGTATTATGGCCTGAATGAAACACTGACCAATGCCAAAAATCTCACAGTCCTATAAATAATGATCCTACGTGAGACCGTTTGGGATCTGTGGGATCGTAGTGGACTGTGACCCAGTATTTTCCGCTGAGCTGGGTTGCCTCTCAGGGTAGATTTCATGAGGATTGAAGGATTGTCCACTGGTAGATGCTGACAAAGGAAATGCGTTGAAAGATCATCTGCTGACATAGGCTAACAAAGGAAAAAGTGAGTAATTCACTACAATTCGCGAAGAGAGAAAAATCTTCATAATCAAATCTCTGTATCTGTATTTGTGTTTGTGTGTGCATTTATGTGTAAGTGATTTGATTTAGAAAATTTCAAGTCTCGTGTGAATCTTGTAATTTTTGAATCTTTAACTAAGTCGTAAAATTTTGAATATAACTGTGTTAAATCTTTTTTTTTTAAGTGGTTGATAATTGAGTGTCATTAAGTACAATATAATTCTGTGATTTACCATAACAGTGTTAATAAATCTTAAATTGCTGTTACCTCAAAATTACCTAAAATCAATTTGCAACAAATCACAGGATCCTAAATCTCTATTTGCGACAACTGTAAAAAGCTCTTCTTGGGCTTTCATAGTGTATTCTGCCAATGATTTTCACCCTGAGGATTTAATAGCCCTGTGTGGCATTTATGGTCTTTTTACATCAATTTCTTGATACATTGTGTTTATTCTGTGTATTGCAGAGTCAGTGGTACAGTTTATTGCAGCCATCATTTTACATGTCCTTGAAATGTTTCAGCTCCTTCTTCCTAAGTATGATAAGAAAATGTATATTTAACTTATAGATTCTTGAGTGCTGCCACAGGTTTGTTTGACACAGCCAGCAGTAAAAGATCTTTTGCAATAGGATATTTGAGCTGTGCAATGAAATTCGTTTGTGTCAATGATGATATCAGGAATATATAATGTATGGAGTCATGCTTTTTTTGCTTTTGAGAATAAATTACCTACTAAACCATTAACTGTTGAGACAATACATTGATGTGAAACCCTGATTACTAATGTATCTCAACATGAATGTTGACACATTAGTCCATAGCAACAATTGCTGCAAAGGCACATACCTCCTTGAAGGAAATCCAAATATTAAATTTCACATAGCAATTTTGGTGATTATAATACTCAATTCATGTCCAGTATCTTCTTTAAAATGAAATAGCACATTAGTTTCTTTTTTTGTTTCTTTTTCCAAAATAGTAAAAGCAATTACAGTGGTTGTCATTCTTACGGAATAATTGCCTGTCAAATTTAATTTGGAAAAGAAGTAATTTTAACTCATGCAATTCTTACATTGCTTTCAAATCTCAACACCTCCTTTTTAACTTTTTGTACATCAAAATAGTGAGATTTTCCTAATGTAATTTTTTAGTCTGAATTTTATCTGAATGCAAGGTATTGACTTTCAAAATTAAGCAACTTGATCTTGAGAAATTTAGATATTCAAAATATACTACTTCACAGTCCCATGGAACTTGCTGTTTTTTCTATAGAGCTACATTTCTGTAGACATGCTGGAGGTGTTTTTTCTAAGACTGGAAGAGTGAAGTACACAACTGTATAATTCATATGTATTGTACTGTCACTCTGAGAGAGCTGATAGGAGATATCCAAAATCTGTACAACAGAGACCTATCCAAACACTTTGCTATTCCAGAAGTAATGGATTTATAGCTGTGGACTGCCTAAAGTACAGAGAATGGGAATGCTATCAATCTGTCATATGGCTGTGTTGCAGAATGTTGTTACATCAAGATGTTTTCAATTCCCTTTATTCTTTTAAGAATCACCACCTGTTAATGTATTTTGTATGTAATTGAATATTGCTTATGCTCTTCCCTATCTCCACTCTGGTAAGAAAAAAACCCATCAAAACAGATTTACAGTGATTAACGATGGTGGAATTTGCCTTTAATGTTTTCTTCTTGAGTGATAATCTGTATTATTAATCAGGTGAGGTATAGAAAAGAAAGCAGCAGTGCATGGAAAAACAGGGGGGCTGTGACCTGTATCTTGGAAGAGGTGGCAAAATTTGCTTGATGAAGACATGCACCTTCTCCTTATCCAAAAATTATTTACTATCATATTGTCTGCATTTTCACAACTATCGCTCAGTGTAGCATGTATGCTAAGAATGTTTAGATTGAGACTAAAATGAACACCTCTTTGCAGGCACCTCAGCAGTCGCTCTCCAAGAGGAACTTCACACAAATTCTTTAGAATCATGCATTAGGAGCTTTATGAAATATTATTACAAATTAATTGCTCAAACGTCTTCTTCATGATTTTCAATTTGTTGATGGGTTGTGTCCTGAAGCATATAATTTTTGGAGCAAATAATTTCAAAAATGCTGTTTTTATTTTCTCTCCCTAGGTATTTTCACTATCTGTGTGTGGTAGGTGGAGCCTAGCCAGCAGCTAAGCACCCATCTAGTCATTCTCTCAGTTCCTTGTCCCTCGGTGGGATGGGGGAGAGAAAACTCGTGGGCTGAGATTAAGATAACTTAATAAGTGAAGCAAAAAGTTGCACAGGCAAGCAAAGCAAAGTAAGGAAGCATTGTGGTTTTGCCCCAGCCAGCAGCTGAACACCATGCAGCCGCTCGCTTACTCCTCCCCCCACGCCCCTGACCCCCACAGGAGGATGGGGAGGAGGATGGAAAAAAACCCCAACAAACTCATGGGCTGAGACAAAGACAGTTTAATAGGATAACAAAGGAAGGGAATAATAACAACAATAACAATAATAAAAGTGATGTACAAATACAATTGCTCACCATGTGTGAAAGGAAAATAAAACAATCTGATAACCAGTTTCCAAGAATTCAATCTGCCTCCCAGTCCCAGCTAGCCTCCCCAGTTATATGTAGAGTGAGCATGACTTTATATGGTAGGAAATATCCCTTTGGCCAGTCTGAGTCAGCTGTCCTGGCCGTGCTCTCCCAGACTCTTGTGCAGCTGGCAGGGCGTGAGAAGCTGAAAAGTTCCTGACTTGGTATAGACACCAGAACTACCTAGCAACAACTGAAAACATCAGTGTGTTATCAATATTATTCTCATACTAAATCCAAAACACAGCACTATACCAGCTGCTAGGAAGAAAAAATGATTCTATCATCACAGCTGAAACCAGGACAGGAATTCAGTCATTACTTCCCATCAGCAGGCAGATGCTGGAAAGCATAACCTCAGTGGTTACTTGGGAAGAGAAATGCTGTAACCACAAACATGCCCCCTTCCTTCACCTTTACCCGAGCTTTTATTACTGAGTATGACATCATACACTATGGGATATTCCTTTTGTCAGCTGAAGTCTGCTGCCCTGGCTGTGTCCCCTTGCAACTTGTTGCTTACTGGCTCACTGGTGGGGTCAAAGTGAGAAAAACGGAAAGGCTTAATCAAAATCTAAAACACAGCACCACAGAATAATAGAATATCCCAAGTTGGAAGGGACTCGTAAGGATCATCAAGTTCAACTCCTGGCTCCACACAGGACCAGCCCCATCAGAGCAGATGACTGAGAGCATTGTCCAGACGCTTCGTGAACTCAGTCAAGCTCAGTGCTGTGACCGCTTCTCTGGGGAACCTGTTCCATTGTTTGACCACCCTCTCAGTAAAAAACCTTCCCTGACACAGCTTCATGCCATTCCCTCAGGTTCTGTTGCTTGTCATCAGAGAAAGCAGATTAACACCTGCCCCTTCACTCCCCAAAGCTCATCTAGGTCACGATGAGATCATCCCTCAGCCGCCTTTTCTCTAGACTGAACAAGCCAAGGGACTTCAGCCTCTCTTCATATGTCTTCCCTTCTGGACCCTTCACCATCTTTGTTGACCTCCTTTGGACATTTTCCAATAGCTTTAGTTCTTTCTTGCACTGTGGCGCCCAAAAGTGCACAGTACTCAAGGTGAGGCTGCACCAGTGCAGTGTAGAGTGGGACAATCACTTCCCTAGAGGGGCTGGCAATGCCGTGCTTGACACACCCCAGGGTACGATTGGCCTTCCTGGCTGCCTGGGCACACTGTTGGTTCATGTTCATCTTGGTGTCAACCAAGACCCCCAGATCCATTTCAGTGTGGCTGCTCTCCAGCGTGTCATCCCCCAGTCTACACGTACAGCAGGGTTGCCCCTTCCCAGGTGCAGAATCTGGCACCTGCCCTTGTTAAGCTTCATGCGGTTGGTGATTGCCCAGTTCTCTAATCTGTCCAGGTCTCTCTGCAAGGCCTCACAACCCTCAACGGAGTCCACAGCTCCTCCCAATTTAGTAACATCCACAAACTTGCTCACGATTCCCTCTAGTCCCACATCCAAGACATTTATGAAAATGTTAAAAAGAACTGGCCCCAAAATGGAGCCCTGGGGCACCCCACTAGTGACTGACTGATTGCCAGCCTGATGTAACCCCATTAACTATAACTCTTTGGGCATGACCTGCCAGCCAATTACTTACCCATCGTATTATGTTTTTGCCTAGCTGTATGTTGGCCATTTTGTCCAGGAGGATACTGTGAGAGACAGTATCAAAAGCTTTACTGAAATCTAAAAAGACAACATCGACTGGCTTCCCTTGGTCAACCAGATGGGTGACCTTGTCATAAAAAGAAATTCAGTTGGTTAAGCAGGACCTTCCCCTCATGAACGTGTGTTGGCTGTGACCAAGGACTACATTATCCTTCAGGTGTTTTTCAGTAACTCTCAGCATAATTTTCTCCATAATTTTACCAGGCACTGACATGAGACTGTCAGGCCTGTAATTCCCAGGGTCTTCTTTCTTGCCCTTCTTGAAAATTGGAACAACATTTGCCAGCTTCCAGTCAACTGGGACCTCTCCAGATTCTCGAGACTGTTGAAAAATAATTGAAAGAAGTCTCGCAATGGCATCAGCCAGCTCTCTGAGCATCCTGGGATGAATCTCATCGGGCCCCATGGACTAATATGCATCCACATGGACATCAAATCCCGCAAAAGTTTGAGGTTGGCTGGGAGTTTATCGTTACCAAAGTCATGGTCATCCAAACCAGTGTTTGTGTGGTTCCAGATCCCATCACCAACGTTGAAGACAGAGGCAAAGAAGGCATTAAACACCTCTGCTTTGTCTATGTCCCTGTTTATGAGGTGACCATTCTCATCAAGTAAAGGGGTTATATTGTGTCTGGCCCTCCTTTTGTTGTTAACGTATTTTTTAAAAAAGCACTTTTTATTGTCCCCCACAGTACTGGCCAGCTTCAACTCTAACTGAGCTTTGGCTACACAAATTTTCTCCCTACAAAGGTGAACAGTATCCCTGTAATCCTCCCATGTCACCTGACCTTGCTTCCAGTGGCCATACGCTTTCTTTTCCTGCCTAAGAAAATCCCTGTTCAGCCAAGCCGACCTCCTGTCCCACCTGCTTGACTTGCAACATTTTGGAATTGCCCATTCCTGAGCTCTTAGGAGGTCATCCTTAAAAGGTGACCAGCACTGATAGACCCCGATGCCTTCAAAAGCAGTTTCCCAGGGCACCTTACTGATTAGTTCCTCAAGCAGCCTGAAGTCTGCTCTCCCCATATCCAGAGTTACAGTTTTGTTGATAGTTTTCTTCCTATCTTGAAAGACTTTAAATTCTACAGCTTCATGGTCACTGTGTCCAAGATGGTCACCAAAGGCCACGTCCCCCATGAGACCTTCTCTGTTCACAAATAAAAGATCTAGGAAGGCATCTTTCCTTGTCAGCTCCCTTAATACCTGTACTAGGAAGTTATCATCAAGGTGTCTGAGAAATCTCCTGGACCTGCTTGTTTCCATTGTATGATGTTCCCAGTTGGTGTTGGGCAAGTTGAAGTCTCCCATAAGGACAAGGGCTGTCAATCTACAAGTCTGTCTTAGTTCTTTAAAGAATGATTCATCCATGTCTACGTCCTAGCTGGGTGGTCTATAGTAGACTCCCACAGCCACATTCCCTTTATTTGCTTGTCCCTTATTCCTTATCCAGAAGGTCTCAACCTTGTCATTGTCAACTGACTGCTCCGTATAGCCCTCCATGACATACAACACCACCCCTCCACCTCTCCTGCCTTACTTGTCTCTTCTGAAGAACCTATAACCATCCATCGTAACACACCAGTCACAGGACTCATCCCACCAGGTTTCACTTACGCCAACGATGTCATAGTTGTGGGACAGCCAAGGCTTCGAGCTCTTCTTGCTTGTTCCTCAAGCTGCATGCATTGGTATAGAAGCATTTCAGATGTGCTTCATCGTACCTAGCGCCTCGTGGATCAGGCTGAAGGATCTCACTAGCACAGAGCCTATCTGGTTGTGGCCTGCCTTCCCATAAATTATCAACAGCGGTGTTAACACGCTTCAGCTGGGTTATTGGTCTCTCCCCTAACTCTGACATGTTGCCTCTAGGCTTATTTTTAGCAGGCCTGACATTGTCCCCTTCCCCCTTCAAATCTAGTTTAAAGCCCTCTCTATGGGGGCTCTAATTTTGCTCCAGCCAAAGCCAGCAGACCGTGCTAATGGCTCACTTTTCTTGGAGTCTCACTACATTGCTGACTTAGGTTCCTGCCTAGGAAGATTCTACTACCAAAAAAAAAAATAAAATCCACAACCACCAAGTAAAACCAAAACAAACAACAACCAAAAAACCCAAATCAAAACAAAACAAAAAATCACCAGAAACCCAACCAAAAACCTATAACCAAAACAAATGTAAATATTTTAAGCCTTTTGTTTATTTCCTTTCATGCATTTTATATGTCATGAAGGTGTTTGCAGAGAAAGATAATCTGGGTCAGCACATCTGTGCCTGTCTTAATGCAAAATCCTGTTTCCATAGAAAGATTCCCTGACAGGTTGCTTGCTAATGTATGCATTCATACAGACACACACATATACATGTATAAATATGTATATATACACAATATATGTATATTTTTATATAGCAAACATTGTTTACCATTAGTTGAGGGTCTAGGGGAGGATTGCTGGATTTTCTTTTCATCAACTAGGTTATACCAGGAGAGGAACAGAAAGTAAATAAGGACAAATCTATTAAATGGCATTCAAAATTCTCCATTATTTTCAATATTTTATACTTTGTAGACGTAAGAATTTATATGACCTGAACAGTTTTGAAGCCCACAGACTCTCCCAGGTATAACTGCTTCTCCACTTAGAGAACTTTTTTCTCTTTGTATATTAGTGTTAACTGCACTGTCAGTGAAAGGATTTTTTACTTTTGTTAGGCAATACAAATAAGCTTTGCAAAATCACATGACCTAAATAATCCATGATATAATTGCTAATTGATTTAGCTGCGTCTTGCAATATCTCTAATTTGGTTAGAAGTTGTAGTCCACACATTATTTTGCAAGGAGATGCACTGAATTTCTCTGGTAAACTCTGCAGAATATGATCTAATATACATGAATAATTCAAGTTCAGACACATGGTTCTGCATTCAATGAAACCTAAATTAATACAATAAAAATGTATATTCTTCAAGCAGGTTTTAGTGATAAACTGCAACAATTTAAAAATACTGTCAAATCTGCTTAAAACTGTTGCAGTTTTTGGTTGTGTAATTGTCTTTTTGTTTCTCAGTGGAGGAGCGGTAAAGCAGTTGTGATCCAGAATATGCATGTGCAAAGAATACGTGCAGTCAGAAGCTTTACACAAAGTGACCTGTAATGATTGAAAATACAGCTGATCCATATTTACAGCTGAGTCTTTATGCTCCTAGCCGCAAGAAAACAGACATATTGATAACTGTCAAACTCACTGGTAACTTTGCAAGTTCAAAAGGTTCTGGCTTTAATGCAGAATAAGCGTATTCTACATTAAATAATAGCACTCTTTTTGAATCTGATTCAACCCCATTGACAGTGAAAGAGGAATTAAATTCTTAGGTTTATTTCAGCCACAATAGGGACACATGATCTCTCTGAAAACAAGAATTTTTTTCTAGTTTTTTAATTTTCCCCTTGCTTTCCATGGGTTTTGTGGGTATTTTTCTTGTCTTTTTTTAAAAAGTTTTTGACTTGATGAAAGTAATTCATCATATTTTTAAGAGTTTGCCCAATCTAAAATGACAAACCATTTGCAAGTTACAGGCAAAAAATGCAGTGATAATTGTTTAATCAGATATTTCAAACAACTACATGAGCAAGATTCATTAAGCCATTTTATACTAATCTTATATGCACATTCACACTTATAAACTTATACTACCGGGTAGACAGAGCATTCTGTGGATCATCTTCTCTCTGTAGTAAAGTGCATAGAGTTTCAGTCACATTCATTTAAATTAGCATAAAGTACAAGAATGTAGATTTGTCAGAATATGGGCATGAAATCCAGGCCTAGATACCAGAGGCAAGTATTTTATATGATCATCTTCACCTTGAAACTAAGGGCTTTTTTCACTTTATTCTTTTGTTGACAATCTATTCTTTCGATGTTCTCTCATATGAGCTGTTTTTCTCACAAGCTTATCTTTGTGGACATCTCTTACAGTAACTAATGCTTTGGGGTCAATAATCTCTTATCTAATTTGAAAGCAAGGCCCATACTATTAAATTCACTAAAATCTATAAGCTGATAGACCTAAATGGAAACCTTAACCAGGCTAGGATGTACAAGCAGCCATGTGATTGTGTTTATAGTAAGTTGAGATAGCTCCTCATAATGAATTTACTTGCACTAAATAAAAGCACATAACTATAAATAATAAAAAAGTAAAATTTTGCAATAGTCACCAAGTGAAGTGTGTGTCTAAGCTCAGACTTTATAATTAACTGCATAGAAAGGGTATGTGTTTAACTTTCTTTAAAAAAAAATAGATGGCTTTATTTGATTATTGGAAATGGCATTTTTTACATCTTGCATTTGTTCATAATTAATATAATTAGAGTCAGACACTGAAAGAACTTCTGTGGCTCATAATTGATTCCCTGCTCAGTCTAGCTGCATCTGTAATTTTTAAAAATTTTACCACAGACATCTGCGAAATAATAGCTGTGTGTTCATTCTAAGGCAGTCTGTCCTAAAGTACAAATCCAAGCTGACTCATTGAGATCGCCATATGAACTTACAAAATTATTCTCTTGGAATGTAACATTAGGAAATGTCAGAGCAAACTAGCTTGCTCACGTTAACTCGGCTTACATATTTAAATATAGGTGATGAGGCAGTGCTTAGATACAAATGGGGTTTATGTTATCATTTGGGGTTCACTGATGCCAAGCTTCTTTAATCAGATTTTACCACCATATGGCAAGCATCAGTTTTATCTCGTGGTAAAATGACCTTCTTGCACCAAACCTCCAGTGAACACAAATAGAAATTGAAAAAGTGTCATCTGCATTTGGATCCAAGATAGAACCGAGCCAGACTTATGCTGAAATTCTACCTTTTTGCTAATATGAACTGCAGGGCAATTGTTGAAGCAAAATTGATGGGGGAGAAATGTTACTTGAATCCCAGGCTAAGAAACCTAACAGCTCATATTTCCCAGGACAGAACACAAAGTGTCTTGGCTGTTGGAAGATTTCTTATGAGGAAAATATACTAATCTGCACTGATTCCTTTCCAGGGACAAAATCTGGATTTGCATTAAGATCTGAAAGTCTCACCCAAATGCCTGACAGTTTTTCTGCTGCTGGTGATGTGCCATGGTCAGATCAGAAGATGTCATAACACCCTGGGTAATAAGGGAAGGAATATTAGTGCCTGGCTGCTCTCACATCTATCAGTTAAGAGTTTAGGCTCATGCAGATAATAACGAATAGAGAACAAATGTACTGCTGCAAAAGACAGCACTAATGGTTTCAGACGACTTGGTACCAACAGTGTTCTACTATAACTTTTTTTTTTTTTTTCTTTATAAAGCAAAGGAGCTGGTAGGGAAAACTGCTGGTTTAGAATTGGTTCTAACCCATATAGAAATACTGACTGAGAAGCTACAGGTACAATAGGAGTTGAATAAAAATTACTTAGAAGTGAACAATGACGAATTTTCTAAGGAATTGATGACAGAAGAAATGAGGTGTAAAGATAATACAATTCAGAAAACCAACATGGACAACTCAGGGAACTAGCAGACAAACTGCTTCAGAAAGAGAATTTAAGGTATGAAGGAATGTGAGATAACTGGCAGTAACAGAAAAAAGGAGATTATGCTCATAATGTCAGAATATCCCATTGCACAGAAAAGATAGGAAGCATATTAAGAGAGCAATACAGGAGCATAAATTCTTCAAGGCCATGAAAATAAATATTAGATAAATAAATGAAGAATGAAAACAAGAGTAGATGTCTAAGTATGTGCCTAAAGGAGAGAAAAACATATTGGGATAAAATCAGAGAGACTAAGGTGCAAAATGAGTTTCCATTAGTAAGGAACAGAAAAGCCCTAGGAGAATGAAATTAGAAATAAGACAAAAAAAAAGAAAGTATACAAATTGAGCATTTGGATTAGTTAAAGATCGAGACAAATGAGGCCTTCTTTGCTTTAAAAACCAAACAAATTAGCAAGTCTCCCAAAACCTTGTTTTAAATACGTATATAAAGAAATAAACTTTATTTATGAACTATAGCGCAGAATACAGAAACAACACATTATCGTGTATCTTTTTATAAAAGAGGGTGTGCAAATTCAAGTTGTGCAGCTTAGCTAAACTAATCTTTTTACAAAAATAATTAATATTACAAACTGTCTAGACCACTTGAGAATTATTTTTTGGATGTTATGGAATCCAGAGTTCTAACAGGAATAAGCTTAATATCTAAGCTCACAAAAGAAGTTGGGTTAAAAAAAAAAAAAAAAAAAAGAAAAGAAAAAAGAAAGAACCCAAAGTATTATAGCTGTGTTAGTCTAACTCCAATTTCCGGCAAGATTCTGTAAAAAATTATTAAGAAATCAATTTATAAGTACGTCAAAGATAATAAGGTGATAAAAATGGACAGCATGAGTTTGTCAAGAACTGATCATGTCAAACTAATCTAATTTCTTTCTCTGACAGGCTAAGTGTAGAAGCAGTAGGTTTGGTACAGCTTGACTTTATTAAGTTTTTTGACACTTCCATGCATAACATTCTTATAAGCAAGCTAAAAAAAATGCAGTTAAGGTGTAACCACCTGTTTAAAACTTACACTGAAGAAGTAGTTATTAATGGTTTACCTATATCCTAGGAGGGTGTTTCATGTGTCATTCCTCATGTATTTGCCCTGGACCTAGTTGTATTTGGTATTTTCCTTAACAGTTGGAATGGATGAAATAAGTAAATGGATGACATCACAGTAGAATAGGTGGCAGTCATTTTCAATGATAGGTTAAACAATAAGGTGATTTTGAGAAATTCCTATAAAATTCAACAAATTCAAATTCAGATAATTTCAAATTTCAATTTACTTTTCAATATGTGCAAAACACTGTCTCACTGCCTACTATGAGTGAACCGAAATTCAGAGAAAATAGAGAAATGCATTGGTTAACTAAAACTTAAGGTGCGAATTAAAAATGAGGGGTTAGTGACTAGGCAATTTTTTATTTTTTTTTAAGAAACAAAACAAAAAAAAAGCAAATATGAATCTTAACCTTATAATGGATTTGAAACCAACTGTGAATCAGCAACATGAAACAAAAAGGGGAACCCTAAGTCTGGAATATATTAAGGCAGTATGTCATGTGTAAGACATTATGGTGGCAATAATACTGCTCTCTGCAGCACAGGGAAAGCTCTGGCAGGAATCTTTGTGCTTCGTAACACCCACAGATAATTGTCCACAAATCTACAAAACTAAATCTTTGAAAATACAGACAGAAGACCTTTGATTTCCTGTTAATTGGTTGGAGTTTTTTTCACAGCAGTAATAAACGATATCACCTTTACAATATGCATCATGACTCAATAAATGGATTTAAGAGCATCAGTTCTAGTATGTTATTTTTAAAAATTGCAGCCAGCATAGTGAAGTGCTTATGAATAACGTTGTTATATTTCGCTAAGCTAAAAACCCTTTCTCCCAGTAAGGGTGCTTAATTTGAGGTTCCATAAACTCAAAGTAGGCAGTGAGACAATGTGTTTTACGTGTACTAAAAAGTAAAGCTGTGTATAGGACACATGCTGAGTCAGAAAGGCTTTCCAGCTTATGAAGCTAGAGAAAATTAAATATATCTTCTCCCATCTCTTGGTGCTACCGTTCATGTTCTCACTTACTAAGTCTCTGGCTAAATAGAGGAGTGAGAGCATTACTGTAGAGCCTTAAGAAGCTTTAGCACACAGACTTACTTATTTCACTCTAGCTATTTAAAGAACTGGCTGAGTATTTGCATGATGTTCTTTAAATTCTAAAATAACTATAATCAATCCATGCATTCAATGTACTTTGTAATACCTCATCTGCTACGTTTCACTTATATTCCAATAATGAAGTTTATAAATTTTCAAGCAATTCTACTGCATTTTAAACATCAGTCCATCCTGGGAATTGAACAACCACTCAACTTCTAGTGCTCAGCCGACAAGGCAAATCCAAGGCATGTAGTCATTGAATGGCTTATTAAACTTCAATCATAACCAATTAGTAAGGATTGTGCTGCTTCCCACCCCCATTGGTAAATACTCATTTATTTTCTTGTCTCATTTACTTTCTTGTATATCCTTATTAATAAGCTTTCTCCCCTGCATAAAGCAACATGCCTGCAAAAACAGATGAAAAGAAACAATGAAGTTCTTGTAGATTACACATGCTGACATTTAAGGTTTTGTAAAATTTTATTCACTGGGGCTCTGGCCTTGCACTGTCTTGCATAGCAGAAAGAATAAAAACACTACACATTTTCCAGGAAGTACAGGGAGGAAGATGCAGAGTGGAGAAAAATGCTACAGGGATAAAAATTGTTCCTGCTTTCTGGAAAACTTAAAATTTTGTCCTTACACACAGCTAGAAAAAGTAAAAGGCATGCATGCTAAGAACTGAAACAGCAAACAGTAGCTGTCAACCAAAAAAAAAAAACCAAAAAAAAAGAAAAAAAGAAAAAAAGAAATGCAGCTTGTTGTTTAAATTGGCGGTCTGTGCTCCACACTGCAGAAAAAAAATACTGTCTCCATTTTTTCTTTGAAGACATCTGTTCCTGCATGTTGAGAACAGTCATGGCAGTGGTGCTGAAAGAGATCCTGTATGAAGGATGAACACTAATTCTGATGTCTAAACCAAACATGTGATGAATCTAGAGCCTATATACAGACATTGATGTCATTTGGTTTGCCCTGAAGTCTGGCCTCCAAAATCTCCTCCAGATGTGAGGATACTCTAAGGCTTGACAGCCCCATGTAAATAAATGTCTGAGGCATCAAGGGTGTTTGAAATGGTACTCAATGACCAAGACTATGCCTAAGTAACTGAATCATGCCTAACTCTTTTCCAGAACATACCTTGCTTGTACTCTTTATTCACTTAATAATGTAATTTATGATTCTTCTTTCACTGATTCTTTTATGAAGTTCTCTTTTATGAAGTGAAGAGACTTAGAGAAAGATTCAGTTCAGGATCAGTACTTAGAAATGGAAGGGTCTACAAGTAGCAGTATCCAGGTAAGTTAGACAGGTATACGCTTATATGTGTATGAGTTACCACTAAACTAAGTGTCTAAACACAGTGGAGAACTATGTATGGCTCAACATAACTGCACACACAAGCATTAAGCACTACTTGAGATGCTTTGGGGTTTCTCACTTGGCTGCCAGCTGCTGGCTGGCTCAACTCAGTTGCTTAAACTTAGGTTTTTGCTGCTATTTCTGATGTCATGGGTATTTCTCAGATATTCTCAACAGACTGGCAGGTATGTCGCAGGATTATGGATGGTTATAGCAGACATGCTCAATAGCAGAGGCTTAGATACTTAGCTTAAAAGTAGAAGTTTATGTAGAGACATCTAATCTCAAACTGATTATTCTCATAGACTATTTAATCACTCCTAATAGGAACTATTCTCTCTTCACTGGAACACAAGTTCAGATCTTGGCATTATAGACAGGGACATCAATATCAGGTGTGTTTTTCCTCTATGTCAACTAAGCAACTGATTACAGGAGTATTTTCTAAACAGTGATCAGTTGCTCAGTATTTTTTACTTGATCAACTGAGAAATAAACTCCAGAAATAAAAATCTTATAAATGTTTTACAATGGCTAAACTCTTAAATCTGTATTTGGTATCACTGGAATGCTTTTGTATATTGCATACACTTTGGAGCCAAATATCAAACCTAATTTGAGATGAAAATTTAAATGTTACTTCAGCGAGTTGTCAACACATTGACTATATTTTCAAGGCTACTAACATTTGATTTGAACACAGATTTTTTAAAGATACATATTATAGATTTAATTAATAACTAAATACTTCTAATAAAATAATAAATACATTTAAACCTAGAATTGGGGTGCCTAAATTCATCGCTGTCAGCATAATTATTTTAAACACCAAATTCCTACAATTTAAAAAACATTTTTCTTCTGTGACTCTGATTTCCAGTGTAAATTATTTCATTTTCGGGAACTACTCATATCACAATGTTAATTCTTCCTGAGTGTTATAAATAGTGCAAAACACAGGGAAATTATGATAAATGTTAACTTACTCTTTAGCTCAACTGTAGAATAAACATCCTTCAGAGTCTCACTATGGATAACAGGTAATGAGATTTTTATCGTATGCTGTAACTTAATTGCATAAAGTTGTTCTCTTTGAATGCTCATTATCTAATGCACTGGCATTAAAAAAAACAAACTTATATGTCTAAACAACCTGAAAGCTATCTGTAATAATTATAATCATAATACTAAAAAACCCCCAACCAAACAAAAAAAAATCCAGTAGCAACCCAAACAAACTAATAGTTTACCATATTTTCTGTAGAGATCACTGTTTAAATTTAAAAGTATCTTACCCATTCAGGTATGGTGATATTTTGAGTATACAACATTATTTCAAGCCACAAGGTCTGGTGAACTACAAAACCGTGGTTTGAATTTAATTGGCTATTATCAGGTTTATGTAAGAAATTTAACATTATTGCCATTTAATTTAGTTTAATTCACTTGCTTGGGTCCAAATTTTGCCCTTGCCTAGTATGCACAAGGTACATTTAAAGATCAGGAGAGTTAATATTTCACTGTTCATGTGATACTAGTGGATAATAAAAAGAAAAAAAAATATGGGTGTTTGTTAGGATGTCTTTAGCTGTCTTCAGCTAATCTTAAACAGTAATCTCCCTACATTTTGTATACCGAAAGAAAATCAATGATATATGTGAAGAAATCCTGGAGTATTTTTTCTTCTCAAGAAGAGACACTGCAGTAATCTCTCTCAAGTTATCTGCAGTATTAACAGCCTATTCTGATTATCAGTATTCATTTGTACACAGGTAGCTGAAGAACATCTTTTCTGTATCCCTCCATTCTTGCAATGACCTTCTCTTCCTCTATACTTCTTGCAGAGACCTTAGTGTATGATCTGGTTGGGAAGAGGGAGGAAGGGGACATCACACAGAGCAAAGATTAAAAAATGAGTACCTTTGGTCTGCTCTACAGTGTGTTCAGTACACTGGAGCACATTTGAAATGTTCATTATACGGATGCATGCAGCACTCTAGCCATCTCAGTGGGGTGCACGTGGCAGCAAAGGCACTGCGTTGTTGATATGTTGGAAATTATGGAAGTGCCTGAGAAGAGTCACGTAGGAAACAGGGCTTCTACCCCCAAAAAAGTGGCAGGATCAATAGCCCAACGGAAGTGCATCTACGCCAATGCACGCAGCATGGGCAACAGAGAGGAGGAGTTGGAAGCTATTGTGCAGCTGGAAGACTATATTATAGTTACCATCACAGAAAGGTGGTGGGATGACTCACATGACTGGAGTGCTGTAATGGCTGGCTATAAACTCTTCAGGAGGGGTAGGTAAAGAAGGAGAAGCAGTGGGGTAGCCCTGTATGTTAGGGGGTGTTATAACTGTCTAGAGCTTGACAATGGTGCTAATAGGTCGTTTATGAGTAAGAATCAGGGGAAAGGTCAAAAAACCAGAAATCATGGTCGGATTCTATTACAGACCGCCCAACCAGGATGAGGCGACAGACGAGCTATTCTGTAAATAACTGGGAGAAGTCTCACAATCACTTGCCTTTGTTCTTGTGGGGGACTTCAGCTTACCTGATATGTGCTGGAAATACAATACAATGGAGAGGAAACAGTCTAGGAGGTTCCTGGAGTGGAAGATAACTTCCTGACACAGCTGGTGAGCCAATGAGGCAAGGTGCCCCACTGGACCTGCTGTTTGCAGACAGAGGACTTTGTGGGTGATGTGATGGTTGGAGGCTGCCTTAAGCATAATGATCACAAAATCATAGAGTTTTTGATTTGTGGAAAAGTAAGGAGCAGGGGTCAGCAGAACTGCTACCTTGTATCTCCAGAAGTCAGACTTTGACCTGTTTAGGGGACTAGTTGGCAGAGTTCCTTGGGAGGCTGTCCTGAAGGGCAAAGGAGTGCAGGAAGACTTGACATTCTTCAAGAAAAACAACTTCAAGGCACAGGAGCAGGCCATGCCCACGTGTCAAAAAACAAGTCAGTGGGGAAGAAGACCATCTTGGCTGAACAGAAAGCTCTAGCTGAAACTCAGAAAAAAAAGAGAGTTTATGACCTTTGGAAGAAGGGATAGGCAAGTCAGGGGAACCACAAAGACGATATTAGGCTATGCAAGGAGAAAGTTAGAAGGGTTAAAACCCAACTAGAACTTAACTTGGCTACTGCAGTTAAAGACAATAAAAAATGTTTCTATAAATACATTAGCAACAAAAAGAGAGCTAAGGAGAATCTCCATCCTTTATTGGATGCAGGGGGAAACATAGTGACAAAGAATGAGGAGAAGGCTAAGGTACTTAATGCCTTCTTTGCCTCAGTCTTTAGCAGTAAGACCAGTTGTTCTCTGGGCACCATGCCCTGGAAGACAGGGAGAGGGAGCGGAATGAAGACACCATAATCCAAGGGGAAATGGTTAGCGACATGTTATACCACCTAGAGACACACACGCTGATGGGGCTGGATGGGATCCACCCAAGACTACTGAGGGAGCTGGGGGAAGTGGTCATCAAGCTGCTTTTCATCATTTATCAGCTGTCCTGGCTGAGACGAGATACTGAGGAAGCAAAAAAAACCAAACTCGACACTGGTGGAGCAGCTAATCCTGGAAACATGATGAGAAAATTATCAGGAGTAGTCAGCGTGGATTCACCAAAGGGAAGTCATCCTTGACCAGCTTAAACTAAAGATTTTTACACTGTCTCCCATAAGATCCTAAGCAGATAAGTTGTTGATGTATGGGCTGGATGAGCAGACAGCGAGGTGGTTTAAAAGCTGGATGAATGGCTGGGTCCAGAGGGTGATGATCAGTGGTATGAAGTCTAGTTGAAGGCTGGCAACTAACAGTGTAGCCCATGGGTCAATACTGGGTCCAATTCTGTTTTACATCTTCATTAATGATCCAGATCATGAGGCATAGTGCACCTCCGGCAAGTTTGCTGATGACACAAAAATGGGAGGATTGGCTGCTATGCCAGAGAGTTGTCCTGCCACCCCGAGGGACCACAACAGGCTGGAAAAACGGGATGATGGATGCCTTATGAAGGTCAGCAATGAGAAATACAAAGTCCTGCACCTGGGGAGGAACAACTCCATGCACCAATGTATGCTGCAGGTTGCCCAGATGAAAGCTGTTTGGCAGAAAAAGGCCCTGGTGATTCTAATAAACACCAAGTTGACCAGGACCCAGTAATGTGCCCTTGCTGCAAAGAATAGAAATGATATCTTGTGCTGCATTAGGTAAAGTGTTGCTAGCAGGTCAGACTGCCAGAGATTTTTAGAAATTTGTCACTTGTCTTTACAGCATATGATACGGTCTACTTCTAACAATGGATATTTTTTCTAATGGAGTGCAAGAACAGTAGACATGAACAATATTCTTTATATACTTCCTTCTTATTTAATGGAGATTTCTTGGGTTTCCGCTTTACATAGCAGTATGTTTTTTTGTAGAATGTTCATGGAGGTGTTTTGTGGGCTGAAGTATAGAAATGAGCATCTGTGAAACTTTCTGGATATCTATGGCATTACACATTGACTGTGATTGCAAGAAATGGGATTAGAAGAGAATTGAACTCAATGAAAAATCCAATTCTTCATTCTTATGTTGACTGTGTGTTGGAACATCTAACCTTGAGGCAATAGAGCAATGGTTTACGAAGCTAGAATAAGGAGAAACAATATGTCTGCATTTTTGGAGGGCCTTAGACACTTAAACTTGTGCTGCGATGCATTAGAATCATGGAATCATAGAATGGTTAGGGTTGGAATGGATCTCAAAGATCATCTAGTTCCACCCCCCCTGCCATAGGCAGGGACACCCTCTACACTTCACAAAAAAAAAAAAAAAAAAAAAAAAAAAAAAGAGAGAGAGAGTACAAATGATATCTGCAATAAAAAAATACTGAAACATCAGAACAAAAAATAAAGAAAATGGAATTTACTGGGTATGTCAGTATCTTGAGTTCTCTGCCCTTTAAGTTATATCTCTTCTCTCATCTCATTTAAGAGTCTCTATCCTTTTTTTCCCCCCTCAGTCTGGGCTTTTGATCTTCAACAGCTGGAGGCCTGATTTGACTTAGAACCTTTACCTCAAATTTAAGGTCTTCTTTCATAAAAATAAAGCAAGCACAGAACCTGGGCTAGAACCTTGTTTGGAAAGGAAAGGTGTTAAACAGATATTTTTGCTCTGTTTTTACAGAAAACAAATATAGAAAATCCCTTTGTTTTCAATTGAAATACAAAGATTGCTTGTAAATCTAAACAAAACTTACATATTTGAGAGTAGTATTCATGAGAATTCCTTAAAATTGCCTCCTATGTGATAGCATCCTATTGCATATGTGTAACATTATGGGTCCTTCGGAAGCTTTTAGTCCACCAGCATTAAAAACCCTGGAGGGAAGAGGGGCCCAAGACAACTGGGCAGTACTCAAGGGTCACCTCCTCCAAGCTCAGGAGCAATGCATCCCGACCAAGAGGAAGTCACGTAAAAACACTAAGAGGCTTGTGTGGATGAGTAAAGAGCTCCTGGGCAAACTCAGACTAAAAAGGGAAGCTTACAGAGGATGGAAGTGAGGGCAGGCAGCCTGTGAGCAATACAGGGAAATTGTACAGAAAGCTAGGGACGAGGTTAGAAAAGCCAAAGCCCTGATAGAATTAAACCTGTCCGGGGAGGTTAAAACCAACAAGAAAAGTTTCTATAAATATATTATTGACAAGAGGAAGACTAGGGAAAATGTGGGTCCACT
The DNA here is from genome assembly GCA_013399095.1 of Psophia crepitans. Lineage (NCBI taxonomy): Eukaryota > Metazoa > Chordata > Aves > Gruiformes > Psophiidae > Psophia > Psophia crepitans. The sequence goes on from VWZZ01000003.1 coordinate 44,842, forward strand.
CTGGAATCGAACAAGTGACCTGGTCACCCAGGATATGGAGTAGGCTGAGGTACTCAATGACTTTTTTGCCTCATTTTTCACCGGTAAGGGTTCTAGCCACACTGCACAAGTCACAGAAGGCAAAGGCAGGGACTGGGAGAATGAAGACCCATTGTAGGAGAAGATCAGGTTCGAGAATGCCTAAGGAACCTGAAGGTGCACAAGTCCATGGGACCTGATGAGGTGCATCCACAGGTCCTGAGGCAACCAGCAGATGAAGTGACCAAACCATAGAAAAAAGGAAAGGAAAGTGACATTGGTTACCTGGAGTTGTGCAAAGCTTTTGACACTGTACCACACAACATCCTTGTCTATAAACTGGAGAGACATGAATTTGAACCATTCACTGGTTAAGGAATTGTCTGGATGGGTGCACTCAAAGAGTTGTGGTCACCAGCCTGATGTACAAATGGACATTGGTGATGAGTGGTGCTCCTCAGAGGTCAGTACTGGGACCGGCACTGTTTAACATCCTTGTTGGC
>VWZZ01000003.1:58181-80046 GCA_013399095.1 Psophia crepitans
AGAGGAGAGGAGAGGAGAGGAGAGGAGAGGAAGGTGTCTTTTCCTATAATTTCTATAGCATAAAGATTTTAAGACTAGTATTAACACACTAGCTGTATTACTTACCAACATATTAAATAGAGAAAATAATATTCATGTATTTTAAATCCTTGCTTGGAATACAATACAAAAAAAGAAGCCCTCAGGGATACATTTTCAAGTAGTTTCTATTCATAAGCCTTTAACCATTCACTCCTTTAAAAGGATAAATCCTAGCTCCTACATACAGCTAAAGGAAATGATCTGTACGCAGCAAAGTTTAGTGAAAAGAGCTACACCCTAAAATGTAGATTAATAATGGAAATTGTCTTTTAAAGATGTTTTCTCAGGAGCACTCTGAAACTGGATAAGGGCGTCTTGGAATCTCCTGATCATGTCCTTCTTTCTTCCTTCAACAAAAGTCTTCCCTGGTCCAGTCAAAGTTGCAAGGCTGTCACGAACTACAGTGCACCGCAGAAGAATCACAGTATACTCTGTATAACGGGATTTTAATATCACACAGTATCTCAGGCCTTCAAGAGGTTAAGCAACTTTAAAAAAAAAAAGATAAAAATCTTTGAAATAAAAATTTATCTTTTTTAATAATGAAGGAATATATGAAAGAGGAAAATAAATTCTATTGACAGGTGCATAGAACATATATGATTATGCCCAAAGCCTCATCAAAGTGAAATAAGAATCGTAGAAAACTGATTTCTGAGAAGTAAAAACATCTGACCAGTGATTTAGATTTTCAAAGATGGGATTATAACATCTATTGAATATATTTCATAAGTACAAACAAACAAACAAAACCCCCAAACGCCCAAACAAACTGTGCACACGGAATAAAATAAGCAATGGAATAAAATAGCGGTGAAGTAAGGGAGTTATTCTGCAAAAGTAGAGAGTTACACTAGAGATCTTGATAATTAAATAATCTTTTCTGATTCTACAGTGTGTATTCCTCTGCATATAAACATACGTATGTGTATACATATACGTTCGAATGGTAGTGAATTGTAGCAGAAAAACCTAACTGGAAGGTCTGGCATGAGACCATTAGCACTTAGTGTGAATGGATATTTTGTTACTGCGCAACTGAGAAGGAAAAACGCAGGCCTGAGCAGAGAAAACAAAGCAGATAATTGAAAGCACTAAAACATGTTTGTTGTTTGTTTGTTTGCTTTGTGGGTTTCTTTGTGGTTTTTTTGGTTGTTTTTTTTTCTTCTGTTTTGTTTTGTTTTCTGGGGCACTGTCTGAAAGTCAGAATTTATCACTAGTTCTGGAAGAGAAACTTTAGAAATTAAAAGAATAAAAAATACAGATTTCAGAAACTGAGAGGTTTCTTTTTCCTCAGCATAGTTCTCTGCAGCTTTTATAAACTTTTGTAGCAAGCCATTTTCTAAAAACAAAAACTATCTGTGTTTCTTTGTTTTCCATTAGAGAAACATTATTATACTGGACTTCAGCTGAAAGTCAGATTTGTCCCAGATGAAAGAGTCCTCACCGTTCTAGATTTGAAACGTTGACACAAATACAGATCCATGAAAAAGAAAACACCTCTACTTATTGTAACCCTCTGGTTTTAATCCCATGTTTTACAGTATACAGACTTCCAGCATTTATAGGTAAAGAAAACAGATCATAATTTTTGTAGGAAGTTATTTGCTCATTTCCAAGAGACAGTAAATAGATACTATGTTCCCTCCTAGGTTTTTTATAATAAAGCTCCTTTAAAGCTAATTTTATTTTAGTGAAACATGTATTTATACCTGCATTATAGCAACAGAATATTGTGTTTTCTGATGTTTGCAAGTATGAGTCACACTGGTACCCTTTACTTACCCACACATAGTTAGATACATGAAATTCTTGTTTTCTCTCCTCTTCCTTCTTCCTTGCATGTGCTGTATTGGACGAAGTATTGTGAGATGGGATATATCAGTGCACTGCCAAGAACAATCATTCTTTCATGCCTTTCTCCAAAGAGACATTGTTCCTCATAATGAAAGGAAAAACGGGAACTGAAGACTAATAAGCCTTTATGAAAAGATATTTTTTTAAAGCTTCTAAGACAGATAAACTTAATAAACCTAATGAAATACTGTACTTTTTTGCTTGCTGTGCTTTTATCTAATCTTATAGTACAAGATATTTTTATCATTTTGATAGAAGTAAGGCACTATACTTAGTGACTAGAGGTGTTACACAATGACACTTGGAGTATATTGTAATCAACAAAATAATCCTTCTGGTTTGTAGCCTTCCTTTGAAGGCCTGTCACAGCACAAGGACATTTTGTCTATTCCATCTTAATACTATTTTCCCCTGGCTTTCATCTCTTCTGTAAACCACGAAACATAATGGTAAATGGCTTAACCAAATGGACATAAATGTTAGTACCATTATTTTCCTTTTGAGGGCCAAACTATCACAGCAGGGTGGCTGAATGAAGCACAGTGATGTAATAACGTGCACAGCTGTATACAGAATAGGCAATCATGAAAAGGATATGGAAAAACATGATGACAAATATCAGGATAATAAGGGGAACAGAATATGAAAGGTTGGCTGGTAATCTGTTCTGATCAGAGATGTACCATGTTTTAGCTGTCAGCAGCAAAACTTGAACTGAACAGACTTCAAAGGAAACGAAATCCCGCAAAGGACGTAAAGAATTATCCAAAGGTTGCAATTTTATTTGTTTTCTGGGGCAGTCTATATTGAGCAACTGTTTTCTTTTTAATTAAAACAAAATGCAGCCAAAGAGACGAAAGATTTCCATTACAGAGCAAGAAAACAAACTCATACTATAGTGAACAGATCTACTAATACACAGTAAACTATGAATTCACCTTTAAATTATAAGCATCTTGGTAATTCCCTTGGAAACTAATCTAATGTGTGTGAAGTAAAAGAGCTATTGTTTGATGCTTTGTTTAACAAGAACATTAATTAAAACTTTCTCAATACTGATATTTTGAATAAATATATGTACTTGTACTATACAACGATGGGTAGAGTACATGCAATAACTACACTTTTATATGGTTTGTAGTGAAATAGGTTTTTTCTTCATGGGAAATCAAAATGCAATGTTTTGGTTTTTCATTTGCTCACTGGAGGGGTCACATTTTTGTTTCATTACTACTGTGTTGCTTATACAGGCTCTGTGACAAAAGGTAGCTGTGCATGTTTTTGAGGAAAGAAGAAAAACAAAACCTAACCACTGATTAATAATATGCAACACTATAACATCAAAGAACGGACAAAAAAGAATATTATTTTCAGCTCAAACTGCAAAGGAAATACACTTTAATTTGAGAGTTTACTTTCATGAGCATGCTTAAGTCGTAGTCCTTTCAAGAAGCTGTCTTTGACATTTCAGCAAGAAGCAGCAAAATTGTAAAGGGCAGACAAGGTCTCCCAGTGCCAAACTCCAAACACGTATAGAAATTGCTGTTGTGTATACAGTCTTTAAACTGCTTTCTAATTCCAGTTGAATTCAGTAAATTCAATTTACTTAAGCTGGATTTTCCTGGTGATCCTGCCCAAAAATTGAATTCACAGAGCTGGAGGAAGAAATTATTATGTTGGTCTGCTCCTTTTGTCCAGCAGCTCAGGCTCTGTCGAGGGAACACTAAGAGGTGTTAGTTAAAGGGCTTTTCCAGAGGTATGAGGCAATAGAAGCCATTTTTTTTCCCTTGATTCAGCTGGAGAGTTCATTTAAGTTTTGAGATTTTCAGCCTGTAGGAAAGTTGTCTCACTACCATAGTAAAGGACATTTTGCATTACTGTTTCTTCATGACAGAAGGAAGTCTTAAAGGCACAAGAGCAAACTGTCCCTGTGTGCCATAAGATGAACTGGCAAGGAAGGCGACTGGCCGGGCTGAACAGGGAGCTTCTGCTGTGACTCAAGGAAAAAGGGAGAGTCTACCACTCTCAGAAGAAGGGCAGGCAACTCCAAAAGAATACAAAGATATCGCAAGGTCATGCAGAGAGAAAATTAGAAAAGAAAAAGACTAGCTAGAGCTCAATCTGGCCAGTGTTGTAAAGGAAAACAAGAAATGTTTTTAAAAATACACAAACAACAAAAAGAGGGCCAGGGGAAATCTCCATTCTTTATCGGATGCGGAGGGGAACATGGCCACCAAGGATGAAGAAAAGACTGAGATACTTAACACCTTCTTTGCCTCAGTCTTTAAAAATCAGACCAGCTGCCCCCAGGTCATACAGCACAGTGAGCTGGGAAACAGGGACGGAGGGCAGAATAAACCCCTCATGATCCAGGAGGAAGTAGTTCACCACCTACTGCACTACCTGGACACTCACAAGTCTATGGGGCTGGATAAGATCCACCTGAGAGTGCTGAGGGAGCTGGTGGAGGAGCTTGCCAAGACACTCTCCATCATTTATCAACAGTCATGGTTAACAGGGGAGGTCCCAGACGACTGGAGGCTTGCCAATGTGACGCCCACCTACAAGAAGGGCTCGAAGGAAGATCTAGGAAACTACAGGCCTGTCAGCCTGACCTCAGTGCCAGCGAGGATTATGGAATAGTTCATCTTGGTGCACTCACCAAGTATGTGCAAGACAGCCAGGGGATCAGGCCCAGCCAGCATGGGTTCATGAAAGGCAGGCCCTGCCTGACCAAACCGATATCCATCTATATGAACTGGTGACCCTCCTAGAGAAGTTGGTGACTCATGGCTTAGACAGGTGCACTCTTCACTGGGTAAAAAACTGGCTGGAAGACTGAGACCAGAGAGTAGTGGTGAACAGAGTTAAATTCAGTTGGCAGCTGGTCACAAGTGATGTTCCACAGGGCTCAGTCTTGGGGCCAGTCTTGTTTAATATCTTTGTCAATGGTCTGGACGAAGGGATCGAGTGCGCCCTCAGTAAGTTTGTGAATGACACTAAGCTGGGAGGGAGTGTCAATCTGCTTGAGGGTAGGAAGGCTCTGTAGATGATTCTAGACAGGCTGAATCAATGGGCTGAAGTCAACTGCATGAGATTTAACAAGGTCAAGTGCTGGGTCCTGCACTTTGGTCGTAACAAGCTCTGGCAAGACTACAGGCTTGGGGCAGGGTGGCTTGAAAGCTGCCTTGAGGAAAAGGATCTGGGGGTCCTGGTTGACAGCCAGCTAAACACAAGCCAGCAGTGTGCCCAGGTGATCAAGAAGGGCAACAGCATCCTGGCTTGTATCAGGAATAGTGTGGTCAGCAGGAGTAGAGACGTGATCATCCCTGTGTACTTGGCTCTGGTGAGGCCACACCTCGAGTCCTGTGTTCAGTTTTGGGCCCCTCACTACAAGAAAGACATTGAAGTGTGTCCACAGAAGGGCAATGAAGCTGGTGAAGGGTCTGCAGCACAAGTCTTATGAGGAGCAGCTGAGGGAACTGGGGTTGTTTAGCCTAGAGAAGAGGAGACTGAGGGGTGATGCTATCAACTCTCTGCAACTGTCTGAAAGGAGGTCATAGTCAGGTGGGTGTTGGTCTCTTCTCCCAAGCAACAAGGGATAGGATCTCCTGGTTTCAGCTGAGAGAGAGGTAATTTTCTTCAAGAAAGTCAGTATGGGGCTGTGTTTTGGGTTTGTGCTGTAAGCAGCACTGATAGTGGAGAGATGGTTTTGCTGTTGTTGGGCGATGCTTACACAGAGCCAAAGTTTTTGCTGCTTCTCGCTCCACCCCGCCGGCGGGATGGCTGGGGGTGTGCGGGGAGTTGGGAGGGGACAGACAGGGCAGCTGACCCCAACTGACCAGAGGGATATTCCATACCATATGGCGTCATGCTCAGTTTATAAGGGGCTTAGGGGGAAAGACGAAGGGGGGGCAGTGACGTTCGGAGTGATGTTGTTTGTCTTCCCAAGTACCCATTACGCGTGACGGAGCCCTGCTGTCCTGGGGATGGCTGAACCTCTGCCTGCCATGGGGAGCGGGGAATTAATTCCTTGTTTTGCTTTGCTTGTGCACATGGCTTTTGCTTCACTTATTAAACTCTTATTATAGTGCCCTAATGTACATTTGCATTTGTATATGTTTATTCTTTCGGTGTGAAGTATGTTTAAGACAAAACAAATCCACAGAAATAATAAAAGACAAGACATACACTGATTTACTGTTATCTCTATGTTATTCCTTCCTTTTTCTGATTCTTGTATAGTTTTAGATGGCAAACTGAATGGTGTATTATTTTTTATATTGTACTGGGAGTTGGTGATTTAGGAGTCCTTGTTTTAAAATCTGACATGATCCTTCTGAATTTTTGGGTTCAAAACTGCAAGCAGTCCATATACAGTTAAATGCATTTCTCAATTGTATTTGGAAATGCTTGACCAACCTGATAGCCTTCTATGAGGATGTAACCAGGTGGATGGATGATGGAAGGGCAGTAGATGTGGTCTATCTTGACCTCAGCAAGGCATTTGACACTGTCTCCCACGGCATCCTTGTGGGCAAGCTGAGGAGGTGTGGCCTGGATAATCAGGTAGTGAGGTGGATTGTGCGCTGGCTGGAGGGCAGATGTCAGAGGGTTGTGGTCAATGGGTCTAGTTGGAGGCCTGTGACTAGTGGAGTCCCTCAGGGGTCGGTGCTGGGACCAGTGCTATTCAATATCTTCATCAGCGACCTTGATGAGGGAACGGAGTGTACCCTCAGCAAGTTTGCTGATGACACTAAACTGGGAGGAGTGGCTGACACACCAGAGGGTTGTGCTTCCAGTCAGCAGGACTTAGATAGGCTGGAGAGCTGGGCGGGGAGGAACCTGATGAGATTCAACAAGGACAAGTGTAGGGTCTTGCACCTGGGAAAGAAGAATCCCATGTGCCAGTACAGGTTGGGGACTGACCTGCTGGAGAGCAGTGTAGGGGAAAGGGACCTGGGGGTCCTGGTGGACGGGGGGATGACCATGAGCCAGCAATGTGCCCTGGTGGCCAGGAAGGCCAATGGCATCCTGGGGTGCATTAGAAGGGCTGTGGTCAGTAGGTCGAGGGAGGTCCTCCTCCCCCTCTATTCTGCATTGGTGAGGCCGCATCTGGAGTATTGCGTCCAGTTCTGGGCCCCTCAGCTTAAGAAGGACAGGGAACTGCTAGAGAGAGTCCAGCGCAGAGCCACAAAGATGATCAAGGGAGTGGAACATCTCCCTTATGAGGAAAGGCTGAGGGAGCTGGGTCGCTTTAGCTTGGAGAAGAGGAGGCTGAGGGGTGACCTCATCAATGTTTATAAATATGTTAAGGGTGAGTGTCAGGAAGACGGACCCAGGCTCTTCTCAGTGTCATTAAGCGATAGGACAAGGGGCAACGGGTTCAAGCTGGAGCATAGGAGGTTCCGGGTTAACATGAGGAAAAACTTTTTCACCGTGAGGGTGACAGAGCACTGGAACAGGCTGCCCAGAGAGGTTGTGGAGTCTCCTCTGGAGACATTCAAAACCCAACTGGACGTGTTCCTGAATGATGTGCTCTAGGTGGCCCTGCCTTGGCAAGGGGTTTGGACTAGATGATCTTTCAAGGTCCCTTCCAACCTCTGTGATTCTGTGATTCTGTGAAGTTGAACTAGAACTCCACTATGCAAAGCCAGCTTAGAGGCATTTTTTTTGGTGTCCATACATAGGATTTCCATAACAAATTCTGCAACTTCTGTTACTCTTGGTAAACATTGACAATAGCAAAAGACAATGGAATATAGGCTCAGAAGTATCGAATATAGAAAACTGCATATGAATGCATGATGTATTCAATCCCTCTGAAATCTTAGTGTCTTTCACATTGTTTTGCTCAATATATCTTCCAAGATGATGCTAGGAATGGCTGCAGCAGATAAACTATTTAGCTGACTGTGAACTGTTGCTTACACATTTTTGACTTTTAAAGATCAAGCAGGCTGCCTTGTGCATGGCTACATGGTCTCTCTGGACTTGTTACAGACGAAGTGAATGAAAAAGTTTTTGCTCCTTCTCCTGACACTTATCCCTGCATCCACTGAATGCAATGGTGATCATTTCATTCATTTTGTTAGCATTTGGATTCAGCTTCTCAGATCCATAGAAAGTCAAATGTTCCCAGCCATGCCATTTTGCCCAACCTCATTCAGCTTCTGATCCACAGTGCTATTTCCCTTGCAAACCCCCAATCTGTTTTTTTTTTTAGTTAATTTTGAGCTATCATACCACATACTCACTATAACCTCCCTCCTGTGCATTTCCTTAAAACCCTCTGCATAAAAGTTTACTTGATCTATCCTTTGTTCTCTGCGCATAAACAAAATTTATCTGCATGTTCTCTGTGTTTAAGAAGGCTTATGTGTACATGAAAATTAGAGTACTAAACAGACAATTGGATTTTTTCTGGCATGCAATCTTCTAGTCTGCATCTACAAACACAGATTATTATGACAACAAATATTCTAGACTCAATTAAAAGTAATCTATTAAAAACATTTTTCTTGGTTATAGACGTAATAATATATTTATGTGTATTATTGAAGAAGTGGAAACTACTTACTGCTCATAATAGTTTCATTTATTGTGGGACTTCTGACTCTATGTATAGGATATACTGCAAATAAAAAGTGCAGGAAATAGCACAAGGTAGGAAACACTGAGGTTTTTAACATCTACTGTTGTAACTGAAGAAAAACTGATTATAGGTCAGCACAAAATCTATGATTCTGATCATCCAGCTATTCAATACAGACAATTTCTGCTGAAGTCACAGTGGGAGTTTTGTATTCTGAAAGACTGCAAGATGATCCCTTTGAATTTACCTTTATTTCTTCACATTTATTTTGATGAGGTTATCCCTCTGGCTTTAAATGTCTTTATAACATCCAACATATTCAAACTGCAAGCAGTACGACACATGAAACAAACAATCAGATGCCCCATATAGAAATTTCCCACATTCACACCGTACATTATGTACTTCAGACAAAAGACTACTTCTTCCTATCATTCTTAATGCTGTCCATTAACTAAACCTTTCATAAAAGTAGTTAGATTTCCATAGAGACTAACAAAACTGATCTATGTCTGTCCACCTTGAGGACTAAGAACTTTTAATGCTAAAGACTCCTTAGAGAAACAAGAAGAAGAGAAAAAAACAGCATACTTTCTTTTGATTTAGGAGACTGTTCAGTAGAATACTGTCACTCTTTGTAGCCACAGAGATGCACAAGAAGAGATATTCACTTAAAAGCCATCAGGTAAAAAAAAGTACTTATAAGCTATTGAGTAATCATTATCAATCAGAAATCAGCAAAGAGCAGTGGTGCATTGGGCCTTCCTCAAAACAGACTTGAAGTATCTGCTACAGCATCTGCTCATCTCAGCTTCCACAGAATAACAAGGTTTCCAGTGGCCGATATTGCAGCTGGTGGTGGGTTCAAAATCCAGTGGCAGTATTTTTCATTTCTTTCTTCAGTAACCGTTAGCATGAGCACGATGAAAAGAGCTTTCCTTGTCTCACTCTGATGTTTATCTTTAAAGAATCTTAGAATCATAGAATTGTTAGGGTTGGAAGGGACCACAAATATTATCTAGTTCCAACCACCCTGCCATGGGCAGGGACACCCTCCACTAGATCAGGTTGCCCAAAGCCCCATCCAACCTGGCGTTAAAAACTTCCAGGGATCTGGCCTCCACAACTTCTCTAGGCAACCTGTGCCAGTGCCTCACCACCCTCACAGAAAAGAATTTCTTCCTAATGTCCAATCTAAATCTCCCCTCTTTTAGTTTAAGTAATCTTCTAGAAGGTTGGTGGTGTATATGTGAACCTGCTCAAGGAACTGCATCTCAGTTTCTCCTTTCCTTAGAAAGTCCAATGCCCAAGTGTGGAATGAGGCATCCCATGGAGTTTGTGGCATCCTTCAGTGAGGCTTGGCAACATACTCAGTTTACACAAAATTGTGGCACATCTGAAATGATCACTAAAAGTATATCAGATATATATTACTTCACATTAACTGCAATGATCATGCCACGGCTGGTACTTATCTCTGGATGGACAGCTTAGCTTTATCTTAATAATAACCTTAAGATAAGTGAAGTTAAGTAATATTTATAATTGAGTTTCATTTTCTTTTACTAAATGTGTGTAAAAGTTTGTCTTTCCAGAATGTGATAAGCATAAATTAGTGCCTGTGAGAAGCTTTGATACTGTTTTAAGTACCATTAATAACTCAAATATGTTTAATACAATTCTCATTATTGTGAAATTTATCATACTGTTCCGGCATTGTCTATCCTGAATCTCTCCTGCCTAAATTGCAGTGTGTATTTTATAAACAACTGAATATTTCCCTTGAAAATCTTTTGTTATCAATTTTTGTAACCAAACATTTTGCCATTATTTTCTGTGCCATCTCCTGGTAGCCTATGGAATTAAGAAGATGTAACTGATGTAAAACTTGACTTTCTTTTTTTCATGAATCTCACTGAAATCAGTGAGAATTACATTGAAAGATTATGCAAATAACGGAGAGCACATTTTGTTCCACTATTTAACTACACACTAGCCTCACAACATACAGATGGGGGAAAAAAAAATCACAGTTCATTCTCTGATATTCCTGTACTCTGGTAATGTGAGGAAATAAATTTCTTCCTAGTCAGCCATCCCATTGGCTGCTACAAAAGGTTATATGCAGTAAGGTGAGTTGAGATCTGCTGAGAACATTTTCCTTCCTCTTCTCATTGCCTGCTCATTTGGTCAAAAAAAGGCGCATTGCAGTTTGTGCTTTCCCCACCGTCTCACACACTATTCAGTTATTTGATCAGTCTGTAAAGACTGAAGGTACCTTCAGTCAGGTAGCTATTTAATCCAGGTCATTCAATTTTGCAGCAGAAATGTTAATTAACAAAACTTATTTCAGCTAATGGGAAAAAAAAAGGTGTATTAATTGCCAAAATAAGTGATAATAATAGGGATAAAACTCTAGTTCTGTTGGTAAATCAGTCTTTGAAAGTCTGAAAGGCACAATGTACCTATTGTTTGAATTGTAGCAAATCCATACAAGGTAGGGTAATGATAGCAGTGCAAGCTGCTGTCAATTTACTGCATCAACATCCATCACATAAAGTTATTAAATATACATCTATCATTTGGTGTATTAGAAATAAAGTCATTGTAATAGAAATTTGTCATAAGATCAATAACTTAGAAAATAAATGTCTTGGCTTCACCTCAGTTTTTACAGTGTTTGGTAGCAGGAGACCATTATCTTTTGACAATGTTCTATAGTGGTAGCAATATCTTTTAATTTCAAGATCAAGTATGGTGTATGTCCTTTAGTTCTTATATTATTTATAGATTTTTACATTAAATTTACTATGAGAAAGTACAATGAAACACCATTTGTTTTAGTCCTTCTTTGCTTTATTGCAAACCTGACTGATCACACACTTGCATCAAATTGTTCCATGCTCCTGGCTTATCTCTTCTGCACTGAAAATGTAATACACAAAACATGCAATAGCGTGTATTTATTAAACATATACCAGGCCTGCTGGCTGGCTCCAGCTGATATGTAGAACGGTTGTAGGAGTTAGTGACACAAGAAGTTTTTTTTTGGATTTAGCCAACCATCAGTGTAACTCCTTTGGTTACAGAACTTAATTGTTGATTTACAACTGTCATAGATGAGAGAGAACTGTATATCTGTCAATGGCCACAGCTTTTAGTTAAAGCTTATGTCTTTTAAACTATATGGAGTTTTAATTTTGTTTTTCCCCTTACAGGTTTTATAAATTATTTGAAAGAATTAGATATGTCCATACTGGAAATGAAGAACATGACTTACAATAAACTAATGGTCATTTGATTTTTTTTTCCCCACAATATCTGCTATCAAATGTCAACATTATAATTAATTTCTGTTGAATACTGATAGAAATGACAAAACATTCATGAATTTCAGCTCTACTTGGAATAATTCCAGTGACTGGTGAGTGTCATTAACATGACAAAAAAAATCTCTCCTCACCCATATGCTTCAGCTTCAATCTCTTCTACAAGAAAGTTTCTCTTAGAAGAGAGAGGATAAAATCCAAAGGCAAAAACAATTTTTCAGTGGTTTTGTGACTATCAGGAAAACTCTTCCCTTCTCTTTTCTATGCAACCTGGGCAAAATGAAAAGAAATCTTGGAACTGCAATATTCCACTCAGTAATCTAGATGATGTCTTATTCATGTTTCATTCATTGTTATTCCTGATCACCTTCATTTATTGGAAGTGCAACACCCAAAGCAACTTTATACTGTATTTCTCCCAGTAGAATAGAATACATTTATATCATGTCTTTTCTGCCATTTAGAGAAGTGATGTGCTCTCAATGCACAATAGAAATTTTCAGGCCAGGTCTTCGAGGGTTTTTTTGAGCTGAATTGAATACTGGTTCTGTTAGTCCTTCTTTGAGATCATATAGAATTCCCTGCATGATGTATTGGTACATTTCTATTATGGAAACCTCTCCCACTTTGTCCTACTGACCAAATTTCTTGAAAATAATCTTACATTTATTTCTGGTGTTAATAACAAAATTGAGACTGATTCCCCATTAGTAACATTATTCACTATTTCACGTATCTATTATAACTACTGATATCTTCACTTTAAGCTAGCAGTTAACCTAACTTGCAAAGCTCATGCTTATGCTAGTTTCACAGATTTAACTGATAATTCCTCAGCAGAAACTATAAAAACTGTATTATAGGATCAGTTGTATGAGATCTATTATATTTCCCTTCCAAAATATATTCACTTTTGTTAATAAAAGATACAAGGTTTCCTCTGCTAAATTTCTTACATAAGATTCTTCTTTTCTTCACCCCCCAGTCCCTCCTCAGCATACCTTCACTTAGTCATGTCTTCTTACTAAATCTAGAAAGCACTGATTTGGAAAACAAGCAAGAGAAAATGTAGCTGGACACAAACCGATCAAAACACTGAACTATGTTCAAAAACAAACAAAAATAAAAATGCTCCTTAAAGAAGTTTATGACTTTTGGATATGCCAGAACTCCTGAGCTAGTTGAACCTATGTGTAAAGTACACAATTACTAGGAAATCATATGGATAAACTGTAGTTTAAACTGTATTGTAACATAAGATTTATCATTTATAATATTTATGGAAAGATATTTGGAACGAAATCCTGGTTCTATTTGCCTTTGGAGATCATGAATGTCTCTCGATGTACAAATACACACACATATGTATCACTTTTATAAAAAAATCAAAACTATTCTGAAGGTTTACTCATGTAAGTTCCTTAAAGAAAAGCCAATGAAGTGATATGACTAGACATGCATTGAACTCTAATTTCACTGTAAATGCTTCACTTTCATAAGAGTACATATAAGAAACATATTTTAAGATCAGGCAGCTTTTTTATTATTTTAGAAATATATAAAAATTACCTTTTAGATTATATTGATTAATCAAATGTAGAATTGTTCCTTGGTATAATTCCTACCTGAGGAATGAAACTTGATGGAAAATCTGAAAATATTTTAAACTAAGGCTAAAACCAGCCAGGTATGAAATACACTATATTTGCTTTACCTGCTTATCTCTGGCAATACTTTATAAATGTTCTTAATCTGTGTTGACTTTCTTGCTGTTAGTCCAGTCTAGGCTGTACTTAATCTGCAGCAAATGATTATGAATAGATCAATATCCTAGGCACACTTTTTTTTTTATCTTTCTAATATATAGAAAAAATTATAGCCAAAGAAAGAAAAAGTTTGTGTCCTTAGACTCCTATCTTTAAACAGTTGTATGTATTTCCTTTCACGACTTATAATGATCTTCTAAAACTAATAACTTAGATAGTAATTTTGGATGCCAAAATGAGAGTAAATTAATCACTCAGAGGTTCCTATTTTACTAGTATTTATGTTTTAAATAATTTTATTATGACTGAAGTTGATCAAAATATAAGGACATAAACACAATACATAAATTAAAAAATAAAAATGTTATAGAGTAACCAAAAGCTGGGATGAATCTTTAGTATTCATTGATGTCATTGTTATTATGCTTATACTAATTAAAGATTTATGAACATATCAGGTAAAATTCTATGATTACTGGACATTCCAACAGATAACTCTATTTTTCCCTGACTTTCAATGTCTAGTAGTCATTGAACTAATGAATTATTGAATTCATTGAACTTTGAGTAGGTTTGGACATATTCCCAGCAAGGTAACTGTCAAAAGGTTTAAAATGTGTTAGTGAAGGAAATATTATCAAATAGTATTCCAAGCAGCCTGATTTTTCATCTTTTTCAGAGATATTCACAGAATAGGGACTTATGTTGTGTGGCTGTCTCCTCTTTGTGATAGCAGTAGTACAGACTTAAGACAAAATTACTTCCTCATTCTGTCAATAAAATTCATAAAAGTTTGTTCAGTTGCATCTAGAAAAACTACTAATGTCAGCAACATGGGTAGAAAGTAACAGGAATGATAGTAAAGCAGCACATTATGACTGGTTGTTGTATTATTTACTGTACCGAAATAATTTATATATTGACCCAAAGGAGCATTCCTGTGCTATTTGTAAATTCTGGGAAAATAGTATGAGTCTTGTTAATTCAGAACAGTAAGACTTTTTCAACCTGGTTTATACTTCAAGTGTGTGTTTGCCACTAAATCTGAACAGAAAACCACCTGGAGTGGGTTTTTTATTCAACTGGAAGTGTTTCAACCAGTCAGCAATAGTGCAAAGTATTTCCACCTTTTAGAAATGGAGACTACAAGTGAAAACTGGTAAATTTGAGACAGCTCTTGATAGCTCCCATTTCAACAACCAAATAATTGATGTGTCAAGAGTTCAGTTGTAATTAGGAACCTACATGGGTAAAATTTAAAAATCTGTCCACTTTTTATGATACTGAAATTGGAGATTATTTTTTTTTTTAAAAATCATTTTTAGGCACATTGATACAGGAAAATGGAGAAACACATGTGCAGTCCCCCAGACTTTATTCATTGTAGAGGGTTCTGCTGTACCCAGTAAAGTTAAGTAGTGAATATTTAAAAACAAAACAAAACAAAACAAAACAAAACAAAACCAACAACCCAAAAAAAACATATTTAAAGTCAATAATCAGGTTTTAAGCAGTCTTTACTAAAAATTCCACTGACAACAGTAGGTATCAGTGTGCATACTGCCAATATAAAATACTGATGAAACTGATAAAAAGTAATTTATAGTCATGACTACACTGTGTAATGCAACACAGTGTGGGAGATCCTCGAACTAGCTCTCAGCAAGCTTGAACCTCTATCTGAAGTGACACACTGTCAAGCAGAGACATACTAGCTCAGATCCTGAAACAGCATTGAAGTGTCAGCCTTATACAGCATCACAAGAAATTATCTCAAAGGTAGGAGGAATTAGCTTCTTGCAGCTCTGCTAAAATGACTATAATGATTACAGGTCTACAGCTAATTCTCTGATAACTTGGGAAATCTCTGCACTACTCTTGTAAAGTGGCATAGAGACAATCATAGGATTTACCCTGAGGTCAGTACACATCACAAACAAAAATTAAAATTATACTATTGCAAAAACTATACTCCTATTTCAGAATCCAGTAAAACTTATAATTGTTAAGGTTATATAACATTGTAAAATAGTTAATATTACTTGGTCGCAACATATAAAGTTGTTGAAAAAAACCTGTCACCTCATAACCTGCAGTGTTTGGTCTCCTGATAATGCCTAAGCTTAGAAGGAATAAACTAATCACATAATTGCTCTCACATTATACAGTTGTTCCCACATAAAGTAGTTGACACTCAACTAACTAATCAGGTGTGATTACAACTGCAGTATTTGTGAATACTTAAAAAAGAAATGTTCCTATAAATCTTAGGAAATGAAAGGCAATATGACTGCAGCAAAGAAAATAACGTGATAAACATTCATGACAAGCAACAAGTCTGAAAGGTAACATTTGGATACCAGGATAGAGTGGTGTAAACAATGGATTATTTTAAAATCCAGTTCTCAAGAGAACTTGTAAAATAGAGAAACTTGCCAGGACAGCTGAAATAGAAATATATCGGGTTCTGATGACAAAGAAACAAAAAGGAATATAAAAATATGTATTTTAAACATCTCCTCCTACTCAATATGAAATTGTCTGTTTAATCTTTCTGACTATTTAACTTTTTTTTTTCAGTTTTGAACCTTTTCTTGTCCATGTGTAGATGAATCTGAAAATGAGAAATATTCAAGGAAAACAATGAAAGATTTTTTTCTTTAAGGTAAATAAAATAGAATTTCTACAATCTTTGTTATAAAATTGTGGAAATGTGCCAGCATGTTTTGAATTCCTGAACTTCAATATTTTGACTGAAATTATTCATTGGATTCTAATCAAGTGTAGCAATAGTTACCATCCCTGATTCATTCCACATAGTGAGCTGCAGAAAATGTGACTTTCCTAACAGTAACACAGAGATCAAAACACTACTGGAAAGTTCTCATATGTATTCTGCAGATGTTAATATGATACACTAACACTCTGTGACTCTGTCTCTTTGACTTATTCCATGTTTTCACCTATAGAAATTGCAGGCTACTCATGGAAAGTACACAAATAGTACATGTGGATGAAGAGTGTGAACCTTCATATTCGACTCCTTCCCCTGCAGCTCCTCGCACCTCACATCTTTAAATGCCTTTTGGCCTTGAGATTCCCTGTGAGGTACTATAATGCATAGAGTCTGGTGTGTAGGTTAACCAAAGATTTATTTGAAGTTACCAATATTTTTAAAGAGGGACTTTTTCCCAGAAGTACAGATTTTAAGCATGACAGTTTTAAAAAATGTGCATGTGGCAGATGTTTATTTAATTTAAATATTTGCATAAATTGTAGCAAATCACCACATTGTTTCAGAAGGAACTCATAAATACTACTACCTTTAGTTACCTGCATGCCTATTAATAGTAGCTGTCCAATGGACATGTGTTGTGGTTCAGTGAGCATCAAAATACCAGGGTCTTACTAATACGTACCTAGGCATTTGTAAGCATTCCAAAATCCACAAAATTCAGGCAAAAATAACAGCAACAAAAAAATAAATGAACAGATAAAACTTCAACTATTATGATTTCTTGTGTTAATTTTATTTTATTTTATTGTGTACTATGCATAAAAAGGCAAGTACTCTCAATAATTCAAAAATTATTCTCAAATATTTCAATTCTCAAAATATTTCAATCCCACAGTCATGGAGAGTATGGTGGGTAATTTTAATGTGAACAGTTTCGCTTGTATACCATAGTTAATCATGGCCATAAGAAAACACATTAAGTTTGTGCATAGTATTTTTATCTTTCCCATGTCTAATTCTCACAAAAGCAAAATACATAAAAATTATTGGGGGGGGAGGTGTGGTTTTTTTTTTTTTTTAATGGTATTCTATAGAAAAGGGAAAAAATACAAAACCATGAAAAGCTATAAAGGCTAGAATATAAAAGATACAATATTGTACATTTAGAGAAGGAAGGAAGGAAGGAACGAACGAACGAACGAACGAACGAACGAACGAACGAACGAACGAACGAACGAACGAACGAGCGAGCTTAATAGAATTCCACACATAATGAAGAAGACTGGAGTCCTAGCCAGGACCGCTGAAAATCAGCACAATATTATTTAAAAGTTATTCATAATAAAATTGATCACAGTGTTCAGATTATCCTCAGCACAGATTCCATACATCTTTATTTAAATTGACACAGTATGTAACATAATCAATGTCAACTGCAGCAACAGCAATAAGAAATTTTTACTCCAATCCCTCATAAAATATTTTACCACTCTTGTATAGCATAATCAACCTAAATCTTGGGAAGGAAGAAGAATATTTAATGTATTTTCTGGTAAATAAAAGTGAGTAGTTCACACACTTTTGTGCCTGAATCTAGAACAGGATAGTTTATTGTCCTCCATTTTGTTATTTACCCCACTGCAACCACAGGTAAATAAACAATAACAAAAACTGGTTGGAAGGATAGACCCAGAGAGTTGTGGTGAATGGTGTTAAATCTAGTTGGCGGCCGGTCACTAGCAGCGTTCCCCTGGGCTCGGTCCTGGGGCCAGCACTGTTCAACATCTTTATTGACGACCTGGACGAGGGGATAGAGTGCACCCTCAGTAAGTTTGCAGAGGACACCGAACTGGGAGGCAGTGTCAGTCTGCATGAGCGTAGGAAGGTTCTCCAGAGAGATCTGGGCAGGTTGGATCAATGGGCCGAGGCCAACTGTATGAGGTTTAACAAGGCCAAGTACCGGGTCCTGCACTTTGGCCACAACAACCCCAGGCAGCGCTACAGGCTTGGGGCGGAGTGGCTGGAAAGCTGCCTAGCAGAGAAGGCCCTGGGGGTTCTGGTTGACAGCCGGCTGAACATGAGCCAGCAGTGTGCCCAGGTGGCCAAGAAAGCCACCAGCATCCTGGCCTGCATCAGGAATGGCGTGGCCAGCAGGAGTAGGGAAGTGATAGTCCCCCTGTACTCGGCTCTGGTGAGGCCTCACCCCGAGTACTGTGTCCAGTTTTGGGTCCCTCAATACAAGAAGGACATTGAGCTGCTGGAGCATGTCCAGAGAAGGGCAACAAAACTGGTGAAGGGACTGGAAAACAAGTCTTATGAGGAGTGGCTGAGGGAACTGGACTTGTTTAGTCTGGAGAAGAGGAGGCTGAGGGGAGACCTGATCACTCTCTACAACTACCTGACAGGAAGTTGTATTGAGGAGGGTGTAGGTCTGTTCTCCCAAGTAGCAAGCGACAGGACGAGAGGGAATGTCCTCAGGTTGCATCAGGGGAGATTTAGATTGGATATTAGGAAAAACTTCTTCACAAAAAGAGTGGTGAGATATTGGAACAGACTGCCCAGAGAGGTGGTTGAATTGCTGTCCCTGGAGACATTCAAAATACCTCTAGACATGGCACTCAAGGACATGATCTAGTAGGCATGTTGGTGTTAGGTTGACGGTTGGACTTGATGATCTCGAAGGTCCTTTCCAACCTTAGGGATTCTATGATTCTGTGATTCTATGAAAAAAAGCATAGAATAATTACTTTTTTCTTTTTCAGAGGGGAAAAAATAAGTCAAAGGTTTATTAATGTGACCTTCATTAACGTACAGTGCAGACTGCTAAAATGAATGATTATTTTTCCTCTGAAATCATGACTTTATATTTTTAAAAGATATTGTCTAAAGTGTCCTGACCTCAGACAAAATGTGAAAGTCTTAGTTTACCAACATCTGGTTTGAACCGGTTCTGTTAAACAGAATTATCCCATTTTAGGTTCTAATTACCTATGTGAAAAGACTATTATAAAATGTAAGTATGAAATTGATCTGCTGAACTTCAACCAGAAGGTTGATTTGGAGGCTAGGTAATGCCAAACCCACAAGCTCCCTCTTTCAGCCCTTCATACCAAGAACAAACTCACAGTTGCGACTGTGAAAAAAAAGAGATAATTTTAAAATTTCTTTAGACTCATAGAATGATAGATTCATAGAATGGTTTGCGTTGGAAAGGACCACAAAGATCATCTAGTTCCAACCCCACTGCCATGGGCAGGGACACTCAACACTAGACCAGGTTGCCCAAAGCCCCATCCAACCTGGCCTTGAACAATCCAAGGGATGAGTCCTCCACAGCTTCTCTGGGCAACCTGTTCCAGTGCCTCACCACCCTCACAGTAAAGAATTTCTTCCTAATATATGATCTTGTCTGTGTCTTAGATTATATGTAGCTTGTGAAGCAGCGAGTTGCCTTTTTTTTTTCCACTTACAGAGTTGAGTTGCTAGAAACATTTAATACAATTAAGGTCTTGAAAACATTTCATAGCTATTCATATTTCTTTATAGTGAAAGAGAGGTCTTCTAAAGTGTTTCTGTGACAAAATGTTCATTCTGGGATTGCCATTCTCTGGAAAATTCCAACTCCCATTGATGTAGAGGCACATAGTTTCCCAAAAAGACTTCATGCAAGTTTTTTTTTTTTTCAAATTAATCCACACAACTTGTATTTCTGAAGCTGTCTTAGAAGACCACAGGGAAAGATTTATACATTTAGCAACTTCTGAGAAGGGAAGAAGGTGCTTTGTTATGTAGTGAAGCTTCCTGTATGACAGGACAAGCGCACTGTCCAGGATCAGTCCTTTTTCGAAGATGGCACACTTTTTTTTTCTAAGGAAGGGGCGAACAATGATCAAAGGCCATTCTCCCTCTTTTTGTGTCTCTGTTATTAATTTGGAAGATCCTTTACAGTTTTATCAAGAAGATGCCACCTCTTCTAAGCAGTCCTTGATCTTCAAAGAGGTCCAAACCCTGTTATCAACACCAGTCCAACAAACACATGTTGACCCACTGGATCTGATCACTCTTTCTCAAGACTTTCCATCTCACCAGCAGGATCAAAGAAAATAACCACGTGGTCCCCTATGCCCTTAATATTTTTCCCCATGTGTCAGAGAGAGAGAATGCAGGAAAACATCCAACTTTCTCCTGCAACCATAAGCACTGAATTTAAAACTTTATTGTCTGGAAACGCATTTTGCATTTCATGTAAAAAGAAAAGCTAATCCTGAGATCTGGAATCAGAAATCTAATTCTTCAATTTTCAGAAAGGGTAGTCTCATCCTCATCTTGCATGGTGTAATTTTAGGTCTCATTCTTTACCCTCAGAATGAAAAGGCCTTTACCCTCATTCTTTTCTCCCTCAGAATGAAAAGGGCCTAAAATAAAGTTTGCAATTCTGAGTGAGTATTCTATTCAGAGGGCAATTATGCAAAAAATGGGTCTCCCTCTCCCCATAAAGGCATTGTAGAAGCAAGCTTGACAGTTTCTGCATCTGTACATTAGGCACAGTTGAAAAGTAGACAGTGTGACTTGATTATATATTTATTTAATGATTGATTCTACTCAGGCTGAATCTTTAGAACTCATCTTCAGCTTAGGTGGACTAGATCTCAGCCCAGCTCTTCCTAAGTGTTATTGTTTTCCAGACCAGTGTGTCTCACCTTTTAAATATAATTTAATATAATATATTAAAATATATATATATTAAAATATAATTTACATCTAAATGCATGACTTCCTTTAGGCTGTATTGAATCAGAAACTGTTTGATTATGTTCAGCTTGTCAAATAATCCAGATAACTCTGTAGAGTAATAAATCCTCTTTATTATTTACTACTCTCTCAATTTTCAAGCCATCTACAAATTTTATTAGTAATGATTTTATGATTTCTTTTAGGTCATTGATAAAAGCCGTCCACAGCATGAAGCCAAGAGCTGAACCCAATGAGATCTTACAGAAAAGAAGTGCTCTGATATTTTTAATTTGCAGGTAATTTCAAAAGCAGTAAGACTTAAAAGTAGTGAGATGTTTCCTATGACTGGAGTGTTCAGATGGATGGATACAGGGTTTTAGGAAGGACAGGAAGGGCAGGTGAGGAGGGTTCATTGCCTTCTATGATAATGGCCAGCTGGAGTGCATGGAGTTCCACCTGAGGACAGAAGAGGAGGTAACCAAAAGCATGTGGGTCAGAATAAAGGGAGTGCAGGGGCAGGGGACATCGTTGTGGGGGTCTGCTATGGGCCACCTGACCAGGCAGACGAGGCCCTCCATAGGCAGATAGGAGCAGCATCGTGTCCCCAAGTGCTGGTTCTCTTGCAAGCTGGGTAGAGAATGGACGGAGAGCTGCCTGAGGAGAAGAGTTTGGGGGTGCTGGTTGATGAAAAACTCAACATGAGCCGGCAGTGTGCTCTGGCAGCCNAGATAACTTCCTTCTCAAGATGGTAGAGGAGCCAATGAGG
>VWZZ01000004.1:0-11264 GCA_013399095.1 Psophia crepitans
ACCGCAAAGAACTGCGTCGCAAAAGAAGGTTCACAGTCGCGCTGATGAAGCTTACGTTTGATTTAGTGGTTAACAGCGTGTTGTTTCATACCTGCTGTATATACCTGCATAAGGGCGTTCCTTACAGCGTCGTTCTGTCGGTGCTTTGAGGATATCAGTGTTATTCCCTGATGTTTTGCGGATAAGGGAAGCCCAACCTCTCCAACAGGACTAGAATAGAATAGAATAGAATCATTAAGGTTGGAAGTGATCTCAAGGATAATCTAGTCCAACCATCCCCCCACCACCTATTACCCACTAAACCACGTCCCTAAGTACCATATCTAACCTTTCCTTAAACACCCCCAGGGATGGTGACTCCACCACCTCCCTGGGCAACCCGTTCCAATGCCCGACCACCCTTTCAGAGAAGAAATTTCTCCTCATCTCCAACCTGAACCTCCCCTGGCGCAACTTGCAGCCGTTCCCCCTTGTCCTGTCACTAGTTATTTGTGAGAAGAGGCCGACCCCCAGCTCGCCACAACTCCCTTTCAGGTAGTTGTAGAGGGCAATAAGGTCTGCCCTGAGCCTCCTCTTCTCCAGACTGAACAAGCCCAGTTCCTTCAGCCGCTCCTCATAAGACCTGTGCTCCAGCCCCTTCACCAGTTTTGTTGCCCTTCTCTGGACACGCTCCAGGGCTTCGATGTCTTTCTTAAGACTAGTTCTAGGGGTAGCTGAAGCTGATACTTCCCCACGGGTGGGCTGCACGCAGGCTGCTTGTGATGTGCCGTGGAAACGTGCACAACCTTCGGTGCAGTCGCCGTGTGCTCCTGGCCCTCTAGAGAAGCTGAGCTGGCCTTAACATCACCCTGCTCGACTGCAGAAATACCCGGGGTTTCGCACTGCCCGGGGCGCTCCCATGGATTTCGCTGGGCAGAGTCCTGCAAATAAGGCGATCGGTGCTATTTGAGTTTGTCA
Organism: Psophia crepitans; assembly: GCA_013399095.1. NCBI lineage: Eukaryota > Metazoa > Chordata > Aves > Gruiformes > Psophiidae > Psophia > Psophia crepitans. The sequence goes on from VWZZ01000004.1 coordinate 958, forward strand.
GCAGCCACGAAACGCGTTCTAATTACACGGAAATGATTAATTGTTCTTTGTGGATGGTTCATACTGCTTCACAGAAACACGGTGAAGTCTGCATACGTGGTTTCGCTGGTGGTAGGTTCTGGTTGCAGTCCCGGACTCCGCGTCTTGTTTGCGCACTGGGCGTGCTGAAGTAGTGGTGCGTGTGAAAGGGACTTAAAGTGCAAGGGTGCTGCCTTTCTAGTGCTGAGAATGACTGGTTATTTTCAGACCTAGCTGGGAGATCTTGGAGCTGACAGTAGAATAAACAATAGTAGAAGCAGCTAAATTAGGACCAAGATTTGAATCAAAGTGGGAGGGTGTATATACATGTTTAAGGGTGGGTTTTGAAGGGTCAGCTTTGTCATTTCTCCCATTTCCCCGAATGCTGCCACAAACCAGCAAAATCCTGTTTCTTTTACGCCAGCAGATAGGCGGCTGCCATGCAGGGAACTATCACAGCCATCCAGCTGTTGGGTCACTTCTGAATCTTTGTCCTCCCAATAATTAGCCATAATTAGTCTAACAGGATGTTAGCTGCCCGCCTTCGGGCAGGCCTGGGGCTTTGTGTCGTGGAAGTTGGTGCTGATGCCCGTTCTGCTCGCGTTGGATTCGAAGCGGCTAGCGTGGGAGGGAAGCAGAAGGGACTTGGTGGGGATGCTCTGTTCTTGAAACCTGCTGTGGCTGGGGAGGGGGAAGGGGAGTAATACAGACTGTTGAACTTGCTTACTTCCAATATGTTTCAGATTTATATTTATAACGAGAAGATAGTGAATGGACATCTGCAGCCTAACCTGGTGGACCTTTGCGCTGCTGTTGCAGAACTGGATGATAAGGTACTGCCAGTGAGTTAACATAAAGAAATGTATTTAATCTGTTTTCAGCTGTGATTAACAGCCTGCTGACATTGGTGGAAAAATACTGATATTGCCAAAAAATATATAAAGGCATGGCTCCATGGAAAACACAGAGCAAATACTGGAATCTTCTCTAGTACAGCAGGGCCCACCTGTGATGAACTTGGTCATGGTGAAAATTTCTTAATGCAGTGAGGAAGAAAAGAACCTGCATTCACTGCGGTGTCCCATCAAGAGTGATGAGCTGTTGGGAGGCGGGGGGGAAATTGCTTTTCATTTTAAATGGGTTCTGTTGTGTTTGATTTTCAAAATGTGATCTCCTAATATCCTTTCAATGCATTTAGCTGTAGGTGAAGGGTTTTCAGTCAAACCTTGCTAGTGCTTAAGTGAGCTCCCATAGCAAAGCGTAAACCCCTTAGGACTGACTTTAAACCAGTGACCTGCTGCCTGCTTTGCGGTTGCTTTTTTCCACTCCTTTAATTGCATTGCCTTGATCTACCCCAAAAAACCAAACATACGAACCTGGCCACCTCTGAGAAAGGCTTGGAGGAGCATACTGCAGGAGGGTCAAGTCATGAAAACCTTTGCAAATGGGGAGTTCAGAAGCTATGGGGCAAATACTTCAGTCGGCTCTGGACTACAGATGTGCGTCTTTGCTTTGCACACCTCTGTGTTTTAGAATCATAGAATCACTAAGGTTGGAAAGGACTTCTGAGATCATCAAGTCCAACCATCAATCAAACACCACCATGCCTGCTAGATCGTGTCCTGGAATGCCACGTCTACACATTTTGCCAGGGACAGCGTGACGAGTTTGAATGTTCTTGTTGCTTTGAAGCACGAGATCAAACTCCTGCCCTTGCTGGAGCTCGCAGTGCTGTTATTTCTCAGTATTTTGCCGTGTCAGCAGGGATATTCTAGTTCTGGAGATACCAGTGTGATCTCATCCTCAGGGATGAGCAGACCTCGATGGCTTTCAACATTTTTTTCAGACCTGACTCTTTGTCCAAGTGATCAGCGTCCTTTAGGCATTTCTCATCGCAGCTGATAGCGCAGCTTTCCAGTGGCAGCCAGAGCAGTTTCTTAGGTGGAAAACCGATGTTGTTGTGGCATTTATTGAGTGGGATGCAAAAAGGGGGGAAGGAGGCTGAGCACCAAGTACCCAGCCGAGTTTTGGAAATCATTGTTGATCCTGGGTGACAACTGCATGTACAATTCTTATAGCCACCTTCTTGTGCAAGAATTATACGGAGAAGCCTGGGAAATTTTAATTCTTGACAACAGAAGTGACTTACATTCTGACTGCACCCAGTAGCTCTGCTACAAATCTAAACCGACATCACTCCTGTGTTTTTATGCTTTTTCTTAAGCCTCAAAGCAACATGTAGCTCAAACCCAGTGTCGTTTGTTCATCTCTCCACTAATCCCTGTTACGTGGACTGGCTTGTTTACAGAACATCTCTGAGCTGTGGGCCATGGTGAGACAAATGACCGATGTTACCCTGGTTCCTGCTAGCGATGCCTTAAAAGTCCGCACCAACATGGAGGTGCGTATGGAGTTCGTGAGGCAGGCTCTGCACTACCTGGAACAAAGGTAAGGTGAACACTCTGGGCAGCGCAGTTTAACACAGAGTTCCCTAATAATGAGCCAGGATGACTTTGTAATGCAAACAGACATACTGACAAGGCAGCGACCTCTTGCTGCTCACAGAAGTGTCTGTTGCCTGTCTTTTCTGTTCTGCGGGGTTTAGAGCAGCCGCTTGAGTGTAAAACTGTTCTAGTTAGAAACTGTTCTAATTAAAGAGGCCTTGAATCCACGGAGAGGTCGTTTAGAAGACACAAAGACCTTTTATTCTTTCTTCTGTGTTGCCCTCAAATATTCTGTATCCCTCATAGTGATCAGTGAAGATTTTTCGTTGGGATGGGATTATTTCCCATCTGCAAAAACCTTCCCCTTTTCTATACTCCCTTTCTGATTGCTGATCGCTGTCAGGAGCTAGCGCCGGGAGGAAGCGAGGACAGCAGCGGGGACAAATCTGCTGCAATGAGTCAGGCTCTGATCATGCCATTTCTACACCGAAAGATTTTTGTAAAATTGGAAGACGCTGACGCTGAGACAGCTAGCAATGATTTTCAGACTCTGGAAAGCACCTTCCTGTCTGTATCTGCAAATACTGGGGGGGCCTCAGCTCCTCGACCAAGAAAATACAGAGAGAATTGCAGGCTGCAGAGCAGACAGAACGGTTGTAGAGGACGAGCCCGAAGCCCCGGGTGTCCGTATTACCCATTCTCTGCACACGTGGATGTCGCAGTCCCTTATCTGGTAGCCGCCGATGCAATGCCAGCAGGCTGTTCAGCAGTGGAAGGCAAACGAGTTGCAGTGGAGTGCGTGGGTGTTTGTTACGGATACTGATCTGCTGTCTGAGCGTGGAAAGCACCGCGCTCTGATACAGCATGCTGGGAAGAGATGTTTTCTCCTCTTGGCGCAGCCTCTTCTGGCCTCCGACTGTTGGTTGCTACACCTCGTCAGCGCTCCTGGTCGCCCAAGGGTGCTGGCAGCGTGCCTGCCAGTGCAGGGATGAACTGTCGCATCGGAAGGATCTTCTGTTTCCAGTTCAGCAGTGTGCCATGAGCCGCTTGCTCTTCACCTCACTTGCTAAGTATCCAACTTGCTGAATTCAGGAATTAGTTCCATGTAGTTCCCCCCAATCTTTCAGACTTGATTATTTTTATTTTTAAACCAAACTGTGCCTTGCATTATAGCTTCCCTTTCCTAGCAGGAATTGGCTAACACTGGGGTGTTTCCATGCCTCAGCAGCCCCTCTCATGTACGAGGAGATGTAGTGCTGCTCACAGCTGTTCTTGCTTTGAAGCAACCATCATCTTAAGCCCTGAAAAGCATGTGCTTAACTCGGCCATAATGTTAGTTACCAAGATACACTGATACTTGCTTGTGTTTAGCGTAGTTTTATAGTCCAGTGGTGCACAAGTCTGTTGTGTGCTGCAGAGAAAAACAGAACTTGATGTGATTTATTGCTGCCACTTATTTAGGCCTTGCTTCACTGCACAGACTTTTGAGATTCCTGCTTCTGACCACGAGTATTTGTTAAATTGACCTCCCTTGATGGGTTATTTTAGAAGGGGTTTTCAAAGCTGCCTTTACCAGTTGGGTTTTTTTTCTAAATTCACTTTTTCTTTGTGATTTCCTTCTGGTAAGTCCAGGAAGTTTGTATTTGTCTGTAGGGCAGGACAGAGACAAACCTATTTGTGGTGCTTTAACCTTTTGAGACAGGATCGAGAGTTAAAGCGTTAGGATGGAAAGGCTTTCTGCCAGTTACGTAATTGAGTTGAACTGGTACCAGGAGAACCTAATGAGAGGAACCTCGTCGTAGAGCTGAACCTGGAGGCTCCAGACGAGGCTGCTGACTACAAGGATCTTCCTAAATGGTCGGAAGTTTTCCCCTCATTTTGTTATAATGATAACATTTGAACGTCAGGGTAATCTGCTTTAAGTTGCTAATCCTCCTGGATCCCAAAGGCAGCGGATGTTTTTGCAGCACGTATATTTCAGGCTGTTCATGTTTGGTGCTGCTTGTGTTGTTTTTCAGTTACAAAAATTACACCTTTGTGACAGTCTTTGGAAACTTGCACCAGGCTCAGCTGGGTGGAGTCCCAGGGACCTACCAACTAGTCCACAGCTTCTTGAACATCAAACTCCCTGCGCCTGTCCCTGGTCTCCAGGTATGTCCATCGCTTTCAGCGACTCGGCTAAAATAATAGTGCAAATCTGTCTGCTCCAGCACAGCTGGGAAACTAGCGCAGCCTCCAGTTGGTTTGTTTCTTTCCCCTGTTGTTTAAACTGCTTTTAGGGCAGCAGGCTCTTATTCCTTCTCTAGAATTTTTCATTAGGAAAATGGAAGACAGTAGAGAAAATCATTTTGCCTTCAGAGCTAGTCCCAAAGGATGGTGCTGCTCCATAGCTTGAGATCTGAATTTTAGACATTGGCATCTCTTCCACTGGTCTTCTGAAACATCAATAATCAAGTGTTAAAACACATTATGATATTTCAAAAAAGCAGTAGTCTAATCTCCCTGTGTTGCTTTTACCCTTACACTAAGATGATGACACCAGTTCTTGATGACTAAATATGTAATGAATTAATCGGAATTGTAGCCCCAGCCTTTTATTTAGGAGTCTGAATAAAAGCCTGCTCACCTGCACATAGTACAGCCTGCGTAGCTGTGCACCTGCAAAATTACTGGATAAACAGGCAGGCTGGGTTGAAAAATTATAAGTTGAATGAAATAATAATAAATTATAACATTGCAGATCACGCAGCTGAGTCTAGCTGTGTTTTTCTTACCCGCTGAGGTCAGCGATTAATTTGGCATCTTTCTGCGTCAGGACAAATGTTTTTAATACCTCAGTGGTCTAATCCAAATCCACCTCTGGGTGGAGAGGATTTCTGCACGGTGATTCTGGGATTCTCAGAACTGAAACTCAGGCAAGACGAGGAGACTCCCATCCTCTGCTCCAAGGATGTCTACAGCTGCCACAGGACTTCAGCCTCATAACCTCTGGCTTCTGTGACATAAACCGAATTTTTTACTGACATCATTGTGTGGGTATAAGGGCAGAAATAGTGAATGAGGGAAATAAGGAAAACTAACTATAGATATTCTGCTTTTTTAAAAAAAAAAAACAAAAAAAACCTAATTATTTCTTCCTTTATTTTCAGGATGGTGAGGTGGAGGGCCATCCTGTCTGGGCACTGATTTACTACTGCATGCGCTGTGGAGATTTGACTGCAGCCATGCACGTGGTGAAACGGGCGCAGCACCAGCTGGGAGAGTTTAAAACCTGGTTCCAGGAGTACATGCACAGTAAAGATAAAAGGTAATTGGGAACTAGCAAAGATCTTTCTGAGGGGCTGGAGTTTCTGTGGAGCAGTGAAATAATCAGTGGCTTGGTAGAAATGGATCTGGGCGAAGAATGGATGGAGGGCAGCGCTGAGGAGAAGGACTCGGGGGTGATGGGTGATGACAGCAGTTCATGCTCACCATGAGCTGGCCATGTGCGCTGGCAGCCCAGAAAGCCCCCCGTGTCCTGGGCTGCATCCCCAGCAGCGGGACCAGCCGGGCCAGGGAGGGGATTCTGCCCCTCTGCCCCGCTCTGCTGAGACCCCCCTGCAGTGCTGCCTCCAGCTCGGGGGGCCCCAGCACAGGAAGGACATGGAGCTGCTGGAGCGAGTCCAGAGGAGGCCCCGGAGATGCTGCAAGGGCTGGAGCCCCTCTGCTCTGGAGCCAGGCTGAGGGAGCTGGGCTTGTCCAGCCTGGAGCAGAGAAGGCTGTGGGGAGCCCTTGGAGCCCCTGGCAGTGCCTGCAGGGGCTGCAGGAAAGCTGGAGAGGGGCTGGTTGCAGGGCAGGGGGGGCCAGGCCAGGGGGAAGGGCCTGAAGCTGCAGGAGGGGAGCTGGAGCTGAGCTGGGAGGCAGCAATCCTTCCCTGGGAGGGTGCTGAGGCCCTGGCACAGGGTGCCCCGAGAAGCTGTGGCTGCCCCTGGCTCCCTGGCAGTGCCCAAGGCCAGGTTGGATGGGGCTTTGGGCAGCCTGGGCTGGTGGGGGGTGTCCCTGCCCATGGCAGGGGGTGGGAACTAGGTGATCTTTGAGGTTCCTTCCAACCCAAACTAGTCTGGGATCCTATGAAATACAAGAAGCTCAGGTCTCTTCTGGTGGTGATGGCTGCCTGGTGTTTGTATTACCTACCTAAATTACACGTTAAGAAGTTTGCATATTTTAATGTGTGGCTTTGAAGTCTAGAAATCTCCATAGAGAAAGAGGTGTTTGAAAATATGCCAAAATTTACGTTTCAAAAATAATAGTGATATAGCTTTGCTTTTTTACCACGCCTTGTGTAACAGTAGGATGCTGCATACAGTAGATCAGATTTAACCTGCTGTCACAGATCCTGTGTCTTTTTATTTCCCCTGTTGCTTATTTTGGTCAAATTTCCTGTGGGGGACGCTTTTTACTACACCTGTTTTCACAAGAATGCCACTGAATAAAAGCAAGTAGTGTTTGTTGGAGGCCTTTAGAGGCTTTCACACCCATATCTTCCTCGTACTTATTCTCCTATTCTTATTTTTGCTGTCCATCGCTTGACAGAGGCCACTGGTCAAACTGCTGCTGATGTGGTTGCAAGGAGTGGAGTTAGTGCACCTTAAGGTGTGCTCTGGGCTCTGCTGTGCTGGTTTAGGTTGTCTTGCTTGTCTTCCTGCTTCAAATGAATCCCAAACAAGCACGCGGTCGGCTATTGCGTTATAGCTGTGCTCCCTCCAGGGGGGTGTGCGAGGGTAATGGCTGGAACCGGAGAGCCCAGGCAAGTGCCAGGACCTGAACCTGTAATCACAGAGTCACAGAACCTCCTGAGCTGGAAGGGCCCCCCCAGGCCCACCAGCCCAACCCCTGGCCCCACACAGGCCCAGCCCCATCACAGCAGATGGCTGAGAGCGTTGGCCAGACGCTGCTTGAACTCAGCCCAGCTCGGGGCGGTGACCACTGCCCTGGGGAGCCTGTGCCAGGGCCCCACCACCCTCTGGGGGAAGAACCTTCTCCTGATCCCCACCCTAACCCTCCCCTGGGGCAGCTCCAGGCCGTTCCCTGGGGTTCTGTCGCTGGGCCCCAGAGGGAGGAGATCAGCGCCTGCCCCTTGGCTCCCCCTCGGGAGGAAGCTGGAGGCCCCATGAGCTCTGCCCTCAGCCTCCTCTTCTCCAGGCTGAACCAGCCCAGGGCCTTCAGCCTCTCCTCACACACCTTCCCTTCCAGACCTTTCCCCACCTTTGTTGCCCCCCTCTGGACACTCTCCAACAGTTTTATGCCCTTTTTGTGCTGTGGCGCCCAACCCTGCCCCCAGCACTGGAGGTGAGGCCGCCCCAGCGCAGGGCAGAGTGGGACCATCCCGTCCCTGGCCCGGCTGGCAGTGCCGGGCTTGGTGCCCCCCAGGACACGGTTGGCACCTCAGCCTGTGACGATTGCATTCGTAGGTGGGAAGCCCTCAAAGAAACCAACCAAACAACAAAGAGGGAAAAGAATAATCAAAGCGCTGTTTACAGACCAGCGTACGCCATGTTATTCTGCTATAAAGTCACCTGGTTTGTAGAGAATACCTGGGAGTGCTCGTTTTAGAATGATTGGTCCAGGAACCTTAGTGAAGTTTCTGTCCTTGTTCTTATACCATATCTCATTAGAGCACTTGTAATAATTGGTTTATTTTAGTTTTGGTACAGCTCTGCAAAGGTGCTCTGTCTACAGATTTGAGAACCAAAGCCTTAGTCTAGGAGAACACTTCATTGATTCAATTATGTAAAATTCTCCACAAGAGGGTACAGGAAATAGAATGCAAAGAACGTTACAACAGTATTTAGTGTTAAAGATGAAAATGTAACATGAAGTCTTTTAGGAGAGACGACGACCTGCTCACTTGTTAGTTACTAACCCAGAGAGTTCCAAAGACTTTGTGAGCTCTCTGTTTCTGAAATGATGAAATAGCCACAATATTAATAAACCTAAAGAGACTGTCATCTGATTTTTTTTTCCTCCATAACTTTAATTATACGTTTAAATTAATGTCTGCAAAATTTTTACCTACGGATGTAAGTAGAAAGGGCAAGAAATACCAGCCAGTGCTTACTGTCATTATGGCTTTTCTGTGAATACAGCTCTATTTACATCGTTTTGTACCCAGGCTTCCTCATGAGGAAGATGAGGGTACTCAAAGATGAGTTTTATGTCTCTTCCTTCAATCTTTCTTTTTTTTTTTCCTTAGACTGTCTCCTGCCACAGAAAACAAACTGCGTCTTCATTACAGACGAGCTCTGAGAAATAATACTGACCCCTACAAAAGGGCTGTTTATTGTATTATTGGCCGTTGTGACATTACAGATAACCAGAGTGAAGTTGCTGACAAAACAGAAGATTATCTTTGGCTGAAAGTAAGCGTGGTGTTGGCGTCGTGGTGGTGGTTGGGTTTTCTTTTCTTTTCTTTAGGAACAATTCTGAATGGTATTGCATTCTGCGCTGCTCTGCTAGCCTCCCTCCTTCTAGGTCTGGTGTTCTGCATCCCTGTGATTTCATCTTGCGGGTAGCGAAGGGCTGGGAACCCCCGGGAGTTCCAGGGCTGCTGTTACCTTCTGTACTACCAGGTGTTATTTTGGGGACACTTCTTTGGAAGTGTCACGTTCTTTGTTTGACACTGATCTTTGTCAGCTCGCTACAGCGAAGATCCTTTGAATTTTCCTTTCTGGATGGATTATGGCTGAAATGTTGGTGTCACTTGGCAGAAGACGATGCTGTCAATGTCTCTATAGTCCAGAGTCCTTACAGTCTTGGTGGGGGCACGATAGATAGTGGTCAGTACTCATTTCTGCCCTTTATCAGAAAGACAAAGCAGAATAGTGTATTCGTTAAAACTGGATTAAAAAAAAAATAATTACTGCTTTTAACTATTGCTTAGTGATATTTGGAGTCCCAGCATCAGAGTCTGATGGCACGGATGGATACAGAAGAACCACCCCAGGTTATATCTATGTGGACTTCTGCTTTTGCTACATTAGAGATCCTTGCTTCCCAGCCATGGATGGGCCTGATGTTGTGACTAGAAGTAGTTTCTAGTCAGTTAGTCAGATCTTAGGAGGGATTTCAAATAGAACAAATATCTTCTCAGTGCTTCCCTTGTGCAAGGTGAAGTGTAAATAGCTGTGCTTCTTTTTTTGGATGTGTGTTTTAGCTGAACCAAGTGTGTTTTGATGACGATGGCGCAAGTTCTCCACAAGACCGACTAACGTTATCACAGTTCCAGAAGCAGCTGCTAGAAGACTATGGTAAGAAACCACAGAGTCCCACTTGGGGCTCTGCTTTTCTGCTTAGGGCTCTTTGCCATTGGCATTACACAAAATCCAGACTCCATGTAAAACCCTACAGCTCTCCATGAGTGACAGGCGTCTTTAGGGTGTTCCTGGACAGGCTGCTTCCCTAAAGCAATGGCAGGCTTCAGTAAGATGTGATGAGCAAGTCTTGTGTGTTCCCAGCAATCCAGAGAGTGAATATTCATCTGTCAATGACACTACTGCTATTGGTACTTTATCCATATTAAATTCATAGAATCACAGAACGGTTTGGGTTGGAAGGGACCCCAAGGATCATCTGGTCCCAACCCCCTGCCATGGGCAGGGACACCCCCCACCAGCCCAGGCTGCCCAAAGCCCCATCCAACCTGGCCTTGGGCACTGCCAGGGAGCCAGGGGCAGCCACAGCTTCTCGGGGCACCCTGTGCCAGGGCCTCAGCACCCTCCCAGGGAAGGATTGCTGCCTCCCAGCTCAGCTCCAGCTCCCCTCCTGCAGCTTCAGGCCCTTCCCCTTGGCCTGGCCCCCCCTGCCCTG
>VWZZ01000004.1:14246-38386 GCA_013399095.1 Psophia crepitans
TCCCTGGCAGTGCCCAAGGCCAGGCTGGATGGGGCTTTGGGCAGCCTGGGCTGGTGGGGGGTGTCCCTGCCCTTTGCAGGTGGGTGGGAACTGGGTGGGCTTTGGGGTCCTTTCCAACCCAAACCAGTCAGGGCAGGTCAGAGGTTATTCACAGAATCCCAAATAGAAGGGCACTGAAGAAACAAATGGCATCGGGTAAGTTCAGTGAGGTCAGAATTTCATCGTTACAGTAGGATGTGCAATTTAGTGCACATTAGTAAAAAGCCGTTGGTGAAAGCGCCCTGCTTGCAGCTGAGCGTGGGATTGCTCTGTTGCTCGAGGTGTGAGTGTGAAAACTATCTCTGTGACTTCATCCTGATTCGCCTCAGAGGAGAAATGTGTTGCAGCCCATTAAAAATTCTTGTAATTAAGGGAGCAAGGGCTAACAGGCCACCGATACAGCCTCCACTGATCCGCCCTCTCCATATAGATGAGGGTTAGTATTGGATCGAAGATCAGACGGTTTTAGTTGCGATGGATATTCTTTCTGCTGTAAAAGCAATAATCTAAAAGTGAAATATAAGCTTACATGGTCAGAATATAAAGGAAGCCTTCAGGTTGCACCTGAAAAGGGGAGAGTGCGTGATAGTGATTAAAATTTTAGATAATAAACGAAGACTTTCCACTCAGTGCTGTAACTTTGAAAGCTTTCTGTGTAAAGCAGACTCCAGAACTGGTTACATCTGAATGTTAAGATTAGGGCTCATCCTGCAATCATTGCCACCGTAACAACAACAACAACAACAAAGTTATTTCTGGCAGGGTTTTCTTTTGATGTTTCTGTTCGGTTGGTGTACAAGCAGTGAGATTGCAGACATGAGAGTAAGGTGGCTCGGGAATCTTTACAAATATTGCTTTGTAAGATAGTTTTTAGATTATACCATTAGTGGTGAATCCTCTTTTCTTGCCTTTACTCAATTCCTTTTAAATGTAACTGTATTCGTCTGTTTCTGTTCTGCTGAAGCCAGCAATCTTTGGTTTAAAATTTTTCTAGATGATAGTCTTACACCTTCAACTACTAAAATCCTTTCCAGATACCTTTGACTCTTTCCTCTGTTTTATTCTACTTGTGTTTATTGTTTCTTTTAAAACTCTTGTGGCACTTCCTTTAGTCAGTGTAAGATTTCCCTTGCAACCCGCCCATGCCAGTGTGGACAGCCAGCATCCCTGGAGACCCTGGCACGTTACATGCTGAAGTCTTTTGTGTTTTCTTCTCTGTAACATGCCACCAGCAAATGAAAATAATTTAGAATTTGACCTACTACCTGGGTCACTTTGACTGAATCCAAAGCCGCAAGTGTCTCAGTGCTGACTCCATTTTGGAGAAACCCTCTCTCACTGTCTGGTTTTAACTTGTCCCTGTCAGGCGTTCCCGTGGAAATGTACTGGCCACTCTAATCATCATCCAGCATGTAAAATATTCATTGCCTTGGCAGAATATTCAGGAGGTTTTAAACATTCTGATTTTTCTTCTCTCCCTTCATTTTTGTCTCGCCTCTTCAGCCTGGAGTGATAGACAAGTTTACAAGTGACACAAAGCCCATTATTAACAAAGTGGCTTCTGCAGCAGAAAATAAAGGGTTGTTTGAAGAAGCTGCAAAACTCTATGACCTTGCAAAGGTAAGTATTTTCTGTGTGCAGCCTTAAATATGTACCTGGTTCACCATTGGTTTTCTCCCCCAAACATGCTCCCTGTGATTAGGAGGTTAAATTTCATCCTGGAGATTGAATTGCCCTTATTAAAGCATATTATTTCTGCTGCTGATTTAAAACATCCTGGGTCTTGATCAGTGTGGTCTTTTGAAGAAGAGATTGCCCCATGCATGATTTTATTCTGGCTGGTGAAGTTATTTACCTGGAGTGTGCTCTTCCAATTTCATAGATGCTGAATTGTTGTCTAAAATAATTGGGCTTTATAGTGAGTACTCTTGTTTCCTTTTGAAATATATTTGAAATAAAAGTGAGTACAACCATAGCCACTGTTCTAGAGGAAAATTAGGGGGAAATATTTTTTTCAGATGAGCCAGCAGCATTATGTTGTTTCTAACTAATATGATCTTGACTTTACGGGAGCGAGGCATCTCTGAGCTTGCGCTGGGCACCATTGCCTGAGACCTTTCTGCTTTTTCCATGAGATTAAAACACCGAGTCCCATCGCACTCCTTTTATTTGTGTATAACTTCAATACCAACAGAACCCTGACAAAGTTTTGGAACTGATGAACAAGCTCCTCAGTCCCGTCGTTCCCCAAATCGGCACTCCCCAGTCGAACAAGGAGCGGTTGAAGAACATGGCCCATTCCATTGCTGAGAGGTAAGAGGATCCCCTGTCTGTTCAGTGGGTGTCAGTTCCTGACGCTGTTTCTGCTGGCTGGACTGTGGCATCTGCTGCACCGTAGTCAGGAGGAGGTCAGAATTTCCCCTGTCCTGCTCATGATGGCTCGCAGCACTGAAACCAGAAACGTCGTCTTCAGAGGCAGGTCAGGTAAATTTGGCAAGAAGCTTTATCTGTAGGTGAACCAGGAAAAGAGCACAGCAGGATTGCCAGAGTCTGGAGACAGTGTCTGTTAAGCAGCAATAAATATAATGAATTATATGTTTTAGTTGATTTTTAAAGCAGATTATCACAATGGTTGCAGAATGACTGCACACGATTCACTTGTTTGAAATAATAATATTGAGTCCAGTAATTCTGGGTCGTAACTGCAGAGCGTAGCTCACTAACTGCCCGAAAACTTCATTTCGCTGCCGCTTTAATGAAAGCTAAAAAGGGGACGTGTAAGCCGGGGTGTGTGTACGGCTAACGTAGCCGGCGGCCCTCATTTCCACAGCCCCTTGCTGTAGGGAAGGGCCAGGTGGGGTTTGGGAAAGAGAGAGAAATGGAAGCGACCGAAAGGAGTTACACCCGCAGTGGCGGTGCGCTAATCGGGCTCTGTGTTTGAGACACGTCAGTGCTCAGGGTTCATTAGCAGCTGGACAGCTCTGGTATTTTGCTAGAGCAGAGTGTGGGCACCTGTGAGAAATGTCTTACTGCGTTTCCTCAGCTGTTCTGGTGGGGAGAGAATAAAAATAAACCGTGCACGTTTGCTGGCACGTAGAAATTGGGAAGGCAAATACAGAAATGCATTGATTTCAGGCAGAGGCCTTTGCCTTCCTTCGTTTCAGCCTTTCCTTCACTGAGTCAGGCTGCAGACCGAGTGGAAATTGGTGCCGTATGACTTAGTGAGAGACTCATTTGGTAGCAGAGAATTAACCTGTGGCTTGAGCTTAAGCGTCAGCCAAGGCCGTGACGGGCTTTGTTTTGCTCCTTGCTTTGATCTGTACGAGAGCGCTAAATATTACAGTTCGATAACGCCGCTTTGCTTCATGATCTGCAAAGCCAGAAGGGTCCCGATTAGCTCAGTCTCTTGCCAATTAAATGTGACACGGGGCTTTTCTTCCTGTTCCGTGCTGCAGACAGTGCCGCGGCGATGCAGCTTTCCTCCCGTGCGTTCTGGTGATGCTTTTGGACCGGGGAGACACCCAGCACAAAAGGCTATCTGGCTTCCTCCTCTGCAGCGGCACAGTTACTCTTACTATTACCTTCCTTCATCTCCTAGCAAGTGTAGCTAAGAGGGAGCAGGCAAAAGCATCTGATCTGGTTTTTTAAGGCTTAACTTCTTGCCTGAAGCAGGCAGTTGCGCTGGGGAACTGTCCGCTGTAAAAGAGGGTGTTCGACGCGCTTGTTACAACGCTTGCCTTGGAGGTCTCTGGTTCCTGTCGCTGTTTTCCCCGTGAATGAGAGGCGTAAACATTTAAAAAGGAGGCAAAATGCTGGATTTCATGGAAAACTAGAAGTGAATGAAAGTGTTTTTAAAAAGCTACAACCTGTGCAAATTCTGCCTCCTGGTTGAGGAACATTAAAGCTGTCCTTTGTTAGATGCCTTCTGTCCCTGTGCCCGATGTCTCCCCCTCCGAGAACTGCAAGAGCACATTTATAATCGGTTGCCATTTTGCACAATAAAATTGTAAACCAATTTCTTTCAGGTACAAAGCTCAGGGAGTAAGTGCAAAGAAATCCATTGACTCCACGTTCTACCTTCTGCTAGACTTAATCACGTTTTTTGATGAATATCACGCCGGTCACATTGACAGGGCCTTTGATGTAAGTTCCAAGAGTTCTGTTTGAAGTGCAGCCTTCCTAATGCCCTTGAAAACCCAAAATGTCTCAAATAACATCACTTAAAATTAAAAAAATATATATATATTTTTAATGAGTTAGAAGGTGCTGCAATGCTACGGGAATTTTAAAAATGTTTCTTCCCTGACGCTTGATAATCGGGAAGATCTTTCTGGAGCTATTTTGTAGACATTGAACAAAATATTCCTGCTACTCAACAAAGTGAGGAGATAAACCAATAAGTAACAATGAAATGAATTGTCTTGAATGGAATCAGGAGTGTTTCATTAAGACTTCAGCAATGTACTTGATTAGTAGATGATACATAAAATGTTGATTATCTACCCCGATTCCTGCTTTTCTTTTTGAAGATTATCGAACGCCTAAAGCTCGTACCTCTTAGCCAGGATTGTGTCGAGGAGAGAGTTGCTGCCTTCCGGAATTTCAGCGATGAAGTAAGTAATGTCTCTTGTGTTTAGCTTCCAAAAGCCTTTTGCTTTGTTAAAAGGATCTTAAAACCTTGTCATCGCATCGTTCTTACTCTTTAATGGGGAAATAGGACAGAATTATTTTGCATTTGTACAAGTAGACTTGCTGCTTGCAGGTTTTTTTCTCCTTAGTGCTGCTCTTTGGAGCACTAAAATTCCCGGTCCAGAAAGCCTGTCTCCATGTTGCAGAAGGCATCTGCAGATCTGAATCACTCTGAGCTTTTACCGAGTTTGAGTCAAGAATTTGGAATATAGAAAACTTTCAGCTGTGCTGCTGACTTTAGTTATTCTGTGTTCTTAAGGGTCACCGAGCATTTGTAGGGTCTCGTGTTGCCTTCCCTCCAAATTAGAGGAACTCGTGTATTTGGGAATCAGCAGGTGAAGCATAATGGAAGGCTATTACTGCTCTTGCACTGTCTTAACCGGAGGGTGACGCTTCTCTTTTGGGCAGTGTTTGTGTGTATTTGGGCGCTTTGGAGTTGTGTTCTGGCGCCGTGGGTTTTATCTGCACCGTTGTTACCAAACGTGGAGGCGCAGCCGTTGTGTGTGTCTGTCTCACGACTCCGGGTAAGGTTTTGCCGGGTGCTGTGGTCATGGCAGAGGTAACCATTAAACGTTTGGTGGTTACACAAGTAAAACAGTTATCGTTGCTCGGTTATCTCATGTCTTATCGCAAGGGTAATGGTTCTGTCAGCCTGCTCTTTGTTGCAATATGTCCTTTTTTTTTTTTTCTTTTTTTTCCCTTCTTTACATAGATCAGGCACAATTTATCTGAGGTCCTGCTTGCCACCATGAATATTTTATTCACCCAGTATAAGAGGATGAAAGGCACAAGCCCAGCCACTCCTGCCAGACCCCAGCGGGTAATGGAAGACAGAGATTCGGTAAGATGATAACCCTCGCTGACAAGTTTTCCTACTTCCCTTTTCCCCCAGTTTCAAGGGATTGAGCTTTAAGTGACTGAATGGTCTTTGCTTTGGACTAACTGACTTGCTCAGATACTTAGTCCCGAGCCTAGTCTCTCATAACTTCAGCTTTGTGTGAAGAAAGGCTATTGCTCTAGATGGCATTGAGCCAATTAAGATGTATTAGGCTATATACCCACCTCCTAGCAAGAGAAGACAAGTGTTCAGTTTGCTTCTTGGTGGGATCTTAACTAGCTGACAGATGCGTGGACAGTGTGGAGTCTCCAGCGTGGTTCGACAACTGAGTGTTGTTTTTCAGGAACCTGATTTCCACTCTTTTCATTTGAGTTAGTGCCCTGTCCGTTCAAAACCCATTTCTGGCAGAAACGCCTTCCTTGACTCTTCTCCTTCGCCTGTGTCCGTAGCGACGCGGGCGGATGCTTTCAAAGTGTCCGTGGGCAATGCACAGAGATGCTCGAGTATGTTCACGTGGTGAACGACTGTAGTGGTTTGCCGGTGGTGTTCTGCTGCCTCTGCAGCAGAGCGGGCAGCTTCCAGCCGCGATGGCGGTGCATGACCTGGCTGCCTGGTTTCAATGGCTGACAATTCATCTATATGTTGGTAAAAGTCTTAAGAGAATTTTTAAATTACATCAGGAAACGAAAGGCTCGAGTCTTTTGTCTTCGGGGTAGTCTGCGGGAGCTGCGGGATCTGCCCTCACAACTGGCGCCTGTGGCCTAGACTGGCGGCGCGGGAGAAGGATGCGCGCTGCTCGGGCTTCTCCCACCTTAAATTCTGCGCGTGTGAAGAGGTCCCCAGCGAAGGCAACCTGTTACCCGCTCTGTGCGCTCCCGCGGCTGGCGCTGAGCGAGCAGCCGCAGCTCCTTGCTTTCCAAGGGAGACGTTTGTTTTGGGCTTGTGATTTCAGTCTCGTGCCTTACACATTTACCGTCCCCGTCGGGGTGTAACGCTGTCGGGTGTCGTCTGGCTGTGAACACCGTGACCTACCAAAGGTTGTCGGGCTGCTTGGCGATGGGATCGGCAGCTTTGCTGGCGGGAGTTTGTGTGGAAGGAAGCCGCTGTGACATCATATCGCATTAGTGTGAGCGTGCTTCCTAAACATACTCTGCGCTCTGGTGCTGGAGATCAGCTGAGGATGTACCTTGCTAAAAACCCTTGAAAGTTTTCTTTTTTTGTCCAGGCTTCAAATTTTGTTAATCAAGCTTTTGGCCTTGCGGTGGGATCTCGTGGCAGCAGGGCATCGGTGGTGCTGGAGACACCGGGTTTCTGAGTCATGGATCTCTGGCTGCCACGTGCAATAAAAGCTTCATGTGCTTAACGATCAGAGGGGAGAAGTGCCCGCTGTCCCTGCGGTCAGGGAGGTGACAAGAGCCTGTGTGACTGTAATGTCAGCAGGGAGTATAAATCTCCAAATATAGGATTGTTTAGAGAGAAAAATTCTACAGCCCTGTAGCTCCCGGCTGCCTAAGGATTTGCACGTGCAGAAAACTAGCAGGCACAGGCGGATGGAAGGCAGGGTAAGGATAGCTTTAGCCTCTGTTCCCCTTTTGTCTCACCCTGAAGAATTTTCTCCAAGACAGTGGGAGCAGGGAATGTAGATCGCTCCGGTTTCCCTGTCTGGGCTCCAGTTTCCCTGTCTCAGAGGGTTTTAGCGGTGGGAAGAAATGAGGACGTTTCCAACGTGAGGAGAGAGGTGTTTCTTCAGCAAAATCTCCCCGTTCACCTGAACAGAGGCGGCAGGTACGAGCTTCTGCAGGCTGTGCTTGGCAAGAATTTTTCTTCTGAACTTCTCTGGGAGAAAGACAGCTTTTCCTTTTTCCACAAGTAAGCAAACTTTAGGGGAAATCAGGCTCTTCCAGAAGCTTGAACAGTCTCAGCGTGTTGCCCAGTAGACAGTGCAAGCGAGAAATGACCTTTCCTTGGCTAGATCTTCAAAATCCTTGGGTTTTCTCTAGACCTGGCAGAGCAGGCAGATTCACATCCCCTCTGTTCATCAGTAGAATTTGAGAACACAAGACAGTAGCCGTTCATTGCACGTTTCAGAGTCCCCTGGAGCAGGAACCACCATCATGGCTCTTGATTTTGCCCTTGGTGCCAAGCTCGGTCCGCCCTGAGCGGGATCCTACCATTGTGGGTGAGGAGTTGGGGGGCTTGGGCAGGAACAGCGTGGACCCAGCAGCAAGGGCAGGGTGAAGAGGAGGAGTCCCACCTCCAGAGCCCCCAGAACCCAGAAATGCTCTCTGCCACAACCTGTCCTGTCCCACTGCGGAGACGAAATGGGTTTTGTTTTAAAAATGATCAGGTTTGGATTTGGACCTGGCATTTTTTGTTTATTTCAGAATGAGATTACTTTGTGTATACACAAATTAGTTTTGGGAATGAGGGAGCAAAGTCCTGTCCCCCTCGGCCTGATTCGTTTTGTCAGATTTTAGGCGGACATCACAGCGAGGCAGGACTGCAGCGCCAGAAACGGTGACCGCAGTGACAGCCCTCACCCAGATGCCGTGAGGGCACGGCGGCAATGTCATACGCTCCCTGCCCCGGTCCGGGGTGGCGAACTCTGAAGCAGCCCAAGGGCGGCAAAATTAGGTCACAAAAGGAATGGAATTCTTTTTATTTATTTATTTATGGTCTTATTTTAAATCACAAGCGACTCTACCGTTCGTTAAGTAATTACAGCCAATAGAACATCTACACCTCCAGGCCGCTTTTAACCTCTGCAAACCTCTGTTCGTTCTTCCTCAAGTATTGCAGCCGAGCCTGTTGGTGTGATTTTTAAAAATAGACCAGCTCTAGTATCAGTGCTGCTGAAAAGGGAAAGGGAGCAGTAGCTCACACTGCTCTTCAGTAATTTATTATTTTTTTAGTCACAGTGAGAGATGGAGCCCCTCTGCTCTGGAGACAGGCTGAGGGAGCTGGGCTTGTCCAGCCTGGAGCAGAGAAGGCTGCGGGGAGCCCTTGGAGCCCCTGGCAGTGCCCAAGGCCAGGTTGGATGGGGCTTTGGGCAGCCTGGGCTGGTGGGGGTGTCCCTACCCATGGCAGGGGGTGGGAACTAGATGATCTTTGAGGTCCCTTCCAACCCAAACCGTTCTATGATTCTATGATTTTTGCCTCTTAATATTTTTGATTCCAAAGAGTCGGAACACCTCAGTGTGTGTTTTTTATCTCCCACCCACTCTGAGCTCCACTGAAACGCAGCGCATCAGCCATAACGACACGACCTGGCAGTGTAACACATTTGGAGGCGCACTAGAAGCGGTGACCGTGATTGGAACCGAACAAGTAATTTCCAGGTCACCTTGCTAAGTGACCGATCCATCGGTGTTAACGAGGTGGTAACTTAGAGCTCGGGAAACTGCCCTGCGAGCTCTTAGCAGCTGGGTCAGGTCAAGCTTTTGCTGCTTGCTCCAGCGATCCGCTGGTGTGCCGCGCTGCCTTCCGGCGTTCCTCGGCTGTGGCGCTCCCGCTGCTGTGCAGCTCTGGGTATTCACCCATCCTCAGCCCCAGCGCGAGACGGGAACTCCACTCAATGTTTCACCCACGGCTCTCCTTCAGATGGAATAACGGAAGCTGACAATTAAATGGCTGTGATCTCGGTGGCTAAAGGAAACCAAAGCTGCTTCGGCTTTCCCGGCAGGCGGCAGGTTAAAGGGAGATTTGAACAGCGGCATCATGTCGTACAGTGATTTAGAGACGCTTAATATTTAAGAAGAAAACGCTGTGAGCAATCAAACAGTCTGCGCAGTTTTCCATGACGATTCGGGCTTTGTCTTCTCCCGATCCCACCACTTATCAGAACCATTTTCCTTTTAATTCAACACCAATTTTAACAAATTCAACAAATCATTCCTGAATTCCCTCAGCTGTTACGGAGCCACCCGGTGCGCCAGAAGGGGTTTGCTTAATTTAGGCAAAGGTCTCTGGGTGTACTCAGGACATCGGCTTTCGCTGTGGGAGGGAACGAAGAGCCCCGAGGACATCCATAGGT
Source organism: Psophia crepitans (assembly GCA_013399095.1). Lineage (NCBI taxonomy): Eukaryota > Metazoa > Chordata > Aves > Gruiformes > Psophiidae > Psophia > Psophia crepitans. Next base: position 23,846 of record VWZZ01000004.1, read on the forward strand.
GGTGGCTGAGACCCGCAGGCGCGTGAGGCACCCCGGGTTTGTTCGTGGCCTTTCTGCTTTGAGAACGTTAACGCTGCGTTCCAGCCGAGTCCGCTTTGTATTTTGCAAGGCGGGGAGGAATCCCGTTGCCCTGGGAGAGCCCCCTTCGCGCAGAAATTACAGGATTGCTGTGATGCAGCAGCAGAACGTGTTTTCCTTGGGCAGTTTTAAATAAAGGGGATGATTGGGTTTTTACGCAGAAGGCGAACCCGCTACGCCTTTACTGGTCGGAAAAGGAAATAATTGGATTTCCTTCTAAAGGCAGAGATACGTTATCCACAGAGCGGCTCTGGGAAATATGGATTACGCTTGCTTGTTTGACACGGTAGGCGTTTACCTCGCGCCTCGCTCGGCTTTCGCTGTGCCTTTTCTGATGCTGCAGTAACTCCACTCTGTTATCTTTTTTTTTCCCCCCTTCTGGTTTTTAGCAACTCCGATCTCAAGCCCGCGCGCTGATAACGTTTGCCGGAATGATCCCGTACAGAACGTCGGGAGACACGAACGCAAGACTGGTGCAAATGGAGGTCCTTATGAATTAGCAGAGGAGCTTTTGCCGCGTAGGGTCGCAGCAACCTGCGCCCGGCTTTAGTACGTTCAGGGGGTGGGACCAGGATCGTTTTTGTATTCCTGTATTTTTGTTGATGGAAATAAATTTCTTTGATTTCTATTTGTTTTTGACATTTTCATTTTTCACCGGTTTTTGTGTTTGTTTGGTTTTTTGTTTTTTTTTTCCTGGTTTTCTTCATTTTCGTTTTCAATTGGTTTGTATTTGGAAAAATCCTTCTTAATGAGTTCATGGGCCGCGCGGAGAAAGAAGTCGTAGTTCTGCAGGAGGGAGGCGAACGAGCAATTTTATTGCAGGAGAGGAAGTGGAGAAAAAAACTTTGATTTAATACTTGCTTAAATGTACAGCTTGGAAGTTTTAGGGGTGTTTCTGTTCTTTTCTCCTTTATTTTTAATGCACGTTAAATGTTGACAGTCTGTTTCCGATACACCGCGCACGTGACGCGCTGCTGTCAGTCTGTCCTCTTGTCCTGTGCGGCGTACGTGTCTGTGCGGGGCGAACGAGCTCCGCGTGGCTGCGGAGGCTCCTTGGCGCTTAAAGTCTGAACTCTTGGGTGGGTGTCTCGGCCGTACGCAGCTCTGCAGGTCCTGGAGCCGCGCTGGAGCTTCGGCAGGAGCAGCTGGGGAGTGCCAGCAGGTATATTTTGATAGGAGAGACTTTTTGGGGGGGCTGCACACGTGGGTTTTTTTGAGTTCACCAGGAGAAGGAAGCTGACCAGAGGAGTCCCAGTGTGGATGCGTTGGGCAGATGCTGCTGTTGGTTTAGTGAGGAAACCCAAGGGGCGTTAAAATGTTTAGCTTCAGATGTTTTGAGCTACAATTAAACGGGTGTGAAAGCCCGGGGAGCGTGGCGCAGTGTAAGCTTTTCTCTTTAACATAGCTGCTGATCTTTGAAAGGAGATGGGAGCAGCGTTGGTGGGTACAAGCGAAGGGGGGGCCGTGCCCAGCCACCCAAAACCGCAAACACCGCTGTGGCTCCCAGCCGCTGTAGCCGGGGCTGCGCGCGGCAGCGTGGCCCTACGGTGTCTTCAAGACGAATTCAGCCGAAGGCTGAAGGACCGGGACAACACCCTGCGCGTAACGGGGGTTTGGTGAGTTCCTAAAGAGTTATTCGGGGGGCAGAATTGCATTCCCTAACAAAATGTCAACAGGTGAGTGTGGAAAGCTTGGTTTAGTTACTGCCACTAAGGTTCCTGCGGGAGTGCTGCTCGGTGTGTCTCGGTGGAAAATTCATCCGGTCCCCTAGAGAACAGGTTACCGAAAGCAGAAGGCAGAGGAAAGGCGTCTTCCCTGCCGCTTGCAGACCGTCCCAGTTGGACCTGTGGTCCTGCAGGATAAACCCAGCTCCTGTGTTTTTCCTGCTGGCACTTGGCCCCTGTCCCCACGTTACTCCTGGCATCAAACCACCTCACGTACGGAGAGGCTGGGAGCCTGCGCCTGTCCTCGGGCAACCAGTGACCCGGGCACCGGGCCATTCGGGAAGGGCGAAGGCCACCTTCCTGCTGTAATTCCCTCGGCACCCTCCGTGCAGGGACGGGGCTCCTTCAGGGCTCGGCTCTTACCGCTGCCATTTGTGGGACCTCGTTATCTTTTGCCCGGCTGAGCTATCGGGTGGCCCTGTGCTTCTCTTTCCGATGTCAGACGCCGAGCTAGGGACCTTTCCAAAGCCAGGTGCCCTTTTTCTGTCTTCCCTCGGAGGGTGGCCATAGCAGAGGGTGGCCCTGTGCTTCTCACCCTCCCTGGGTGTTAATAAAGGAGAAAATCGGTGGCTCTCTGCACTTTGCTCCCTTTGTGCTCTGTGGTTGTGACTCCAGCCCCCAGTCCCTCCCAAGCTAAGCAGAAACGGAATTATTTTCTATTTTGAAAAGCCAGAGACGGTCCTTGGTGATGCACGGACAGGCTGTAAACCCCACGAACTCAAAGCCCCGGGACCGTCCCTGGAAAGGCGAGGCCCAGCCCTGTTTCAGACCAGATGCGAGAGGTTGTGGGTGTGACAGAAGGTGCCACGGATAATTGGAATTAAAATATTTCTCATTGATTGCCCTGCCATCTCTTCTTGCTCCTGTGCAGGTTGTGAATGCTGCAGCTCATCCGTCTTCCCGCGTTCCCGAGAGCGGCGGGTTCCAGCTCCACGCTTAGGCCTGGCTTTGGCAGACCTGGCTTTCCTCTGCACGACTGGAAGGGCCTTGCTGCGCTGAGGCAGATGCCGACACACCCGCTGGTGCTTTGCTGGCTCAGGCAGCCCCGTGGTTTTCCCGACGTCGCCGTTATTCTGCTGGAGAGAACAACCTGGTTCTGCTCCCCGGGGTTTGGCGGGCAGACACGCCACTGGAGTGCGTTAACCCCTCGTACCGCCACCCTCAGACATCTAAGGCGCGCTCTTAGCCTTGCTGTTCCATTTCAGCTGCCAGAAGGGCTTTTGGGGCTGTCGCTGAACTCTTACGTCGTGTTCGGAGCAGCCTGCTCAAGGGTGGCGTCACTACGCGCTCGCTTTGCAACAGGGTTTAACGCTTCGACAGCGTCGTGCCGCCGAGGGCCTGGCAGGGGCCACCTCCCTTGTCCTCCTGCGCTGAGAGCTCCGGTCTGCTCGGACAGCAAACTGAGACCGGTGATAACGCGCAGCAAGGTCTGCGCGCGCTCGTGGTGTTTGCCGGCAGAGCTGTGAGCGTTCATCGGGACTGAATTCATTAATATAAACCAGCAAATCTCCTCCAAGTCAGCAGAGCTCTGCCCCTTTGTGCAGGAGAAAAGTACAGGTGAAGGGTGTAGATTCAACTGAGGATAATTCCACCTGCTTTTTCCCACTCCAGGACTAATCTCAGCAATAAAGATCCTCCAGGTGGATGGGATGGCGCCTAAAGGTGGCCCCGTACGGGCGCAACACGCAGCGCATCCTGCTGCGTCTTCCACGGCTCGCGTGGCTCGTCGGTGGCGAAGCATCCACGAGCGCCGTGGTATCGGCATCGCGGTTCCGAGTGCTTTGTGGGGTCTGAGTGGCTGCGGTCTGGATTTGCGGGGGGAACCTAGAAGTGCTGACTGTAAGCTCCTGCCATGGAGTCTGCTGCTGTTGTGCACGAGTGGAAAAAACCAAGTTAAAGCTCTGCCCAGGGGTTAATCGTGGGTTACTGGTAAAAACTAAACCGAGCTCATGGGTGACAACCAGCTCGTGAGAATTCCCGGCAGAAAAGCTGCTGGAAGGTGCCACAGGGCCCCTCCTGAGCGCCGCCCCCAGGCTGCTGGCCGTGGGGCCCGGCGGCTCAGCTCGGCTGCCTTGCCGTTTGTGGGGTGTTCTTAACCCCACCCCCACACCCCCCAACAACATGAATTCTTATCAGTATTTTCACAGTGCTGCCTGCACCGGTTACCCCAGGGGATGCTTGGCCCGGTGAGGTTACTGCGAGGTACGTTCCTGCTCCCCCTCTGCCTTGCCTTGGGTTCCCCTCTGCCACCAGCTCCCGCATCTCCATCCTGATCTTTTTTTGGTCTGTTTTCCAGACAAACGTGACCTGAGGTGGCCCCTCCGTTCTCCTACTGCTGACTGTTGGTCTAAGGCAGCGCTCGGACCCTCTTCCTTGCAGGAGCTGAAGGAATCGCCGTCAGAAGGAACGAATTCAATGACTTTTTGCTCTCTTTACCCTCTCAACGCTTGTCTCCTCACCATTAATAAAGCCCAGCCTCTTAAAGCAGCAAACTGCTTCCCTTCCAGCCCGCAGGAGAGAAGGGGATGTTGTTAATTCCCGTTCTGTGTCCCTGAGTGGGGACGGGGACTCAAATGCCGCTGCTATTCATGTCCCCGTAGCAGCATTTTAATGATCCTGTTTCTTGCCTGGGTCTGAGGCTGGTGGGGATGGAAATACAGCCTGGACGAGGGTGGGAGGTGATCCCCGCGGCCCGGGGTGCTGGTGCTGACCCGAATAACCATCTGTTTGTCTCTTCCCAGGTTTCCTTCCCTGCAGCACCAAGGATCGGGGCCCCGCTCCCCGCGGCGGGTTTGCAGCGCCGAGCCCCTGCCTCGTTCACGCGGTGCGGTAGGTTCCCTCTTCCACAGCGGAGGAAACGGGGCGATTCAAACCGCATTGAAGTCGGAACGCGGCGCTTCGGCGAACTTGGTAAGAAGCCGTACGTGAAGCATCGCACCGTTCTCTGCCTAACTCAGTTCGGGCTTGTTTGAGGAGCCGCAGCGGACCGAGGGATCGGCTGGGAGCGAGGGGAAGCCCCGCAGAAGCTACGCGGCACCTGGTCGCTGCGTGAGCGGAGGGGCCGAGGGACGCGCCACGCCGCAGAGCCCGGCTCCTCTCCTGTCCCCTCGCAGCACCCGACGGCCCCGGTATTGGTGCTGCAGCTGGTGTTGTGAATCAGGCCGACGACAAGCGCATCCTACTATCCGGCTATTTCACTACACCAGGGTTGCATCATACCACTCGCTTCGCTCTTCGCCCGGCGTCTGGAGTCCTGTCTATCCCCCCTGGACCGTGTGGGACCGCGCTGTGTTTAACAGAGACCCCGTGATTTGTGCTGCTTTGGGCAAATTAGCTTTTTATTTCCTTTTTTAAATGAAATAACGAGCTTCTAAAATAAAGCCCTTTGTGCTGGACGGGTGTCTGCTGCTGCCTGGTGTCGGGAGGGGAGGCTGGTGTCCACCGTGCAGGAGGTGCTGCACCGGGAGCTGGACTGAGGCCGTCACCCCGCGGGCAGGGCCGCCCGTCCGCAGCTTCCCGGGTAAGCGGGTGCGCGCCGGCCCGCCTGGGCTTTACGCAACCGCGCACAAACAGCACGAGGGGGCTGAAGCGAGTCCTCAAAGCGGGTTAAAATCGGTGCCTGAATGCAAAAGACAGCCAGCGGCGCCCGGGCAGCCCGCCCCAATTTTCCATTAACTTGCAAAGCCACACGGGGCTGAAACTCAATGGGCTGCCCTCGGATTTTATTGCCTGCCTGGCTTGCTGTCTGTGCCGATCTTATCTGTAACCGCGCTGAAGGCATAAAGGGGTACAGAGATGCCCGGCCCTCGCCCGCCGGTGGCTCCCGTCCCGTGTGATGTGGGGAGGGGGTTCAGCGGTTCGTTATACCCAGGATGGGATGGGGGGAAGGTTTGAACCCCGGGTTTGAACCCTGCACTGGGGTTGGGGGCTGTGCGACCGTGGGCATCTCTGCTGCCCAGCACTGGAGAGCTGTCACTGCTCCGTGTCCCCCTTCCCAGGTCCCCAGATCCGGGGTGGGGACACCCCTCCTGTCCCCCGCTGTCACGCTCCCCCCTGTTCCCCTGGTTTCACCGTGAGAAAAAGGGGCCACTTCCCTCCCCGCATCCAGCGCAGCTCAGCGCCGCAGGCAGCAACTCGGCGGCCGGCTGAGCTGATTTACGGGATCTGCGGGGTCTGGGGCAGTATCCCAGGAAGGACGAGTGCGTGAGGGAGCCTGCTGCCATTTTCCATAATAAATCCCAGTGGGAACTGAATGTTCCCGGGTCGGAGCCGGAGGCAAACGCAGCTCCGCGTTTCTCTGCCGATCTGTCCTTGGGGCTTAATCTCAAACCCGTTATCGCCGCCCTCATCGAACACTGGGAGTCAGCGATACCCATTACGGCGGTTTTGATATCCCTTCCAGCTATTTTTTCCCCCCTGACCAGCTTGGGGTGGTTCCAGCTAATTCTTTTCCCCCATTAGCGATGGTGGTGGGTGGGTGCCGGTTGCCTCGCTCCGGTTTTGCCGGGTATAAAGCCGGCGAGCCCCTCTGCGCCCCATCCCTCGTCTGGCACGCACCGCCAGCGGGGACCTGGGCAGGGGCAATGGCCGAGCTGCCCGTCCCAGAGCTGCCCCCCACCCTATCCCGCTGCAGCGGCCGCTTCACCATCAGCACCCTCCTGGGCGCCGAGGAGGGCGGCCGGGGTCCCTACGCCCCCACCGAGGGGTCCGGCTGCGACAGCGCCCAGCCCACCCACCTCTCCGGCAGCACCCTCTGCACCAGGACCTTCGGCTACAACACGGTGGACGTGGTGCCCGCCTACGAGCACTACGCCAACAGCAAGGGGGGAGGCAATGGCGGCAAGGGGAGGCCGTCGCTGGCGGACCTGCACTCCATCCTCAAGGTAAGGGGGGGGTCAGCTGCGCCCTGCGCTGCATCCGCGGCGTCTCCCGCTCCCTGATGCCGACGCGCATGTCCCAAGGGAGAAGCTGGAGGGATAACCCTGCTGTTCCCAGCGGTGCGCTGAGCCAGAGCTCACCCTCCAGGCACTGTTCGCTGCCTTCGGCTCTGCCCACCCTCACCTGCCTCCCCCTTGTCCCCGCAGCCCGACCCGGGCCACCTCCACGTGCCGGCGTCCGACCCGCAGCGGAGCAACGGCGGGCTGGAGGAGGCAGCGGGGGAGCCGGGCAAAGCCCCCACGCCAGAGCCCGTCCGCTTCGGGTGGGTGAAGGGTGTGATGGTGAGTGCGAGTCATCCCACGGGGAGCATCCTCCGCCCTCCCACCGCCTCCCATGATGTATTTACCCCTCATCATCGCATTTTTCCCAATAAATATATTTTTCACAAGTGTCTGCGCTCTGAACGACCCCCTGCCCTCCCCGGCAGGTTGGCTTTAGCTCGGAGGAGCCGGCATAGCCCCGGCCGTCCCCGGGTGGCCGCGTGCTGATGGCCAGTCCCCCTCTCTGTCCCCCAGATTCGCTGCATGCTGAACATCTGGGGAGTCATCCTCTACCTGCGCCTGCCCTGGATCACCGCCCAGGCGGGCATCGGTGGGTGCCGCGGGCAGGGGGGCGGCACCGGGTTCGCTGCGGCCCCAAACACCCAGGGAGGGGGTGCAAACACTGGCAACGTTGAGCGTGGGGCGATGCGGGGGTGTCTGTGGGCCGGGGAGGATGCAGGAACGAGGCGGTGCCCCGTCCCCACAGCCCTGACGTGGCTCATCATCCTGATGTCCGTGACGGTGACCACCATCACCGGCTTGTCCATCTCCGCCATATCCACCAACGGCAAGGTCAAGTCAGGTAGCGTGTCCCCCCCACCNGTGGGCCGGGGAGGATGCAGGAACGAGGCGGTGCCCCGTCCCCACAGCCCTGACGTGGCTCATCATCCTGATGTCCGTGACGGTGACCACCATCACCGGCTTGTCCATCTCCGCCATATCCACCAACGGCAAGGTCAAGTCAGGTAGCGTGTCCCCCCCACCCGGCGCAGGTCTCCCCCACCCCAGGGCTGCCCTGTGGACGTGAACTCCTGGCACGGGGCGCGGGCGGCCCCAAAAACGTTGGGGGGCAGGCAGCTGATGCCGTGGGGTGCTCCTGCCACCTCAGGGGGCACCTACTTCCTCATCTCGCGGAGCCTGGGGCCGGAGCTGGGCGGCTCCATCGGACTGATCTTTGCCTTCGCCAACGCGGTGGCCGTGGCCATGCACACCGTGGGCTTCGCCGAAACGGTCCGGGACCTGCTGCAGGTACGAAAGCGGCACTGTGTGTGTGTCCTCTGGGTCCCGTCCCCCCCAGCCCCCCCATCCACTACCAACAGCCGTGTCCCTGCTGGACCACTGATAACGAACCTCCGGCCGCTGAAAACGGTGGCAGTCCCGGCGTTTCGGTGTGGGAGAGGGTTATTTCCGCGGTGTGGACGGTTCCCCCTCCCCAGGAGCACAACTCCCTCATCGTGGACCCCACCAACGACATCCGCATCATCGGGGTCGTCACCGTGACGGTGCTGCTGGGCATCTCCCTGGCCGGCATGGAGTGGGAGGCCAAGGTAACGCTGCTGCTCCCGCTCGCTGCCCACCGGGACCCGAGGAGCGGAGGGTGCCCGCAGCTCCCCGAAAGCAGGCGAGGGTTGCCCCCAACCTACTCTTTGCCCCTCGGTGCCCAAACCCCGCTCCCCAGCTGGCTCCTTCTGGTCTGGCAGGCGCAGATACTGTTCTTCCTGGTCATCTTGGTGTCCTTCATAAATTACCTGGTAGGGACGGTGATCCCGGCCACCGCCGAGAAGCAAGCGAAGGGCTTCTTCAGCTACCGAGGTGGGTCTGCCACGGGTCGGGGTTGTGCTCAGCGGGTCCAAGCGCGTCACCGCAGCCCTTCCAGCTCTTTGCTGGAAGTTTGCTGTGGGAGGGTGCTCCTCGCTGGGAGATGTCCTTACACGCATGGTGTCTTGCTCGCCTGGGCCGCCTGCCGTCAGCGCCGTGCCTCCACCCGGCGCTGAGATGCTTCAGCCAGGAGAAAGGCGGTTGTGAGGCGCCAAGTGCTTCTCCTCTGCTTCCTCCCCAGCCGACATCTTTGCCCAGAACTTCGTGCCCAACTGGCGCGGCCCTGAGGGCTCCTTCTTCGGCTTGTTTTCCATTTTCTTCCCATCGGCAACCGGCATCCTGGCTGGGGCCAACATTTCGGGTGACCTGAAGGTGGGTTTTGAGCGTTGCTGCCTGAGCCAGCGTTTCTCAAGGCTCAGTCGGTTTTGATCCAACTTACGGACCCCATTTTATTTCTTCTGGAAACTTTGGGGAAGGTTCAGCCAGGAGACGCTCTGCGGCTTTGCATCGCAGTGATTTATGATTCCTCTGTAGAGCAGCTATCATTAAATGCCATTTTAGCGGCGCTCCTGGAAAGCTCTTACATCTCTCTGCGACTCCCTTGGACAGGATCCCGCCGTGGCCATCCCCAAGGGCACCTTGATGGCCATCTTCTGGACCACCGTGTCTTACCTGGTGCTTTCTGCTACCATCGGTAAGCAAAACGTGCTTGGGTGGGCTGTATGGGCTGGGTGGGACGGGTGGGACGGATGGGACCCCCCCCACAAAACGGGGCCGAGGAGGAAGCAGGGTGGGAACCAGAATCAAGCGGCAGATGCTGGCACCGATACCACGGGGCGAGTGCCGCAGGGGCCAGATCTCATTCCCGCCCCTGTGGGGAGCAAAGTCCTCCTGGGTGGGCAATGCAGCTCGTGGTGTTGCTCATGGCCATCGTGCAGCGGGGCAGCCCCATGGCAGGTACCTGGGGGGATGTCACAGGCAATGGGGAGGTGGGGTTGGGTTGCGTGAAGCCACGGAGAGATGCCAGCCCCGCTCCAGCCCTGCCGGGACGGCACGGCGCGGGAGGTGAGAGGGTGCTGCACGTGTGTGTGTGTCCCCAGGCGCCTGCGTGGTCCGGGACGCCTCGGGCAGCCTGAACGACAGCGTGGCGGTGGGCTCGCCGGGCTGCGAGGGACTGGCCTGCAGCTTCGGCTGGAACTTCACGGCCTGCGCCCAGCAGCAGAGCTGCCGATACGGGCTCAGCAACTACTACCAGGTGCTGCTCAGGACCATCACCCACCCCGGCCCCTGCTCCTGGCCACCCCCTGCCCGGCAGCCCCCCGCGGTAACGGGGATGCACCGGGGAGCGTTTTCCCTGACTCTCAGACACGGGTGGGCTCTGCCACCCAGATTATGGTGATGGAAAAGCAGGGAGTGCTGAGGGCAGCAGGATGGGACCCGGGGGCTGGAAATCCCTTAAGGCCGGGGCACTGAGGGCGCCAGGGGTCCTGACCGCCTGGTTTTGGGGCAGAGCATGAGCATGGTGTCCGGATTCGGCCCCCTCATCACGGCGGGGATCTTTGGTGCTACCCTCTCCTCGGCACTGGCCTGCCTCGTCTCAGCCCCCAAAGTCTTCCAGGTAAGGGGGTGGCGTGTCCTGTCCCCGAGCCCGGCAGCGGGAGCGGGCGATGCTCCTGGGCACGTGCTCAACGCCGTGGGGCTTTGTGGCCATGAGCAGCCCCGGGGCGATGAGGATGCTGCCGTCGGCGAAGGTGCAAGGCCAGTTCAGCTCTTGCTCTTATGGGTGTAAGAGGGTCTGTGGTGCTGCCCACCGTCCCCAACGCGTCTCTCCCCGCAGTGTCTCTGCAGGGACCAGCTCTACCCTCTCATAGGCTTCTTCGGGAAGGGCTACGGGAGGAACAGCGAGCCCATCCGCGGCTACATGCTCACCTACGTCATCGCCGTCGGCTTCATCCTCATCGGTAGGTGCTTGCTACCCCAGTGTCCTCCTGGTGCCCGTCACCGGCTGGGTGGCCCGGTCCCCGCCGCCGATGGCTCGCTCTCCTCCTCCTCCCCGCAGCCGAGCTCAACGCCATCGCCCCCATCATCTCCAACTTCTTCCTCTGCTCCTACGCCCTCATCAACTTCAGCTGCTTCCACGCCTCCATCACCAACTCCCCAGGTGGGCTGTGCCACGCTGCGCCGTGCAGTGCCGTGCGGCGGGCGGCTTCCCGTCCGGCTCCCCGTCCCGGCAGCGGCCGCTGTGTGTGTTTGCGTGCAGGCTGGCGACCCTCCTTTCGGTATTACAGCAAGTGGGCCGCGCTCTTCGGGGCCGCCGTCTCGGTGGTGATCATGTTCCTGCTGACCTGGTGGGCGGCCCTCATTGCCTTTGGCATCGTCATCGTCCTCCTGGGATACGTCCTCTACAAAAAGCCGGGTGTGTGGCGGTAACTCGGCATTGGTGATGCCCCGGGAGGCGTCTGGCCCCGTTGCTAATTCGCCTTCCCCACGTAGACGTCAACTGGGGCTCCTCCGTGCAAGCCAGCTCGTACAACATGGCCCTCAACTACTCGGTGGGGCTGAGCGAAGTGGATGAGCACATCAAGAACTACAGGCAAGGGCGGCTTGGCGCAGGGCCGGTCACAGAGGGAGGGAGATGCAGAGCCAGCCACCACCACGGGCAGACATGGGATGGCTTCACGCCCATGGCCACATCTTCACTACCATCCTTGTGGCAAAACGTGGCCGTCTCTAAAATCCCACGTCCTTGCCGTGTGGGCAGAGGTGGAAAGCAGGGCAAACCTTGCCTGCCCCATACCAGGCAGATGTAGGCGTGTTGGTCTCATCTGGTATAAGACGACCAAAGAGTGAGGCTGTACCCACAGCCACGTGATTTCATCCCATCATAAAGATGTTGCCTGCAGCGGCCGTTGGCCGGGCATGGGAGAAGAGATGTAGCTCCTTCCGGAGAGGCTCAGTGCCCCCGAAGTACCAGCCTGTGCCCCCTTTTCTCTCCCTGCCTGCAGACCACAGTGCCTGGTGCTGACCGGCCCCCCCAGTTTCCGCCCAGCCCTGGTGGACTTCGTGGGGACGTTCACCAAGAACCTCAGCCTGATGCTCTGCGGCAACGTGCTGATCGTGAGTCACCTCCAACAGCCGGTTGGCTCCTTGTCCTGGGGGTTCTGGCCACCCGTGGGTGGTGGGCTGGAAAATCCAGGTGTGTCCTGGTGGGCTCGCGGGGTGGGGACTGAAACGTGCACGTTTACATGCTGCCGGATGATGGCACGGGAGGGCGAGTGAGTTTTGGCTGGAATTCTCTCTGGCTCGTTAGGCAATATTGAAGAAGTGCCCCCTGTGCTAGTGGCTTTCCCTCACTAATTAATTGCCAAAGCAAAGACGTGGTAGGATGAGGTGGTTGCTCAGAGGACAGGGTGGTCCTGCAGCTCTGAAGCCTCCAGAGCAACTGGGGACGTGAGATGCAACCAGCTCATCCGAGCCGTGGGACTGCCGGCATCCTGTGGGTTGGCTGTTGGCCCCCAGAATTTGCTGCGTTTCTCAGTGTGCAGCCTCCCGTGCGTGCGGTGGTCGCATCCAGGTCTTGCCAAGGACTCAAGAAGAGGAGCTGGAGCTCCTCAGTGGCAAGACCAGCAGCTGGAAGGTGCTGCCTGCGCCCGAGCGCTGGTGTGGTGACCGTGCCCCTTCCTCTGCTCCCACCCAGGGACCGCGGAAGCAGAAGATGCCGGAGTCCCGGCTGACGGCGGATGGCCACACCAAGTGGCTTATGAAGAGGAAGATCAAGGCTTTCTACACCAACGTGGTGGCGGAGGATCTGAGAAGCGGCGTCCAAATGCTCATCCAGGTAGAGTCACGCTTGGCCGTTGACTGTCATGGTCCTTCCTCTTCCACCACTGCTCAGGGGGCTCTGACCATCCTCCCGACCTCTGGGCACCCCCTTTGCATCGCTCCCCGCATCCATCTGTCCCTGCAGGGGGGTCTCATGAGAACATCTATCCCTAGGCTGCCGGCCTCGGGAAGATGAGACCCAACATCCTGGCGCTGGGCTACAAGAGAAACTGGCAGACGGCGTCCCCGCAGAGCCTGGAGGACTACGTGGGCATCCTGCAGTACGGCCACGCCGGCTCCTCCGCCCCCCAGGGATGCTGGCACCCGGCGGTGGCCCCATGGCTGGGTGCGGGGACGCCGTGGCCGCGTGCACACGGTCCGCCACGAGCCGACCACCGTTAACTGCCTTCTCCTCCCTCCTTCCAGTGACGCCTTTGATTTCAAGTACGGCGTGTGCTTAATGAGAATGAAGGAAGGGCTGAACGTTTCCCGAGTGATGCAGGCTCACGGTAAGCGGTTCGGGGCAGCGGGGGATGCTCTGAGACGTGCTGAGGCTGTAGGACTTGCCAGCCGGCACCGTGTCCCCAGGCAAAGATCACGGTGCTGGTGGGACATCGCTCCTGGGCTGGGACTGCAGGGGGTGGGGACAGCGGGGTGCTGCCCTGCTGCCCTGCCCTTCTCCTCCCTCCCCAGTTAACCCCACGTTCGAGGCAGCAGAGCACCCCGAGGAGAACGGCACCGGCAGCCGAGCAGCACCGGGCACAGGTCGGTCCTGGCTGGGAGCCGCCCGGAGCATCCCCAGCTCTGAGGATTATTTTTGGGGAGCCGGGTTTGCCCCAGGCGGGGGTGTGGGTTTTGAGCGGCGATGGGGAGCAGGGAGGCAGCGGTGCCTTTCCCACGGCCGGCGCTGCCCCTCGCCGACGCCAGGACCCCCTTGCCCCGGCAGCAGGTCCCACCGCCTTGGCCAGCGAGCAGCAGGCCAGCACCGTCTTCCAGAGCGAGCAGGGCAAGAAGACCATCGACATCTACTGGCTCTTCGACGACGGAGGTAACCTTCTCCTCTGGCTGCTGCGGCTCTTCGCCGTCCGTCTGTCCAGCTAACGCACCTCCGTCGCGGGGTCCGGGAGGGCTCGGTCCTCGCCGAATGGTGCCCGGGCGTCAGGGAGGCGCTGGCGAGCCCGCGAGTCTCTGCCACCGCGCCTCCCACGGGGTGTTTTGGGGACAGGTCTCACGCTGCTCATCCCCTACCTCCTGGGGCGCAAGAAACGGTGGGGAAAGTGCAAAATCCGGGTGTTCGTCGGCGGGCAGATCAACAGGATGGACGAGGAGAGGAAGGCGTAAGTGGGGGCGGCCGCTCGCACCCCGCAGCCCCCCTTAGCCAGCGCCGCTGTCCCCGTGGGTGGGTGGCGGGGGCGACTCCCCCTGCCCCGAGCGCCCCCGGGCTTCACCTTAAGGGATCCAGGGGCTTCGCCCTGGCCGCTGCGCCTTGCTCCTCCGAAATCAGTGCGGCTGCGGGGCAGGAAAAGCCGAGCGCCAGCCGCGGCGGCGGCGGGGCTGTCTGCCGGGACGGGTTCCCGCTGGAGCCGCCGCGCCCCACTCACTCTGGGAACCTTTTCCCTCCGGCAGGATCGTGTCTCTGCTGAGCAAGTTCCGCCTCGGCTTCCACGAGGTCCACATCCTCCCCGACATCAACCAGCAACCCCGGCCGGAGCAGTAACCGCCCCTCTCCCCTTCTCCAGCCCCTCCCCAGCACCCCCAGACCCACCCGGACCCCCTTTCCTGGCACCGTCTGCTTCTCTTGCAGCGTCAAGAGGTTCAACGACCTGATCGCTCCCTTCAGGCTGAACGATGGCTTCAAAGATGAGGCCACGGTGAACGAGATGAGGCAGGGCTGTCCCTGGAAGATTTCTGACGAGGAGGTCGACAAAAACAGAGCCAAGGTAGCCCCGGCGGCTCCCGCGAAGGGTCTCCTGCTTTTGAGACAGAATTCAGCCTTTTTGGAAACGATTATTTTGTGGTTTTCAACCCTCTTTGCTCCGCAGTCGCTCCGACAAGTGAGGCTGAACGAGATTCTGCTGGATTACTCGCGGGATGCAGCGCTCGTAGCCATGTAGGTGCCA
>VWZZ01000004.1:44943-55353 GCA_013399095.1 Psophia crepitans
GCTGTGCTTGCAGGTGCGGAGTACAGCGAGGACGACGTGAGCGAGCTGGTGCGGGAGGAGGCGGCGGACAGCCCGCGGCCGCCCCGCGGCAGGAGGAGCCCCCGCCGCCCCACCAGCAGGTACGGCCGCGGGCAGAGCCGCCCCCGGTTCTGCCCAGCCCGGTGTCCCGCCTGGGAGGATCCGCCTTAGCTCGGCCCGGCCGGCAGCCGCCTTCGCCGGTGCTCGTTCCGCCGGGCACGGCGCCGAGAAGCGCTTTTCTCCGGGCCGGGGTGGTGTCAGAGCAGAGATCCTCGGGCTTGGGCGGGACCGTGCCCGGAAACCCTCCCCGGAGCCGGCGGCTCCCCTTTTCCTACGCCTTTTCGGTGCCGCGTCTGCACAGTTCACTTAAAACCGGTTCCTGCCTTGCCCGAGCTCTCCCTTCATGGTTCCTGCAACATCCCGGAGCCCGTTCCGTACCTACGGATAGGGACACGCCTGCCAGCCTGTGCCGGGGCCTGCCTCGGCCTCCGGTGCTTTCTGAGCAGCAGCCTCTTCTAATTAAGCAGCTTCACCCCCCAAATTAGGGGAAACCTCCCAGGGAGAATGCCTTAGCGAGAACACACGATACCGCGTTGCTTCACCCGTGCTTACGGTTCGGATCTGGAGTAGCGCTGCGGCACCTCGGTATGGGCCTGTATGTGTGTGTTTGGCTTCTGCTTGCAGGAAGAGGAAGAAAGGCGGCCTCCTGCTAGAGGCAGATGAGAAAGAGGAAGAAAAGGCTCAGCAGAATGAAGAGGAGGAGGAGGAGGAGAAAGTGGATAACGTAGAGCAGGTGGCAAGAAACAGAGAAGAAGAAGAAAAAAAGAAAGAGGATGCTCTTTGGGCCAGTTTCCTTAGTGATGTGGGACAGAAACCCAAAACAGTGGCTGCCATGCAAGCTAAGAAGGTAACGGGGGGCCTGGGCCTTCCCTCAGGGAGTGTGGGAAGGGCTTGAAGCTTTAGAGCACACAGCATTGGTTCTAGCTGGTTCCAGCTATCAGTCAGAGCAGGGTTTACCCTCCCCCATCTCTTTTGTAAACCCCATTGTGGGGCAAACTGTAAACTGCTGGTTTCCTTCCAGCTGGGGAGGTCTGTGGTCTGGTGGCACTGCTTTCAGAGCTGCTCGTCAGCACCTTGGAGCGTCCCACGGAGCCCTGATGGCTCCTCTTCCCGCTCCTGGAGTCTGCTCCTCACATGGGAGCAGCGCAGTGAGCGTCGAGCTGAGCTCTGTGTGTGGGCACAGCTCTCCCCAAGGCTCGTGCTTTTCCTGATGCTCAAAAGAAAAAAAAGGAGGCTGTGTGTGTTTGAGTGGGGAAACACAAGAGACCTGTGCTGGTATCTCTGTGCCTTGCTCTTGATCCTCTGGAAGCTGCTGCATGTTGGGATGGACATTTGTAACGAGAATGAATCTAGCTTTCTCTAGTTCCCTTTATAAACCCTGTTAAAGTGCTCCTGCTCTTTATCTGCAGAGGTTTTCTGTGGAGAGAAATCTCTGTATCATCAGCTCCTTGAAAGATTTTGGTACTTAATAAACCCAAATGCGTGTATTTGCCTTGCAAAGCCTTTCACGCTGAAGATGGTGGGAGGGCAGAAGGTACCAGAACTGACCCTCTGTTCCTAGAATTGTCTTGTTTTTTTAGCAGTGAGCCAAAAAGGTATTTTTTAACAAAACTCCAGACTCTTGAGTCAGTGAGGCCTGGCGAGTAGTGGGTGAAGCTTCTTTCTACAGCCGTTGGAAGGCTGCAGAATGAGTGTGGTTGTGCCGTCTTTGTGACTTTTAGAAGAGTCCTTTCACCTGAGCCCTCCTGCTTCTCTCCACCTCGGTTGTTACTGACCAGACAGTGGAGATTTACAGGTAGAATTAGAGAGAATGAGAGAGGAAAAAGCTCTCTTGTGAGCAATCCTACTTTTATGGGCAGATTGCTACAACGTGAGCAGTTTTAGAAGTTCCTCCATAGCTGGAAGAATTTATGGAGAGATGCAGTTCCTCTGTTCTCCTTGTGAACTTCTTAATTTGGACTTGAGTTGTCTGCTTGAAGATCTCTGCGGTCTGAGGTTGATTTAGAGCAAGAATGTTGGGTTCTGTTTTGACTGTTTATAGGGTCTGAGTTTGTTTATGCTGTTAAAAGCTGTAGTTGTGACCGAGTAAATTAAGAGGCCTTGTTGACAAATAGCTTAATAAAGATATTTCCCTCTCAAATTAAAGAGACGTTATTGACAAGCAGCTTAATATCTTCACGGTTCTCTGTGAAGATCGGCCTTGCTTTTCCTGCTGATGAGTTGTGTTCTACAGCCTTGAGTGAAAATAAACATATTTCTGTGTAATCTGCCCTGGCAGCTTTACTGCCTGGCGGTGCTTAGTTTGGCAGAACCGAGTTTTCAGGCTTTTGCTTGCTTTCTGAACCACAGCAGCGTGTTCCTCCTCCTTCCTACACTTAATTACAACTTCACTTCTTCTCGTTCTGGGTCTGTTTTGATGCGTGATCTCCAATGAGAGCCTGGAACCGAAGTAGGGAGTTTCCCTCTGGTGTCAGGGAGTGGGTTTTTTCCCTTACTCTCGTCTGTGATGCCTTGCTTTGACCAGCCAGCCTGAATGGCAGTGCTGCCTGACGTCTGCGTTGGGTCCTCGGCCCCCACAGCGATAATTTGGCTTGGCTCCACGATTGCAGTGTTTTGATTTCTCCTTTGTGTGTTACGCAGGCTGAAGAAGAGAAGAGTGGGAAGAAACTTCAGGAGAAACCAAAAGAGTCCGAGAAGCCAAAAGATTCAGGAAAAGTGACAATCACCAAAGTGTTCGATTTTGCTGGTGAGGAAGTCAGGTAAGCTGGCAGCCGTGACGGGTCTGCTGCGGGCTTGGAGCAAGCCGGGTGCTGCTCTCCTGCTGGCAGGCAGGCGCTGTGCTGGGAAGCACCGCATACCTTTTTT
Organism: Psophia crepitans; assembly: GCA_013399095.1. NCBI lineage: Eukaryota > Metazoa > Chordata > Aves > Gruiformes > Psophiidae > Psophia > Psophia crepitans. The sequence continues at coordinate 47,887 of VWZZ01000004.1, forward strand.
TTTTTTTAATCATGCCCGCATACAGACCTCAAGGAAAACAAGGCCAAGATTTTTCTGTCCAAGGGCTGCAGAGTATCGTTGTCTGCAGACTTCAGTCTTTGCTCAACTTCAAAATATGCCTGTAAATTCATTCCGGCTTCCCCGTCTGCGCAGTGTTTAGAACGGTTGGCAAAGCTTCCCGGCGGCACTGCTGCCATGAGGGTTTTATTCCCTCGGTGTAGCCCGAGCCCTGTGCTGGGGCAGGATATTTGCTGGCGCTTTCCCTGGCGATGGCCGCGATCTGCGGCAGAGATCTGCGGACAGTGAGAGGTGTTTTGTCGAGCGGACTAATAGCTGAGTGCTTTTGCCTCTGAAACAGCTGGTAAATGATCCCTTGGGCTGTCTGGCTTGCAGGGCGCCTCTCAGGATGTGCTGCAGAGAGGAGGCGGCCTTTTATAAATGCGTAATACCAGAAGTGAGGGACCTGGGTGAACACGCTTGAAATCCGAATACGCCGTGACCTTCTGGTTATTACCGTGGCGTGTCTGTGTCTTTTGAATGTGTAGCTGCAAACCTGGGTTGGTCGGATGAGTCTGGGCTGTGCTGTGTGGCAGCAGAGGGCAGCAGTTCCCAGCAGTAACACCCACGCTGCCTCAGTCTGGAGGAGGAAGCAGGGAGCTGGGGCTTCTGCTGCTCTGGCTTTTCAAGTCAGCACTGCTGCCTGAGCTGTTTGAAAAATCTGAGGAGAGCCGTGAGTCATAGTAGTGACTTTCCTATTTCCCTGCACAGCGCAGGCTGTAGGAATACCCTTCATTCACTGGAGAAATGGCATAGAACTGTCTGCTGCAGCTTTTCCAAGGGAGTGTATCCATCATACCCTTCGAAGGAAAGGCCGAGTCTTCCCTCTGGAGCGCTGAAACGCTGCAGCAGACTTACAGACAGAAATTCTGCCTTCCAATGCACGCTCCCCTCCTCACCAGGCAGCTTGTTTGTCCCCAGTTCTCCTGTTTTGTTTTGGTTTTGTTTTCCTGGTACAAGCGCGACGTCCTGCCGGGTGAGCAGGGATGAAGCTCTAGGATCGCAGGGCTGTCGTACAAAACCCTCATTGCGTTCTGACGTAGCGTCACGTGGCGTACGGCAGAACCGCGCTCCTGGTGCTTTGGGGTCGTGTGTGATCTTACCTGGAGACTGGACGTGTCCGTAGGTGGGTGTCCTGTCCTAACAGGAGCAGAGAAGGGTGTTGCATAAAGGAGGGGGTTGATTTACAGGGGGGCTTGCCTCAGGACATGAGTCTCCTGCTTGTGGAAAGGCATTTTCTTGGGTGCAATTTTTTTGTGAAGTAGGACTCTTTAAAGTACGCCTGCCTCGAAGCTTCTTGTTTATCTGTCTCCATGAAAAGAAGCCCCAGATAATTATGATTTAAGGATGGAATTACTCAGACGTAGGGCTGATTCTGGTTTTTGCGTGGTGGCTACAGATTAGCTTTACCAGCGCTGCTCTTGCTTTTAGTGGTAATGTTAGTTGGAGAGTGTGGGGGACCTTTCTCTGTCCTTCAAAAAGCGGCTTGGCTTATGTGAGCAGAACTTGTGCAGGGCTCCTAAGGTGCTGAGGTTGTGCTTTTGACATCAGTATCTTATCTGTAGTTTTTTTAATAGCTACAATTAAGTAAAGCTTCCAAGTTAGATAAAGGCGTATTACTCTGCACCGGTTGCTTTCCTGGTGCCCTTTGTACTGCTCGGTACTGTTTCCTGTGGGATGGACACAGGTTTCTACTAATTCTTGATCAAGTAGGCAGAAGCTGGAGCTTGGGCGACAGTGAGATGGTAATCCTGCAAACCACCGAGGCTAATGGATTTTTTGTTTGTTTACAGCAGCCGTTGTATCAACAGGTCCCCGAGCCAGCAGCAGAAAGTTTGCAGCGAGGTCTGGAGGACTGTTTTCTGCTGGTGCTGGAGTTACAACACGCTGCTTTCTTCAGCTCTTTGATAACAGAAAAATCCTTCACTGCTTTTTGCCCCCTGGATTTTTGTGATATTCAAAGCTGAAGCTTTTGTGTTGTTTGCTGCATCTTGCATCTCTAACCATGTTACGCTGTTAGCTGTGGGGAGGATGTGAGAAGTTACGACTGCTTACAGCTACTGGTACTTTCCTGTGAGGGCCAGAGGGCTGCTGTTTCTGTAGAATAGTGGGAGGTTGTCTTTGCAAGACCCTATCGTCTGCAAATGCCCTGAATACCGAACGCTGACTTCCTTGCCTGGGGAAGCAGCTGGCAATTTGTCGGTTACAAAGGCCAGCGCGCAGTAGTTGTGTGCGCGTTTCTGGACTGAAAGAACTGAAACAGAGAGGGCTGTCTCTGCTGCTTTCCTTTCTAAATGGTTTGAGGCTACTTTTTAAATGTTACTCTTTGGAAAGCTTGAGAAGAATTTAGATCAGTATTTAAGCACTGATAGATTCGGGGCACAAATTTCAACAGTCTGCTCACTGAAGCTCTTAACAGAAGATCATTTAGCCCTGATCTTATGTTGCAGAACAATTTGTTTTCTCCTGTAAGAAGGAGGGTATAATCTCTCTTGCATGGTTGGAGTAGCAGAACTCTCTTGACAGAAACCTCCAGCTACAGGGCTGTGCTAGAATAGTGAGACCTTCCTCTAAGCTGTCAGCTCCCCGATAGTTTATTGTTGCACTTAATGTCCATTTTGATTAGTCTGTGCTGGGATCGGTTGCTGATGCTGAACCTTAGGTTCAGAGTATTACAAATTACCAAATAAAGAATTAAATATAGTGGCTTTTAATTTTATAAAATACATTATATAGTATTACCTTGTAAAACCAAAGCTGTTGAATCCTGGAACCAGAAACAATCGTTAAGTGATTTCTGTGTTTTCCAGTTGTGACTGTTCTGTCTGCTTTTCGTTCCTCCCTGGTGTTAGTAGACGGGGAGCGGCAGGTGACTGGTCCCCAAATGGCTGTAACTGTGCGCAGGGGGAGCAGTTTGCAAAGGCAGTTCAGCACCTAAATGAAAATTCGAGTCACTTCTCACTGGCAGAGGAGTTTGAAGCCTCTGGTTTAAGAACTCACCTCGGGATGCAGGACGTGTGGTTGCGTTAATAGGGAGTGGCGTCCCTGGTGCCAGGCTTTATCTGGTGCTAAATGTAATTGCTGTACGACGAGGCTTGTTTCTCTTCGGGGGGCCAGACTACTTTGGCCCTTGGCTTCCTCCAAACCGCTGCTGCGCTCAGCATATTGAAATGGTTCTTCTGTGCTTTTCCATGAAAGTCAACTTTGTGTCCGTTCAGCACTGCAGCAAGTCCGGGTGAAGGACTCAGAACTAAAATCTTCTTATTTCTGTGCGTATGCGCTTTGTTGGTGCGGTTTAAATCCGAAGCTTTTCTCGCTCAGGTTATTGTTCTGCTGGGGCTGCTGCCCTGGTACTGCGGGGTTGCTGTGCTGTACTGATAGTGTTGTGCTGGCAAAAGTGGGGTCTGTGCTGCATCAGTGACCCCCGGCCTCCTCTGTGTGAACAAAGCAGCCAAGCCAAAGCAAGGCTGTAGTAGGGCTCCCCTCTCCATCTGTCACTGGGGAGAGCCCTGCTCTTTCCCTGCCATCTTGCACGACGTTCCTCTTACAGCTCCCTTTGCTTTCCCACAAGGCTGTCTTCTCCTGGAGCATCAGTCTGGGATGCAGAAAGTCTCCCAGCAAGCTGGGCTGTGGCCGCAGACCCTGCGCCGCGGTCCCGTTCTGCCCCGTCCGCACCGCCGGTAGGTGGCAATAGCTAACTTCTCGGGCGCAGTTGCTCCTGACTCCTGGAGAACTTGTGGATTATGCATTAACTCCTGAGCTTTTCTTTTCCCTTGAGCTTCTTCACCGTGCTGGCATGCTCCGGCCCTGTTCCTTTCAACACTCTCACGTGTCCGGCAGGTGTTCCTGTGATGTGAGTAATTCTTGGCTCCTCGCCACACCTGGGGCCGGAATCGTCACGCAAGCTGCATGGCCGCTGGGCCTGGATCCGTGTAGAAATGCTTCAGGAACAGGTTTCAAAATCTCTGCACGTCTGCAGCGTGAGCTCCCTTCTGCTGTCTAGGTGCTGGGATCCAACCGGTACTTTCCTGCATGCTGCGCATCTTTGTCCAGCTGATAAGTGCTGGAGACATCATTCTTACTGCTGTGTCAGAGATTGCCAGGCTACAGGGCCCTGAACCTGAAGCATTTACACCCAAGGAGCTGGGGGGGTTTGCTGTAGACCTTGCAAAATGGGTAAATGTTTGTCCGGAGCGTTCCAGTTACTCTCATATTTGAAGGCTGAGCAGATGGCTGGGATTTTGCTGAGTTTGACTGAAGCTCATCTTTTCAGGTTGAGCTCGGTAGTCTTTATCTGCTTCTTAAGTGCCTGTTTCCTGATTAATTCAGGCTGCTTCTAAAAGTATTCTTCAGCATTTGCCTGATTAAAGTGTAGCATTGCTTTGAAATTCGGTGCCAGAATGCCTGTGTTTGGGGCAGCAAGCCCTGCGCAGTGCTCTCGCTGGGAGAGCTCTCTGCTTAAATTCACAGCCCTAAAAATCACCTGGCTTACAGTAGTCTCTTTTTTTTCTTTCCTTGCTCCTAGGAACAGATGATGACCCAATTCCACAGATATTGTTTGCTTTTTAGGGTTGCTTTTAGGTGGGTTTTAATAAGGCATTTAGTCCAGAGGTATGTACAAAGGAGCAGAAAGCTCTCTGATGTGTTTGAAGTCCTTGAAGGCTTGACAGATGTAAAGAGGGAAAATCCTTAGCTTTCCTACAGAACTTTCTGTCCCCGTATCTCAAAGCACTTGTTAAAGGAATGTTGTCATTCCCCATTTGGGAATAAGGTAAGGGAGGCATGGCGGGGCTGATGACATCCACTGATTCACCGGGGCTCCTGGATCTCGTGGCTCAGGATACCCGGGGATCCAGGCTTCACTCGCCCGTTCCACGTTCCAAATAAAACGAGGAAGCGCCGGGTGCCAAACGTACTGGGCAATCAGCAGCATCGCGCTGAGTACGTGTTCTGAAAGCTTGTACAGTTCTGTAGAAGGAACTGGCCAGACTCATGTCAGAAAAACTTGTCTGGGCTGTTATGCATGAGACGTGAACTCCATCTCTGGATACAAGACTCGACAGCAGGGAGCCCTTGGGAGGCCAGGTCTGTGACTTGGAATAGCCTCTGCTCTGCAGCAAGATAACTGATTTTATTTGTGTGTCCACCGTGCTGCAGGGAAACAAGTTGTGCTGGCTCCGCGTGCTGAGCAGAGCTGAGAAGCAGCTCGTGTCCTAGGTTAGGGAAGATGATGGTTCACAGTGCGGCTGTTGCATCTCAAAAGCAAAATACAAAGCTTTGGAGAGGTGCGTAAAGTATCTGATTAATAGCCAAACTGTTATTACTACAATGATTGAAGCTTATTGCTGGGGTTTATGCTGGCTGAGGTTGATATTTCATTTGCCACAGTTGAAGTGTGGGGTGAAAAAGAACCTGATTTTTCATCTGCTACTGTTTGTAAATGGTTATCACTTAGGATGTTCCTGGAAAAAAAACCAACCTCAGTAGTCATTCTGCTTCACAGGTTTTTCAGCCTACTTTAAGTATTCAAGAAAAAAAAAAAGATTATTTAGAGAGATTGTTCTTAAATTGGAACTTAAGGAAGTTAAGCTGGACCTTAAGTTGGATCGGTGGGGTTTGGTGGTGAAATTCATGACCTCGTGAGCAGGTGAAGCAAAGGTGAAGTGAGGTGGCTGATGGTAGGCTCCTGTCAGGAGGTGTGCATGGGCTGATAAAAGCCCTTTCTTGGCCATCAGTGGGATCTCCTTTGTACAAGAAAGCTGCTGAAGATGGGAATTGTGTGGGCAGGGCTACAGGCCACGTCCAAGGTTTCTTGTCCTTGAGGTCAGCATATCCTCTAACTTAGGCCTGGTTGTGGGGGGTGCTGAGGTCTGAGCCCAGCCCGTGGTGTTAGCTGTGCTGCTGGACTCCTCGCCTTGGTGAGCTGCTCGGGAGAGCTGTGCGGAGCTGAGTGAGGACCGATTGATTTCCTCGCGGCACGGAGGAGCGCTGCCCGCTGCGCAGCAGAGCTGAGGTGGTAATTTGGTTCTCTGCAGTTGCACAGTGCTGCTGCTTGGGGGTTTCTTGATGCTGCCTCTCACTACTGAAATCCTGGTTTTCTTTTTTTAATCTCGGCTCATCTGTGTGCTTGTTGAACAGAGGAAGGGCACCGATGTCCTAGACTGCTCAGTTTCTAACCCTGGATCTGCTGTCCTCTCCCAGAACTTCAGGCCCTTGATCCCAGCCCTTTTCAGGAGAGAGCAGGTGGAAACAGCTGCGGGAAAAGCAGGTCAGACATCTGAGAACAGCTCAAGCTTTCCAAAGTCCTTGTTCAGGCTCTGATTTCCTACTCAGTGGCTGTGATGTCCTCTCTGGTCCTTAGATGACAAGTGAGATCGACCAAATGTGACTAAGTTGGGAAACAAAGGCGGTGTAAGCCAAGGAGTTTGGGAGACTACCTCCTACTTTGTTGCTTTGCTTTGAAGGCAGTTAAGGTAGCTGAGCAAAACCTGCTGCTTCTGCTTCTTCGTGGCAAGCACTGAGCAGGAGTGGGGAGAATGCTGAGGCTGACAGCGTATTTCAAGGGGAAGGGGACTAAAAGAGCAGGGAATCTGCTCCCACAAGTCTCCAGATTTAGAGCTGACACAGCGAGCAATTTTAAAAACGTGTAATTGTCCATCTGCGTTCTTGCTCTGTGGTCTCAGCATGATTCAGTCAGATGTGTTAGGCTAATTAGCACTGAGAGAACATGTAATGCCATTAACTCTCTCCTTACCTTGCAGTGCTTTTCAGGAAACTCAGCGGATGAATAATAGCAAGGGGTTGGCAGTGTGCTCACACTTCTTGCCAGGTGTGAATCTTGGTCATTTGTTTTGTGCTTACAGCGTTTTGCATAAGGCAAAATGCTCCTCCTGAAGCTGCAGGTATTGTGGTACGTGTCAGATCAAGGCTGATGTGTGTGATACGTTCCATATGTGGTTGTTTGGCGGTTTGTTGTTTTGTTTTTTTTTTTCAAAAGCCTTTGCTGTATTGCTTATGCAGTTGAAGCCTACTATTTGGAAAGCGCTGTCTTTTTTCCAGGTAGATAGCAAGTGATACACAGCTTCCACCAGATGAGGTAGATGGGTCTTGTCAGGTTATGTATGGAAGACAATGAACTGAACAAATAGGGGCGGAGGGAGAAACCACTGGTATTTTGGTGTGCTTTTTGCAATGGCTCTGACTGCAGTAGCAAGGAAGTGTTAGGAAAAGGAAGGCAAATGAATTTCACCCCTTGAAAAGCCACTCCAAAGCCCAGCCCCTCTGAGGACTTCTGTTTCGTGTTGATGAGCAGTGACGCTAGATGGTCATAGAATCACAGAGTCTGTAAGGTTGGAAAAGACCTCTAAGATCACCAAGCCTAACTGTCCACCCACACCCCCACGTCTCAGT
>VWZZ01000004.1:55480-101320 GCA_013399095.1 Psophia crepitans
GCCCCCCCCAGACTGGTGCTCCAGCCCCTTCCCCACCTGCTGCCCTTCTCTGGACATGCTCCAACCCCTCCATGTCCTTCTGGTGCTGAGGGTGCCAAAAATGGAACAGAAGGTTTCATCCTCAGCCCTCCTGAGGGGTTCAGGGGAAATCAATTCCAGGCACTTTCTAGTGACATACCGCTTCCCCAATGAGGTTTGCACAGTGCAAAAACCTTGACTTTTAAGATTTTTCCAGAACTCCAGTGTGAGCAGTAGGAACCTGGGGGTGATGCCTTGGCCCCGTAAGACAAATCAAACCACCCGGAATTACATGGAATATCAGTGTGACTGCTGTTTAGAGGTGGCAGTCTGGAAAGTGCCTGCTTGCTTTTCAGCAAACGAGCACTAAAACGCTGATCTTGGCGTGATGGAGCGCAGGCAGCAGCCTGTTCCTGTCCTTACGCTGTTGTTATCCTTAGAGGTCAGAACATGCCTCTGTTATCCACAGTTTATATTGGCTTTTTCCAGTTTAAAAACCAGCTATTGGTTTTTTTGGAAGCCAGTGAGTGAAAATACATCACCTTTCAAAAGCTGCTTAAGAACGACAGGGTCTGGGGGGCGCGTTTTGATAACCTTCCCTCCGTGTGCATCCGTTCCCTGACGCTTCAGCGTTCCCTTGGGGAATCCTCATGTTGTACAGTGCTGATTGGCACCACAGTGGCCCAGAGATGAGGTCATTAAGTGTGAGCAGGAGCTATGTTCTGTGCTGGTTCGCTCGCTAGTCGTTTCTCTTTCTCAAAGGCAGCTGCAGAAATGAGAACTTCGTAAACAGAGTGGCAGACCTAGCCAGGACTCTAAGCCAGAGCACTTGCTTCTGAAGTAAATCATGTTATGGTCTGCTTAATGCGCTTTGAGAAGGGGAATGGCCTGACAAACAGCTTCTAGTCAGGATTTTCATTAGTAGACGTGCAGATGAGGCTTCTGCTTAGATGGGGAAACTGGAGAACAGAGGGGCTGGGGCTTGCGAAGTGCCAGCTCTGCCCAATGCATTGTCTGGCATTTACCAACACACCGACTCCTGTCGTCTTCCTTTATCTTACCGTCCTTCTGAAAATCCCAGAGTGGCTGAGCAGATGTCCACCTGAACGTTGTCTAATATGGTTTGATGCTTTTAAGGAAATACTTGATGTGTGCTGGTTTCACTTGTGCATCTTTGCTGGTAATCAGTGTGGTGAAAAAGAAGGCTCAGCTGGGATCTCCCAAGGGTGGGAGGGGTCTCAAAGCGTCTCTCAAATGATGGCTTGACCTCCTGATTAACTTGGGCATTTCTAGGGCTTTCAAACCTGCGGTATCTGGGCACTGCATCAGCTTTGGGAACTGGATGACCAACTGCGTTCTCCCATTTTCAAGGTTCTTCCAAGTGTTTTTGGCCGGAGTTGTGTGGAAGTACTTAAGAAATACTCCCACCCTTCCCCAGCAGGTAAGGGAGGAGGCATTGTTTCTGTGCCTGGCTCTCAAAAGTCTGGAAACAGAAGGTGCTTAGTGACCTACTCAGGTCTCGCTGGGGCTATCCTGCTATTTGTAAGGGGATCTTTTGTTCCTCTGTTCACGCCTTCATCGCAGGGGCCTCAGATCCAGTCCCAGCGTTTTGCTGCTTGCCGTGTTTCCCTCGCTTCCAAGCCGCTGCCTCATTCCTGACAGCTCCAGGCTCAGGGGCTTTTGATGTCTCGTGAGGTGCTGGCAGAGCCTGCTCCGCAGCCCCTGGGCCTGGGGTTTCCCCTGCCAGAAAGTGCAGCTTGTGAGATGGAATTACTTTTTTTTTTTTTGGAACAAAGAGATTCTGAAGCAGGAGGGTTTCTGTGTTAGCCTGAAGGGAAGGCAAAGCTGTTCTCTGACTTCCTATCTCATTAACGCATTACCAACCGAGTCAAGCTTAGCCTGGCCTTTTCCCCATGGGGATGCTTTTCCTTTATAGCATGTGTTGGCTCCTGTTGTGATCTGTGTAACCTTTGTGTCCGGTGTTCATAGCTATAAGTGAATTTTGAACCCCTGGCTCTTCAGACCTACACTCCTCCTTCCCTCTACGAGAGAAGGGATCCGTAACGCGAACGTGGCGCTGCTTTGCAGGGGTTGCGGGCTTTCGGGCATCTCTCTTGCTTTCGGTGTGCTTGCAAGTCCCGGTTAACGGGGTCAGAGGACCGTCCCGCTCACACGTACAGCAGCTGCATCTCTTCACCTGGATCGCTCAGCTCGGAGGGTTTTTCCATAATGGGAAGTTCATCCTTTTGGGAGGCACAAATAAAACCGATGGGATGCCTCAAAGACTGAAACACAAGCTGTGTGTCGGGATTTTGGGCTGGCCAAGGGAATAGTTGGCCAAGGAAACAAGTATAGACCCGATGCTTGGAGATACTTAAAACTGGGGTGGATAAAGCTCCAGTGCACAGGGAGGTGAAGCCTTGTGCCCTGGCTGTGGGTCAGCTACTCCAGAGAGCCATGTTGGATGCGCTCTACCTATTGCAAGCCCCAGTGGGAGCTCGGGAACTGGAGCATTACTTCCCTTTGGATTTAGAGAGCCTCTCGCAGAAGCCCAAAAGGGGCCTGACAGCTTGGTCAGCATCTCAGGTGGCAGCACTGTCTGTACATTTTCTTTACATCTGTCACAGAGTCATACAAGAAATGATGGAAAATTGGTCATTTCCTTCAAGGCTTATGAGGTTAGGATGTGGATGTCAAAAAGCACTTTCTATGCATTATTGATGTTAAAATACCATTCATCTCTGCTTGTTTTCAGCTGAACTGGTTTGAGATGCAGCCTGGGCTGACTGCTTGGATAGCAGCACACACACGCTGCGAGGAGCAGCACCGGGCAGGCAGCTCGGCCCTCGCCTGACTCCGGGAGAGCTCTGATCAGATTTGTTTCTTTTCAAAAACCAGCCAGCAGCTTCTGTGCAGATAGGCAACCCGCAAAATTATCAGTCACTCCAGCCTGGTCTTGTCTGTGTTGCTTCAGGGAACAGGTTCAGTTTCCCAGGGAACAGCTTCTCCCACCTGGTTTGAAGAGCAAGGTTTAGAGAAGGTTGGCTTTTTTTTTTCTGAAAGGGAGAAAACTAATGTTTTATGTCGAAATTAGAAAAATGGTGGGGACCTGTTAACTCTAGCTCTGTTTGCTTTACACCAGGTAGTCCAGCATAAAATAAAGACATACCCAGCATGCAGGCGCACGCGGCCTGGAGGCTCGGTTGTGTGAGGACTTGATCCTCTCCTGGAAGGCGCCGAACATTCATGCTCCTGCGGCTCCAGGATCTTCCAGGCTGGAGAACCTGCCTCTCGAACAGTGGATCTGTCTGTGGAAGGCACCCAGAACGTGGCAGCTCAAGCACAAGTGTCCACCAAAAAAACTATTCGGACAAAATATTCCTCTTGGCTTAGAAGGGATGATTTATTTTTTTTTTTTACAAACCCCTGTAGATGAGTATCGCTTGCTCCACAAGCAATTGTTCCAGAAGGCTGGAGGACTACTTAATGAGGCTAGATGCAGATGGGGAATATTGGGAAAGCATAATTAGCCTCATTTTCCCCTGCCTTAGTCTGTGATTCCCCAGAGCTAACAGCATTAGGATCATGTGGAAAGTTTTATAATTGTGTCAGGTCTAAACTGGGGCAGGTTTCCCAAGTGAGGACTGAGTGTCCTGAGTACGAGTGGTAAAGAGCTGGCATTTTCCAGAGATTCCACTTTTGCTCTCCCTTTCTCAGCACGGAGGTCAGGGGAGGTGGTCCCTTTGTGCTGCTGCGATTAGGGATCTTAACTTTACCTTCTCAGCTTCTGAGTCCCCTTGTGCCCAAACACCAACGTGTGCTTTCTCAGCCTGACGTGCACCAGGCATTTCGATTAGGAGAATGCGTGTGTTGAGCCACCTGGGGGAAAGTCAGAAGGATTTTGGCACTTGGGGTGCCTAAGGTCGCTATTACACAGCGGACTGTGGACAGAAGCCTGTGAGCCTTCTTGATGTGGCTGTTTGTCCTCCCCAGTTTCCCCTGTCCTGCCTCTGAGACCCTGCCTCCTCTTCCCCTCCCTGCATGGATGCGGCTCTGCTGATGCGCTTCTGTAAGGGCTTGTAGGGCACCTTGCTGTACACCGCTGAGCTGGGCACCTTCCTGGCACACTGCACCCTTGGCATCCCTTGTGCTAGTTGTGTTTCCTGCAGACAGGAGTGTATTCAGCTGGGTCAGAGTAGGGGCACCTCCCCCTGGTGCTGGGGTGCTGTGCTGTGCCATGGCGGCAGGACGGGGATGATGCGATGGATTGGGACCCTCCTCTTCCCGCCCGGTAACTCTGCACCTGGTGTGAAGAGCAGAATGCAGGAGAAAAGCTGGTTTGTTAGACTCACTGTTACTGAACTGAAGCATGGAAATGTGGATTTAAGCCCCTGTCCCAGATTAGCTGGAGCTGTGTGAACACGGTGCTCGTCTTGGCCTGTGTTCCTCCTGCCTTTCAGCCGCTCATGTGGCTGAGGGGCTGCTGGGAGCGGTCAAACACTTGTTCTCCAGTTAGGATGCTACAGTCCAGCACTGTAAGTGCAGTTTGGGTGGTAAAGGGAAGGGTGACAAGTTCTGCAGTGGAAATTGGAAGCAACATACCCGCAGCTGGGCATCGAAACAGCAGGCTGGGTGGGTATGGGGATGTGTAAATGCTCGGGCACCACTTTGAGCTCTGTTCAGAGGTGAAGAGTCCTAAGGAGGACACCTGGAAGTATTCGAGGCGCTTGGTGATCTAGTTTCTAGCATGCTTTCCTTAAAATAACTTTATGATATGGAAGACCTTTCTATTTTACAGTTGCACAGCACCTTGTACAGTAACATAATCTGTGCTACCAGGCTCCAGCACGGTCCAAGAAATTAATAACTGTTCTGTGTTTTGGAAGTCTTATTGTGCAATTTAATAGCACAGCAGTATAATGAAACCCTTACAGGAAAGTGATGAGCACGAGTGGTTTTGTGTGTGAATTACAGGGTCTGCGAGTGGGCGAGACACTAGCTACTTGTTTTATTGCTGACAATATACTTATTTTCATGTTTATTCCTGGATTACAATGTGTGAATAGCATCCCAGTAAACAGGCAGGCAAATAGTTATTTATCAAGTATTTAGAAGTGAAAGGTCTTGTAATTTTCCTTAGTAATGACTGTGATTTCTTCCAGCTGGATTAATGGCTCCCATTTCTCCCCATGAAGAGCAAGAAGTGTTTTGGTTTCTACATGGAGAGTTATTGTCTCTCATAATGCAGACCAGAGGATTTTTTTTTCCTTGCTGGCCTGGGATCTGGGAAAGGTTGGAATGTGCATAACCTGAATTAATACCTCGTAAAGCCGTTTAATATTCTTTCTTTTGTCATTCCTGTTGGAGCGGTGCAGGAGTTGCTGCTGGCATCAGCCCAGCAGCAGCTTGTCTCAGAGCTGCTTTTGTTTCGGTTTGAGGCAATCAGTGGGTCTTGTGATGGAATTGCCTGGAAAGGTCACTTTTAATTACGTTTCTGACGCATTCCGCTGTTCCCAGCTGGGCAGTCCTGGTGGAACAGGTTGCCTGCAGCTCTGCAGCTGAGTTTCTACAGCGGACAACTTCAAAAATACATGCTAGAGCAGCTGCTGGCAGGCCAAAGGAGGTGAAAAAAACAAACAAAAAAAAGGGAATAAAGTGTTACATTCTGTGCCCAGCCATTCCTGCTGGTACCCTGGGGTGGTGGAGGATGCAGATATCAAAGTGTAAGTAATCCCTTGGTAGCAGCCTGTCCTGTGCCCCTGGACAGCAAGGTGATTCCTCTGCTGCTGAAGTGTCTCGTTGAAGGGCTGTGCCAGACCCACCCTGTGCATCGTGTTGAGGGGCTGCAGCAGGTAGAGGCTTCTCCTTTCTCACCCTTTCTGGGACTGAACATCTTCCTGCTCCGAGAGCTGTGACTTGTAGTGCTGGTCCAACCAGCAGCGTGCTCTGTCAGACCGCAGGCTGGCAAATCCCTAGAGCCATTTTTCATCTGCATCTTTGCTTTGTGCCTTCCTCTATCTCAGCTGGTAGGACAGACCTCGGTCAGTTTTGTCTCTGGGTTGGAGAAGGCTGAAGGTACTCATGAGGTTAAGACCGAGGGGCTCTATGTTGAGATCCTTCCTCTGCCACAGGCTTTGAAGATGCTCCCCATCGTGCACGTCCAGATTCTGTGAGCTATTTACTTGCCAAACTCCTGTAGGTTTGTGGGAGCTGAGCTGGGCTGTCGGCTCTTAGTGCAGCAAGCAGAGTTAACAGCAAGGTGTGCTTTCCCTGACCTCTGCTTCCTTTCCCAACCATTGCCTCCTCTTCAAGTCCCAGAAACGTGCAGGACTTAACACTTGGGCTCTAACCCAGGAGCAGGTCCTGTGGCTGTGTCGAGCCCAGCACAGAGGACTGGTATTTTTCTTTTTTTCCCAGGGCATGTGGTTACTACGCTACGCCTCTGAAATTCCTGCACGCTTGGCATCTGCCTGATGTTTCTCACGACGCCTCACATGTTTCCTGTGTGCCAGGGTTGGACCCTGATGGCACAAGAGTGCAGGGCGGTGGTGGAGGGAGAGGGACCATGCCAGAAGCCAGCGCTGCGGAGTGCGTGAGAAACGGTGCTGCTCCCCAGCTAGGCAGGGAACAGAGCCGGCTCGTTGGATGCGGTGTTTAAAAATAAATTGTCTGTGTGATTGTATTAATCTGAACCTGGCGCTCGTGGCTGGGGGGGGAGGGTTCTGTGGGGAGTTCTGGCTAATTGCTGCTTGAAGACGCTGAGTTTATTCTGTCGAAGGAAATCCACGGAAGTAGAGTGACCTTTGGCACACGGCTGCTGCGTGACGTGACCGCCGTTGCCGAGGGCTGCGACTGGGTGGTGTGTTTGGGATGTCCTGCGTTGTGACGATGCTGTAGCAAGGCTTTTGTTCCTTCCTGAGCTGCTTTCTCCCTTTTCCCACCCTGATCAGCAAACACTTCTAAATATTCATAAAGTGGGATTTGTCTCTGCCCGCGTGACTGCTGCCGGTTTGAAAAGCATGTGACAATGCAGGGGGGGAAACGGGGTTAATCTCCTCCTGCACTGGCAGAGCAAGGCTGAGCAGGAGGAGTACAGCACAAGAACTTACTCTTCTCGCTGAACATGCCTTTTCCCACTGTATTTTCAGTCTGCGGAGAAGAAAGGAGTTTCCCTTCCCTATCAACTTCTTCAGGTGCTGATTCACTTTCAGGACAGGGACATGGGTGCACTAATTGTGCATAAGCAGGTTTTCAGGACACCAGTGCCTCCAGGCTTAACAAATAACTCCACGGTGTTTTCCTTGCCACCAACCAACCTGGGTTGGCAGGTCCTTGGGTTTCTTCATGTCCATTAGCCAGTTCCTACATGGAAGTTGAAGGGCCAGGTTGGTGTATAGGAGGCAAACAGCAATTAGCCTGACTCAAGCAGATCCTTCAACCGACGAGACTTTCAGCCTCTCATCAGCACGTGCTCCAGAGGCCCAGGCTGTGGTGGGGTGGGATGGAGGACCGTGCCTTCTGGGCTGGCCGAGCCGTGGGTCAGGCTGCCTCTCTCCCCACAGAGCTGCGGGGCCCCGGAGAGGCTCACAGGCTGCGAGGGAGCAAATTGTTAGCTTGGCAAACTGGGGCAACCTCATTAAGAGCTACTGAGAGCGTGAAAAGCATGTTGCTGGAGGCAGGTCGTTGTAAATGAGGGGCTAAAGTAGCTGGGGTTTTCTAACAATTAATTATTGAGTGGTTTTCTGGAGATTTTTTTCTCATGTTTGTAATTCATTCCCTGCTGTAGATGCCATATTGATTTATAATTTTTTGAAGTTCAATATTTTGCGCCCTCAGGGCTTCAAACAAAAATTAACTGGAAAATGAGAGCAAATTTCTGCGTTCTGCCTTGTCAGACTTTCCCTCCCGTTCCCCATCCCTGGAGCCAGTTGCCGTGCTCTGGTTTAGGTTGCAGATGTTGCCAAAGCCGTGGGCTGTGAGACGTGGGTGGCAGAACAGCTGTGGCACAAGACTTGCCTCGCTGACCAACAAGTGAGGAAATCAAGAGCCCGATTAAGAGCCTGGAATTGCCCCCGTGACCCGAGCGGAACATTTAGTAGCTGCTAGTGAGACAGGCCTGTTTGAATGAATAAGCGTTCCTGTTCGTTTGAAGGGGAAATCCCCTCCTCCCCCAGCTCTAATTAGCTATTCTGTTCCTTTTTGCCTGCCATGAATATAGAGGGTTTGTCACTAAAATGAAATTTTAACAAGATGTGAGTTCTTCAGCCTGCAGCTGATGGAGGTGATCTCTGTGCAGGTGGTGCGGGGACTCCTGTACCTGTTTTCTCCTTCCTTGCTGGCTCTTTGTTTTTGCTGTTGTGAGTACAGCTCTTCCTTACCCTCTGGTTTGTCTTATTTTTTTTCTCTCCAACAGAGTGACTAAAGAAGTGGACTCGACCTCAAAAGAAGCGAAATCTTTTCTAAAGCAGCAAGAGAAACGGCAGTCAGCCGCTCCAGCTTCCCTCCCAACAGTCTCTGGGTGAGTATGTGGTTTCTCTGCGCCTTAGTGAGAAAGGTGGCTCTCGAGCTGATAATACAGACTCTATAGTATTTAAGCTAATGGATATTTGTTTTCTGCAGGGTTTCAGTGGGAGCAAGACTAGGCCTGACTGTGTGATGATTTGGTGGGGAGGGAGGCGGGGGTAGCAACCCATGAGTCCCAGTGACTCACTTTGTAGGTTCAGGCTCAGATTTCTCAATCCTCATAAATCATTCATCCTAGTAAGGAAATATTGTTGTGAATGTCTTGAGCAGCCTGATGAAACTACAGGAGCCAAGGAACATGCCTGAGATTTGCCCACGCTTCCTTTGAAATCAGGACCATAAAAAGCCCTGACAGGCTGGGCTGTGGCTTCTTATAAACTTTGGGGGAGCATTTGAATGAGAGATGCTTTTTCCTCTTTGATGTTCTCTAATATCATTTCCATGTGGATTTGTCACTTTCTGTTCAAGCTCGAGCACCTAATTCTGCGATTATCATAATGCTTGTCAAAGATACGAAGAGGTCAGGTCCCCTTTGCGTCTGACGTGTCGCTCCGTGGCTCTTGATGAGCTTGGGACGTCGCTCGCTTCTCGGGAATAGAGGACGTGCCTTTGTGTTCCAGCAATGATTTTTATTTAAGTCAGTCATTTGCATTTATATTTGAAAGGCATAAGCTGCGTGTGATTTGGTGACATAGAAACAACACCCATCGAATAAATACGTTGTCCTTCCCGTCTGCTGAAGAGCAATTCTCCAGTGTGAGTTCAGGCTGCCTTTCGCCGAGCCAGGCTGTTGTTCAGTTGCCGCAGCTGGATTGTCACTCATTTTTCCAGCTAAGTGTTGCCTAGCTTGTAGTTAGATGAGGGTAGTGAAAGCACAGCGCACGTGTGTGTGACTCCTGACAGCTGCTCTTCCCCGAGATGAATGAACACATAGATGAGCGGAGTCTTGTTGCCCTTGTTCACGCCGCACAAGGCTTCGTCCCTGCAGAGCTCGTTAATTGTAACCCAAGTGTTGTGCCCGGGGTTTTGTGCTGGGAAGGCCTGCCTTGAGTTGGATTGGCATTCTTTGTTCAGTCTGGGTGGCCACAGAGGCGGTTTGGAGGACACCTCCTTGCCGTGCGCGCTGCTGGTGGTCCTGTGTCTTCAAACCTGCCTTCCAGTTCCCCCAGCAAACGTCTCGCTGCTCTGAGTGCAGGCAGGTTTGGTAGCCCACGGGCAAAGCCCCACAGACTGCTCAGTTTTCCTGCTCTGCTGAGGTCCAGTGTTTCCTCCTGTATCTTACTGGCCCAGGTGGCTGGCCAGCATCCTAGTGCTGCTTGTGCTGGAGCTCTGGTTGCTCGGGAGAAGTAGCCGGAGCGTAAGTTGAGTTAACACTGCAGATAGCTGAAGTGAAGAATCCACATCAAATATGGAAAAAAATGGAATAAAAATCAATATAGGAAAGAACAAGTTCAAGGACTTCTTAAAGGACTCCTTTAACTTTCCTCCAGTGTGATTATTTTGGAAGCAGCTTAATTAGGTCACTGTTCAGCTTGCTGATGTGTGATGTCCTCCTGACAGTTGCCTGCCCAGAGTATGCGGTGGCCTGGCTGTGGGGCAGGGAGGGGAAAAGTAGCCAGGCTTGTATGTCCTACCTACATTTAGAGCAGCAAACGCAGTGGGGCCCCGTGTGCCTCTCCTTTCACGACCTGCTGCAGAATATCCTGGGTTTGTGCTGCCATACCAACACGGCAGTGGTGCTTCGATCAATGCGTGGAACAGCCCAGCGCTCTCGAGAGTTTAGCGGGAGACTTCCTGGGGTGGCCTGGCCAGCGTGTGCCCCCTGGGCTGTGAGTGCTCCAGGGAGTTTTCTACCTTGGGATGGCGCCTGAGACGGATCCCTGAGGCTGCCAGCAAACATGCTTGCTGTTGGGTTTCGGAGGGTGCTGCCAACTGGGAAGTCAGCCGGGGTGTTTTCAGCTGAGAAGGTCGCTAACAGGCTTGCAGTGTTCCTTAAACCCAGAGGTGAGACCCTTGTGTTAAGAAAACTAGAAAGGTCAGGTTTTAGGTTCGGAGCCAAGCTATTGTCCAAGCCCTGCTCCTCCGGAGCAAAGGGCCACAAGCCTTGGTGACACGCCAGAGCAGCGCCTGGGGACCGACGGAGCCTGGCGGAACCTGATGGTTCTTTGCTGGTGCCTTTTGGCTACTTAAAATACAAGTTTTGAGGGAGAGGGTGTGTTTCTCCCTTGTGCGTTACAGGAGAGCCCCAGACTGGGTTAGGATCGCTAGAAAGCCCTGAAAAACATGTGATTCAGGATCCTAGGCATGCCCATGGACACCCACTGTGCCGTGAGCCATTGTCAGCTCCCAGGAGCTTTGTCAGCTATTTAAAAAGAAACAAATAAAAAAAAAAAAAGCCTTGCCCTGTGTGGTGGGGATTCGAGCAGCTAAGAGTGGCCTCTCCATCTGGCTTTTCTTTCTTCACCTTGCAGGCAGCTTGCATTATTTCTGGATGCAGCCAGCCTACCCTGCATTTATTTAATTTCCCTTCTCTAAACAGACAGAAGTAATCCAGGAAAGCAGCGGTCACAAAACCAAACATCCGGTTCCACATCTCCATGTTACAAACCCTCGCAGCCTAACTGGTCCAGGGGAAGGGATGTTTGGGGCTGAAAGTGCATTTCCTGAATGTGTTTAACTTTCATACCGGATGTGCTATAAAAAGCTAGATTTGTGCTTGTGAGGGACATGGGGGTGGTTGGAGGAGAATGACTTAAACGCTTGGTTGTAATTAAAGCCAGCAGTACAAAACAACCCACCCAGTTCTCTCGGCAGGCTTTGCTAGAAAGGTCAGAAGCCCTCGGTTCCCAGGGATGTGATGGTTTCCCAGCCTTCCCGTTGTTCCCATCGTGTCCCCCCGTGACACCTAGCTAGGCAGTGCTCTGTCAGCAGCGGCTCTCGGTTTGTTGGAGGGGTTTGGGATTTTGATGCTCTGTTCCAGCCGAGTTTCTGGGCAGTCACCAACCGCAGGAGGTTTAACAAGAGCCAGTGCCGGATCCTGCCCTGGGCAGGGGCAACCCTGGCTGTGCAGACAGTCTGGGGGGTGAGACGCTGGAGAGCAGCCGTGCTGGGAGGGACTGGGGGGTCTGGGTCGGCAGCAAGGTGACCATGAGCCAACAGTGTGCCCAGGCTGCCAGGAAGGGCAACCGTGTCCTGGGGGGTACCAAGCCTGGCATGGCCAGCCGGGCCAGGGACGGGATGGTCCCACTCTGCCCTGCGCTGGGGCGGCCTCACCTCCAGTGCTGGGGGCAGGTTTGGGCGCCACAGCACAAAAAGGGCATAAAACTGTTGGGGAGTGTCCAGAGGAGGGAACAAAGGTGGGGAAGGGTCTGGAGGGGCAGGCGTGTGAGGAGAGGCTGAAGGCCCTGGGCTGGTTCAGCCTGGAGAAGAGGAGGCTGAGGGCAGAGCTCATGGGGCCTCCAGCTTCCTCCCGAGGGGGAGCCAAGGGGCAGGCGCTGATCTCCTCCCTCTGGGGCCCAGCGACAGAACCCCAGGGAACGGCCTGGAGCTGCCCCAGGGGAAGGTTAGGGTGGGGATCAGGAGCAGGTTCTTCCCCCAGAGGGTGGTGGGGCCCTGGCACAGGCTCCCCAGGGCAGTGGTCACCGCCCCGAGCTGGGCTGAGTTCAAGCAGCGTCTGGCCAACGCTCTCAGCCATCTGCTGTGATGGGGCTGGTCCTGTGTGGGGCCAGGGGTTGGGCTGGTGGGCCTGGGGGGGCCCTGCCAGCTCGGGAGATTCTGTCGTACTTTGAGTTGTGTTAGGCTCCTGTTGATGCTGTATGAGGTATTGGGTGCGATGAGGGCATCCATTGTTCACTTTAATTTGCTGTCACAGAAAATGGGTGGAAGACTCCCAGCATTCAGAAACAACTTCTCCATCCCCCCCACTAAGACTTCCCACCTCTCTGTGTGTTCCAGGGCCTGTTTCCCATCCTTACTACTGCTCCTGGGCCTTTCGGGGGACAGCAAGTTTAGCTCCTGGCCATAAATGCATGACCTGAAGGAGGGAGTCAGTCAGCTCTGTGGGCATCCCTGGGGCTCTGAGAGCCTCCTTCTGCCCCTCCCCAGGCCCAGTGGGACCCGTGAGCTGGGTCCCTCATCCTCTGCGCTCTAATCCTATTTTGCAACACCATTTCATATTCCGAGGACGTTAAAGCAACTGAAATCCTGCGTGCGGCTTACTGCAGAATGACTGTGTGCGGGTACTTGGGCACGTGTGACTTGTGACGCGACGGGGGGAGTCGAGCTGCGGGCTGGGAACTGGGTGCACAGCCCCGGGGCCTTTGGTGTGAGCGGCTGCCAGTGGCCCGTCGGTTCTTGCAGCGGCGTTGCATAAGGAAAGTTGGTGCTGTAGCAGTCCTGAAAAAGAAAAAAATGTAGTTGGTGGATCTTGTTTGAGATTCTCCTCTAGGCAGCTGTTTCTACACGGCCTGAACAGAAGCCAGGAAGAAAAAGGGAGGTTTTTCGCTGGCTTTGTTCTTGCCTTTGCTTATTACCAAAACGGTTTGTAATTAAACGTGGACTTGCTCACTCAGCCCAGCTGTTGCTTTTCTGTTTGATCCTGCCTGAAATTACAGTGGTGGATGTGTGACCTCCTAGGCCTTTTCGTGCCTCGTAGGCTGGTATAAACACTGGGTAAAATTTGCCTTTGAAGCGAGCAGGGACCACTCCCACGGAGTTCGGGAGGTGCGGTGCTTGCCGACCCCCGGGCTGAGTTTGGTCCACGAGGGTTTGGACCTCGGTGCAAGACGCAGCAGGAAGAGGCAGGGAAGAAAGCTCTGATCCAGAGACGTGGATTTGCCCTGAACAAAGAAAGCAAGGTTCATCATGGGTGTTTTTCTCCCCTAGTCTATAGTAGAGCGGTTCACAGAGACATGGTGTGAAAAGTTTCAGGCGTTTTCTTTTAGAAGTCATTTACTCTGCTGCGTGCTAATGTTGGAGTAGGGGGACGCCAGCAGGAAGACCTATGTCCGTGGCTTCTCTCCCAGCTTCGGTGTGCGAAAGGAGGAACAGTGGCAGTCTTTGTGGGAGGATGGGGGTGGTGGGAGGACCTGGAGCCTGTCTGCAGCATCCTGACCTGTTAATGTAATTTCTAAGCTAACCTGCCCTTCAAGGTTGGTTACTCCTAGGAGCTGCTTTGTAGCCAAAGCTTTTCCTTGCGAGAGATGCTCTTTCTGCATGACTTGGCTGGAGCTAGTTGGATCCCTTTGCTATCATGACCAGAACTGATTACTTAAGTAACGGACGCTGATGAGAAGCTCTCGGCTTCTGTGAACCCCAGATGATCTAGAGCAAGTGCTGCAGCACTCACGTGCCTCTGGAGAGCAATTTCACTGCACAGCAATCCCAGGGACCTTTTTCTTCTTCAGAAAGCAGGAATTTACAGTCCAGTTTCAGCTCCACATAATTGCGAGCAGCTATTTAGCTAAAACTCTCGCACGTTTTGCTTGTACGGGCTGAACAAGGATGCAAATAAAGCAAGTAATGAAGACCTTTAGGGGAGCTGGAGATGGGGGGGAGTTCTCAGTACCCACTTAAGCAATTGAATAGCTCTGTTCTTGCTAGGGATTTCAAGGCTTCTCAGCTTTCTTCTGCGCTTCCCTTACTGTGCTCTAGAGAGTGCTGTTCTCCCAGACAGAAAGATCCAGCCCCTTGCACCATAGCCAATTGTCTGGGTGTGAGTAGTACATGACATATTTTTCTGTGCACAGCAAGATGAAGAACCAGCCAGGGGCAATATTCATGTGCCCTAGAGCTAGTTTTACTTATTTCCCATTCATACAGTTTGATTGTGAATGATTAAACGTGATGATAGCTGTTCTAAGTGAGTAATTTCTCTTCAGGTCTTAGATCCTTTGTTGGCTTTATTTTTGTTTTAATTATTCATTGTTAGTGCCTGTCCACGGGTTTACACATACCCACTCCTTGAATCAACATAGTAATGAGGCTGGATGATTTTTTTTTGGAGTATCTTGGTTTTATTTGCTAGGTGGACTGAAATTCATTGCCCCATGGGGATCGGTGTGGAAAGGTGTGTGTGCGTGCAGGGAAAGGGGAGGTTTGTCGTTAGGAAAAGTGACGGCTGGCTCGGGACTGAAGGGAAGGGTTTCCATCAGCCGTAGTAAATAAGATGCTGATTGCCACACACTTTGTAAAGCGTGCCAGCCAACCTTATCCTCTGAACATCTGCCTCTCCTCTTGAAGTCAGCGTGGACTGAGGCTTCCAGCGTCGCTCGAGATCAGACCCCTTGCAGAGCCCGCAGCAGCGAGGGTGCCAATCTCCAGCCGGCGTGGGTTCGGCACCGGCCTGGGCTTTGTAGCCCAGCTGAGAAGCAAAGTCGGGCAGTCCAAGCGTGAGCCGTGGCCGCACTGCCATGGGATCCTGTCCGCTACCTGCACACAGGCTTATCCGGGGCTGCAGTCACCTCTGAGGCTTCACTGCGGGCGGGAGAGCCCTGCCATTTGGGGTCCTTGCCCCTTCTCCAAACAGTTGTTGCTCCCGAGCTTATGCTAAGCCTTTTCCCGATAACAAACAGAGCTCCGAGTGTGGGAAGTTTCGTACCCACTCTCCCAGACTCAAAGCAAGACGTGCACTAAACATCCTTCTTTGAAATTAGTCTCTCAGGAGAAATCCTTCCTTGTTCTCAGCCTAAATGAGTCAGTGCCTTCTACCCCAGCCTCTATTTTGCAATAGAAATGAATGAGATTTTTTAGCTTCATTCTCCGCTTTCCTGCGGCCGTGCTAGCACGCGTGTGGTTGCTTTTGCTTGGGGCAATGGCATCTTGTTGGAAAGAAGTTTAGCAGTGCCTGTACAGCTCTGTGCCTTACTTCAGTCCTCTGTCTTGATGTGGCTAAGCTGGATCCCTGGGCTGGACTAAGTGGGATCAGCTGTTTCTTTTTTCTAGTCTCGTTGGAGGTTCAGCAGAATGGAATTTCAGCTATTTGAGGACTTATACTCTCTAAGGCATCTGTCTTATAAAATACAAACAACCCCCCACCAGTCTGGGGCCTTTGATAGTTCCCCAATGAAAGCCGTGGGGCAGTTTTCCCTTAGGGCAGTACAGGTTTTATGAGGCTTATTTTCATTTGCTTTCATCTCTTAGATCATGAACATTTCTCTTTCTCCCTCTGTGAAAATGATGGAGGAAATTAACTGCTAATGGGGAACGAAGCCAGCTGTATTTTTTTTTTTTATTCCAGACTCCTTGCAAGGTTGCAGAGGGAAGCCCCTGTACCTTCCCACGTTAGACTCGGTCTGGTCGGAGTGAGAGGTGAGAGGGGCAGCCTTGCTTTACGGCTGAAGCCTGGGATACTGGAGGTAGATGCTAAGAGCTCCTGTTCCCAGCTGTGCCATGGCTTGGGACTGTGTCTACCAACAAGATTTGTTTCTACTCCTGTCTTATTTTGCTTTTATAGTGCTTCCTTGCATATTAACCGAGCTGCACCGTGTCCCTTGAGCATCTCTCCCATCCCAGATGCTTGTGTTACCTCCTCTTGCTTTCCCACACTCCTGTTTCTCCCTTTTTCTCACGTCAAGGAACAAGTTCAGCCAAATCATTCTTCATAAAATACGAACCAGCTAAGTAAGGCTAGAGCAGCAGTCGGAGCAGAGCGATGCTCCCCTGCTTTCAGGCAGTCCTTTTGCCCCAGGCTTTTCACATACTATGGCTTCATTCATGGAAAAATCGCATACTGGTGGCCTCATTCATGGAAAATCAGCACACCAATATTTTCCAGCGCTTTTGTTAATCAAAACTTTGATCTGCACACTAGGTTGTCAGCCTCGTGCAGGACTAGACTTAGAAAATGGGCATGCCCAGGCTGACTGGCTCAATACCAAGACGCGAAATCAAGCAATTAGGGTTAAAGTTACCAACTGAAACGCTGGCTTTCTCCCTTCTGTCTCAAAGGAGATGCTGGTGTGACTCCGAGCTCTCAAAGGGTGCGTGGTCTCTCTCCAGAGCACCAACCTCTTTGGATGGCAGCAGTCTCCACAACTGTTCTTTTTGTTTGTTTCCAGAAAAAGCCCAAGGGAGGCTGAGTGAGTGTCTGCCTCAGCTACGGGAATTTCCTCGGCTGCTTTCTGGCCCTGAGGATGGTTAGCATGGCTGGGGGTTCCTTTGGCTATTGCTGTCCAGGCATGGAGGTGGCAGAGCCCCCCAGTTCTTTCACTCTCCTTACGTATCCTTGCTCAAAACCCTGAGCTTTGAGTGCATTGGTGCGTGGGCTGAGCTGGAAGGACACCTTGAACCAGCTTCAGAGTGTCACAAGCTCTCCAGGGTGCTCTAATCCAGTCTGCCAAGCTGTGGAGTACTTGGCTTTAAAACTCCTTGGATAGGGAAATCTTCCTGGGGCGCTGGGTTACAGCCCAGTCGGCTTTGCCCCGGCGCCCTTGCCGTTGTGCTCCTTGGGGCACTTGCTGTACCGAGGGACGCTCTGCAGAGGCAGATAACTGGTGTCGTGTTGGCAGCAGCCGCACAGCCGTTCCTCCGGGTGTGCGAGGACGCGGGTGAGGTGCTGCTGTACCCGCTGAGGCAGGGAGGGAACTGTTTGATTTGAAATTTCTGTTGGAGACCGTTCTTTTTTCTGGGAATCCCAGGGGAATATGCATTATGTGCCCTCTCTTCTCATAGCATCTGCTGTTGGTTATCAGCAAATAATTGTGGGTATGAGTTTGATCCAGCCTTGTGCGTTAACTTTGATACCCTTTGGGGAGCTCGTGCTTCAGCGCTGTTGCTCTAAGCCTCCGAGCAGCCCGTGGACAACACAGACGCCTGTTCATCGCTTGAGAACAATGATGGCATTTCTTGAAGTAACAAGTCCTGGGCATGTGCAGGGTTGGATTATAGCACTATTTCTTTTTTTTTTTTCCTTTAAGCTGCAGGCTTGAGAGCAGCAGGCCGGGTTGCAGCACCCATGCGTGCAAGCGCAGAGGAAACTCGCACCTTTTGGAAAATACTCACCGAAAGAAAGCCCATAGCTCGTCGTTAGGCGCTTGCCCGTTTGGCCCTGTGGTTGAGCACGCGTGTGCTGCGCGTCACCGGTATGTGTATGCTGTCAGGAGGTCGGCTGAAATGCTCGCTTGGCAGCAAGGAGGGGGTTAAAGCAAACTCGCACAGGCTGGCTGATTGCAGCTCATGGCTTTCATAATGCAAAGCCGGTGGGAATTCAGCCGAAGGCTTCGTCTCCCCCTACCCCCCTTCCCCGCTGCTAGAGGCAGGCTAACCTTCCTGACTCGTCTGGAGCTGCGTCCCTGCCAGTACGGCTCACGCAGGGAAGCTCTGCAAAAAAAAACCACCAAAAAATAATAGCAGAGGCGTAAGCGCGTGAAAGATGAGATTATTAAACTTTCTTGGGAGAGCACTGAAAGGGTCACTTTCCAGCGTGGTCGTGCCATTTCCTTGCGCGGTGGCTGGTATGCAGCATGCCTGCCTCTTCGCCTGTGACCTGCCGATTGCCCGTTGCAGGCCGGCTGGGGAAGCAGCTGGTATACACGGTATCTCTGGCTCCCGGGAGACCGGTACGCAGGGACGTCCTTGGCTTTGCCGTAGGCTTTGGATGATGCACAGCGAAGTCGCTTGGGCCAGAAAAAGGTGAAGGTGGTTCAGCGGTGGTTTGTACAGCGCCCGGCACGCTGACCTGTGCTGCAGCCAGGAAGGGTTCCTGCGACGTGCGCCCCGCTACCAGGGTCCCTGTCTCACCGTACAGCACAAGTTTTGCGTTAGAGAAGTGCTAAGCAGACAGCGCAGCCCGGGGCCTCTCGTTGTGCAGCGTTCGCTTTAAGGACAAGCACCATCACGGTGTTTTTCCTAATGTGTAAAATCCCTTCTCCCTCCCTGCTGTTTGCAATAACCCTCTGGAAAGCTGGAAGGGCTCTCCGTTTCCTTTCCCGCTCACATGCGTGCGCTGGTGAGCCTCACCAGCACTGTTTGGCTGTTTCTTTTTTTTTTTAATCCCCCCTCTACGTTCCCAAGTCAAAGTGGTGCGTGCAGCATTTGTTTTGGAAACAAAACCAGTTCTAGAGAATTACATGGCCTCTGCAAAGAGATCAGTACAAAACAGGTTGTGTGCTTTGGGCTGAGACTAAAGACTGTGCGAGGTCGCTGTCTCCTTCCTCGCTTTATGGTTTCACAGCCATTGCATTTAACAAGGACTTTTAAGAAACCTTTGAAGGGGTAGTATATGGTCAGCTTCACTAGTCCTACGGGACAGTCAAGATGTTTAGTGGCTTTTCCCTGGTCAGCGCTGCGATTGCGGGTCAGGGTTTGAATTTTTATGGGGTAGAGTATCTGCTCTCGGACAAATGGGTAGGGTTCTTCATACTGACTTTTCTCCAAAGCCAGTACTTGGGGAGTAAAAGTGTGTTGGTGAATATTAGTAAGAGGTTGTTCGTCATAGCTGTTGAGGGACACTACAGAGCTGACTGTCTTCAACTTCCTTTGTTACAAACAGATGTCTCCTGGAAAATAAATTTGCCTTCTGCCTCCTTCCTTTGGCACTTGGCGAGGCGGATGGGAAGTAGGTAGCGCTGCTGTTACAAGGAGTGCTTTCCTGTCTCTGCGTGGCACAGGGATCCTTCCATCAGCTTTGATACCTTCCTGCTCCATGACCTCGTGTTGTGTCAGGTCGGTAGATACTCACGCTGCGTTGTCCTTCGCTGCTGGAGTCATTTTTAACGAGTGTGGGACTGAGTGTCAGGTCCAGGGGAGCTTGGGAAGGACAGCACTGGCACCATAGCCATCTGTAAATAAATAAATAAATGAGTGTCATCTTTGGCCGTGGGATTTCTGGCCATGCTCTTCCTTCAGGAGGCTACGAGATCATATTGACAGAACTGAGAATGTAAACCCATGGGGGCTCTGCCACAGGTTGTGGAAAACCTTGAGCATGGTGTCCTGGGGCTTAAAACCCAGGCAGAAATTGGCACGTTCCCTCTGCGCGCTCATCTCTGTGCCAGAGCTTCTGCTTTGATGTATGACAGGCTGGGAAGGGGATAGCTGGCTATCGGCCATGGCAGTTGTCAAGACTTCATTTTCTGCGCTGAACTTACAAACCAAGGGAGCCTGGGACGGTCCTGGAAAGCCCCAAGTAATGCTCCGTCTAGGATTCCCGAAGCAAAACCCTGCAGTTGTCTCTCCTCCCGTTTGCCATGCGCTTTTTCTCCCCCTTCCACACCTCCTGCGTCGCATTGTAGCACTGATTGCCAGTTAATGCAACCCCGCTCCGTGCTGGGTGAAACTTTACTATGGGGCACAACCCTGAACTAGAGACCTGGCAAGGCGAGCCGGATCCGCTTTCCAGGAACCCCATTCCCAGGGGCACAGGGAAGGCTTTGAGGGCCCCTGTGCGTTTGGTGGTGGTGGATTGGCTCCAGGGTTTACACCTTGGTATGGCAGGAGGAAAAAAACCTTCACAATACGCAGATTTATTGTCACTACCTGCTCTGCAGGACAGATGGCTCCTGGAGGAATATCCGAGCCCCTTGTCTTGTTGGAAGCCCCAAGAGCTTGGTAGCTGAGGATTCAGTGAGCCCTAACCCCTGCTTATGTTGGGATGTGGATCTTCATCAGCTCGTATGCTTTTTAGCCAGTAAAAGTGTAGGGTCCCAAGTCACCCTAGAAGATTATTTGGAGTCAGATTTCTTCTTGAAATAAAAGGAGGGCTTTGAGTGCCATCCTGACTAAACCATCACAAAATTCTCAGCCAGAAGCAGCTCTGGACGGTATGTAGAGGAACACAGCGCCTTTACCAGCCCACCCTGGCCTGTTGCTGCTGCTATTTTTGTAATTTTCTTTTTTGTTGTCATTGGAGTAGCAGTGAAAAAATGCAAACCCTCCGTGCCCTTTCTTTGCCAGGAGCTGTGCTTTGCAGGCGATGCTCTAGGCTCTAGCATCACCCTCCAGAGAATCTGAGCCATAATAGTGGGTTTGGTGTTTGCTGAAGGTACCAATACTGTTACTGGAACAGGCAAAAAAGTTTGAGACCATCTTTCCTGTTTGTGTACCCTCCTGGGGATGCCCTTTACCTGGTCCTCATCGCTGCGGTGTGGTTAATGTCTTTGCCCTGTCCCTCTTAAAGGGGAACGTGAAGGCAGCGGCGGGCTGGCTTGCCTGAGGTTACTCGGGAAGTCTGGCGGATGAGGTTTCCCAGATCTGAGGCCAATCCCAAGCTTCTGGATTGCCCTTCTTGTAGCGCTTGCTTTCCGTGTAGCCTTTGTGTCTGCTGGGTTAAGGGCTGCTGCTTTTAAGTGAGAAGTCTGGTTGTATGGGGAAAGAGGTTTGTTGAAGATCTCAATAAACGAAGAATCCTCTCCTTTCTCGGAGGTTAATTAACTGCGGCGACGAATAGTTGAACGAGTTGTTTGAAATGGTTACAAATAACGCCAGGATTTCTGAGAATACAGCAAATTGCTTGAGCTCTGCTCTTGGGGGTTTTGTTTAGATGTCACTAGGACATGGTTGTGTTTACGCCAGTTTAATCGGGAGGAGCCTGCCGCTGCCCCTCTTGCTCTCCAGCTCTCTCTAGGTGCCTCTCCCTGTATTTTGAGGGTGCACAGTAGCTGATTTATGACATTTGCCAGCTTGACCAAGGGCAAACTCCGGAGCTGTATAGCTGCGAGTGATTCATCTTCCCTCCTCATACATGGAGATAAACGGCAGGATGGATGTCAGCTGTCTGGCCGATGCATGAGTGAGTCTGGTTTTGTGGCACCTTGAGCCGAGAGTACGTGCGTGCATTTTTTACTGTTTGTGACAAACCTGGAAACGCAGGTTGTGTTGGAGGAACTTTAGTTTTAAATATTGATACCAACGTAGCAGGGCTGTGGCTGTGACAGTCTGGGAGCCTTGAAGCATTAGCTCAGAGATTGTGCGGAATGCCGCGGGGAATTTAGTGTGCAAAATAAAAGAAAGGGCTTTGCGAAGTGATAACATGCTTCAGATGCAGAGATAATGGATGAGGTCCTCTTGGGTCCACAAGCTGTGGACTTGTGGGGCTGCGAATGGGAAAGGAAGGGTTCAGATGGAGTCTTTGGAAGAGGCCCCTGACAGAGGGTTGGGGTTTTTTTATTTACTTTGATTTGTGATGTAACTGAAAAGAAAGCAGCTGCCCAGGAACCCAGGCGCCTCTGGATTGATTGCTGTGGAGGAAGAGGTGAAAACCCTGTTCCTTAGAAATGCTGGAGGCATGGCGAGTTGGATGTGGTGGGTCATCATCATCTCTAGAGCCTCAGTTCAGAGAGTACGGAGTAGTTCTGCTCTGTGGTTCTTCATCAGCTAATCAAGTCGAACAGTCATCCAGAAGGGCTGCGAGAAGTAACTTTCAGTGTTGTTCTCGTCTCTCTGATCCATTTAGGAGTTCGAGCCGCATGCTCTGCTTCCAAATCCGAGCTGGCTTTGTGCCTCGCTGTGCCTGCTCTAATAAGCTCTCTCCGAACGGGATTTGCTGGGTAGCGCCTGTCGAGGCACGCGGGCCGGCTGCGTAGCAGCAAGCAGAGGTCTGGCACTTTGGGCTCTGCAGCTCCCCTTCCTCCCCTGTTGCTGTGAGGATGAGGAGCTGACTGTACGGTATTTTCTGCACCTCAGTGCTGGCTTTTATGTGAACTGATTGTAGTAAGTGTACTCTACAACATAACTAGTCTATGGTTATTTAATTTTTGCAGGCTGTTCCAATGTAGGGTATAGCTCTTCCTGGGAGAAATGTTCAAAATGTAGGGGTGGTAGTTAAAGGTAGCAGAGAACATCACAGCTGGGACACATCTGGGCAAGGTAAAGCTGTGCCGGGGGGGCCTCATCAGCTGATGCGTCAGGTAGCAGCGTGGGAGCACGTTGTCGTGCGTCAGCGTGCGCACTAGTCGCATGCGCTGCCCTGTGGAGTTTGAGCACCTTCGTGTGTTTCGTCGGTAAAGAAAAAACAAGTCTATAAAACTTTTGGATGATTCTCTTGATGTAAAAAAGCAAACCACGCTGAGAGGCTGGGAACACACACACAACCCCCCAGTCTCTTAATACAACTGAAGTTTCACTCAATGTGGAGAGAGTAAATGAGAGGAAGTGATTTTCCTCTGCCAAGTCCTTTATTTAAACATAAAGGCTTTTCCTGGCTACTCGCAAAAGATGCTGTTAGCAGAGTGGTCCTGTGCATGACACTTCTTTCAGGCTGAGGCTCCACTGCGGCGTCAGCCAGCAGATCTGGCCACTGGCTGTGGTGTTCCCACCCCTCCTCTCGCGTCCATGCTCGCTGGATCTTTTTGCTGAGCTATTTCGGTGCACGTAGCTGAAACTAGCCCGACTACCAGCGTCGCATGCTGAAACAGCTCTGCAGCAGCTGAGCGCTGGAGCCAGTGTCAGGGAAGAGGTGGATGGGGTTTAAATTGGGAAGGAACTTCAGTCTTAAAGATCCTCATCCTTCCCAAATGAGCTTGATTTCCTGAGGCAGGGAAGTTACACCAAGGAAGGATCATTTTACACTTGAACTTTCATCGTTCCCTACGTGCGTGCTCTTGGGCAGTGCTAGAGGCAAGGTCCTGGGTTAGACAGACCTTTGGACAATGGATGGCTGCTCTGAAAGCTGCTCTATGCATGTGTATATTCAGGTGACTGTCAGGATAACATCACTTGTTGTGTAGACGTGCAACAAAAAATACTTCACGTCCCAACGGAGCATCGCTGCAGTCGCGTACGTGCAGCTGTGAGTGCCCGAGGTCTTTGCAGTCACAGCGCCCACAGACCTACAACATTGGGATATCACTTCTTCAGCTCTTTAAGGAAACAGAGGCTTGAATTCATATATTTCTTTCCACATTTCTTCAAAGCGCTTATATTCACCCCCTTCCCCCCACTTCAGCTCTCCCTGGTAGATTACAGCCTGCTGGAAAACATAGAGCACATTGTGAAGCCCACAGCAAAAGCTGACTCAGCGATCGTTCCCATTTAGGCTGCCGCTGTTCGTGGAACAGGAGGTTAGCCTTAAAATACTTGTACCAAAAAATACTGCTGCTGTAACAGAACTGGTGCCCATTTTATTAGCTGTTGCTGTGTCCTTTAACTTACTTGATTTTATTTTTTTCTAAGGAATGTAGTCTTCTAGTGCCTTAACACTCTGGGAAAGAGAGTTTTCATATGCTGGAATAATACTGCTTTTTCTGTAAGAAGCATTTGGCATCTCTTCTCCAGATCTCTGGAGAAAGGCTCTGTCCCAGGCACAGCTCGTGTCCTACCAAGCAGCCCCTGTCCTTAAAGGATTTCACCTCATGCTACCTGAAGTTCTGGGAGCTGCTGGATGGAGATGAATGGGCCTTGCTTATAATCTGAACATCAGCACCTGGGTTTGTCTTCACAGGGTCAGGGCCACCCGTGGTCCCATAGATCAGGTCTTGCTCTCCCCCACGGACCTTCTCCAGGTTGCGCTCGGATCTACAAAGAGCTACCCACTAGGTTTTTCAGCTCCGGGAAGCAGGATGGGTTGTGGAGCTGCCAAACCAGGGTCCTGCGAGGAGCATCGCCCCAGCTCTTCCACGCTGCGTGGAGCTGGAGGGATGCGTTGCCGCTCTTCTGGCGCTTCCTCTCTCAAGGAAAGGGGGAATGGAAGTGGTGCCTTTAGAGCAGGCACAGGGAAATACAGGAATACAACCCCTTCCTTATCATTCCCACCATCCTTACTACCTGGAGCAGATCCATTCGTGAGCCCAGAGCAGATGGGCGTCAAGACCCGATCCGTGTGCGCGAGTGTGATCTCGCTAACCTGTGTGAAGCTGGACGCAGACACGGCAGCAATGCAGGACTAGCCAGTGTAGTGAGGTGCTGCTGTAAAGAAAAAAGTGAATCTCATCAAGTTCCTGTGTTCTCCATAAAGCCATCGGTGACAACTCGGGCTGATATTCCAGGGAGAAAGTGGGTTTTGAGGAGGGAGCCGGCCAGAGAGCAGCGCTTCGCATGACAGTGGTGGGAACTGTGGGTGTCTGTCGTTCCCGGAAATAGACTCAAGTGCCCTTTTTCCACCGGGGAATTAAGAAGTTATGCAGACTCGGCCTAGTTTCATTAATGGATTTAAAACAGGTTTTGGCAGAAAGCAGCCAAGCACATCAGGAATGGAACAGAAAATATTCTTCCTGAGTCCAAGAGCCTGGAAACTGCCTCTCACACCATCTAAAGCAAGTGACAAATGCTGTTCTTGTTGTAATCTGAAATCTTTCTCTTTTCTCCCTCCCCCACATCCATCGTGTGCCTGAGTGCATAGGCTATTTATTAGCAAATTTAAAGCCACAGGCGCAAAACTATTGGGGAATCACTCTAGGGCTCCTGCAGCGGAGGAGGCATGTGTTGCATTAAAAGGTACTTACCAAAGCAGCTGAATTCACTCTCTTGATTGCCTTGGCTACAGCTCCAGGTACTTATTAATATTTTTTTCCCTTTTAACCCTTATTTCTTCTCCAATCTGATCTGCATTTTTTGACAGGCGATTATTATTGCTGAAAGAGCTGACAGCTCTGGTAGTCTCAAGTGCTGCAGAAGTCCTGACGCTAGTTGCAATGCATGCAGGTTGTCTTTGAATATTTGGAAAGAAAAGCTGTAGAAAACTTGCACGATACAACGCGTGTCCGCGCTGGTGCGAGCGGGAGCGCTGAGCGTTGCTCTGTCGGGGCAGGACCTACCCTGGTCCCACAGCACGTGCCTGGAGCCATCCATCAGTGACCCCGTTTCTGGGTTTGTTTTTCACAGCCAGTGCCTGTTATAAAATTTATCTCATTAGTGGGTAATCTGGGACTTGTCTGAGTCCAAAGGAGAAGCTCGTCAGCGTCAGGCCCAAACCCAGGCTGTCAGTGGGTGAGTACCTTCCTCCTGTGCTGAAGGACTGTAGCGATGCTCAGACCGGTTGCTCAGGATGTCTCAGTTAGGTTTGAACAACTAGCAAATACTAGGGTGAAATGAATTCCATGAAGGGCCCTATTTTTAACTCCTTACCATACAAAATTCTTTGTGGTCGTAGCTGCAGTTTGGCAGGATCCTACCTCTTGCAACAGGGGTCACTGCTTCCATGCAACGCCAGAACTGGTTTTTCCTATTTTTTACTATGAGTAGAAAGTTGTTTTTCTAACATGCTGTGACTCTGCTTGTTTCTCCGCCCTTCGATTCCATCTGTATGCTTCAAAATAGTAGGAGGAAGAGGGCAGAGAAAGAACAAAGGCTTGTAATACCAATGGAAGGAAACTAGGGAAATTCAGGAGGAAACGGACAGTGAGAAATACAAAAAGATCCAGCTGCGCTGAATGCATGGGCTGTGAGCGCACAGGGATGCTGTCTGCTTGGTGTTCAGAGCTCGAGACCTGCGTTGTGGAGCTGAACTTTCCTTTGAGTCAGTGACCTATTCAGACACCTAACAATGTCCATTATGTACAGGCAGTTTGTTTACGCCCGGTGCTGGGGTCTCTTACCTTGTTCCATGTACAATAAAACAATATCCTACTTGCCCAGTGGCCAGGCCTGGCTAGATTTTGCTGTGCAAGCGCTTGACCATCAGCTTTCAGCAAGCGTCTTGTTACTTAAAGATTGAAGAACATAAAATATGATGACAGGATGCTCAAGGAGAACATCTGACCATGAAAACGCTGTTCTTGGTTGACCGATAACGAATGTCTCTTCAAAGGATGTTGGGGGAGGAGGGAAAGAGGTAACAAGGGGTGGGTCCGTGCCTCTCTGGAGTTGTAGCCGTTAAATTGGCAACCTGAAG
The DNA here is from genome assembly GCA_013399095.1 of Psophia crepitans. NCBI lineage: Eukaryota > Metazoa > Chordata > Aves > Gruiformes > Psophiidae > Psophia > Psophia crepitans. The sequence continues at coordinate 81,786 of VWZZ01000004.1, forward strand.
ATGTAAGTTCAGAACAGCACTGAGGCTTGGTGGGACGTGGGACCTGCGTGACAGTGGGCAAGAGCAGTGGGGAGGCGAAGCCCGCGGAGCTGGTGGAGAGCATCTCCGCTGTGGAGAGGCAAGCGGTGCTGCTGCAGAATAGCTGGGGCTGGCAGTCTGCGTGGGAGCTCTGCTTGGGTTTGTTCTACAGCTGCGGAGAAACCAGCTGCCCCAGGCTTAACGTACGAGGGGATCCCAAGGGGCTCTGTACGCTCCCTGCGGAGTCTGGAGCGGCAGCTGCAGTAGTGCCTGAGCAGGGAGATATCCTCTGCGACCTTGGGCAGCCCGAGGTTTTAGCCCTGTTACTTGGAGACAGCTCCCACCTCCACTACAAAACCCAACACAAACGTTCGCCAGATCACGTGGTGGCTCTGATTAACGTGAGAGCCGAAGTCCAGCTTTCGGGTTAGAAGGAATCCTGTACGATACGACTTGACCGTAGCCTGCAGGTTTCTGTGTGAGGGTGTTGTTCTCGGCTGAGGGAGGTGCTCCTTAACCCAGCCCGCTGAGAAGCAGCTGTGAGCGGTGATTGAAAGGGCTGGAGCTAGAAATAAGGTCCGCGTTTCGTGGGGAGAGCAATTTGGGCATTGGAGCAAGTCTGTGCAGGCAGTCGTGCTTTCTCCTATTTAAAGAGAGAAAACGTTTTGGCAACTTGCTTGTTCCATCTCATGCCCTTGTTTAACCACCGCTCACTCAGTTAGAGCCACTTAACAGCTTTTAAGGCCTTTTTTTAGGGGGGAAAAAATGAATTCTGTGCATTCAGGGAAACATCTGTCATCATGCGGGGCAGAAACCGTAGTTACCGCAGTCCCTGGGGTGTGGGAGAGCTCCAGTTTCTGACTGCCACTACGGAGCCGCTTCTCGGAGAAGAGGGCTGGCTGTGGACGGTGAAGAAGGTAGTTTAGCACCATTGCCCTGCACCTAGAGAAATCAAGTCGTGCCTCTTTGAAGCCTCGAACGTGCGCGCCACACGCGAGGAGTGTTTTTATTCGTGTTTGTTCTCGGGAAATGGTGTTGCTTTAGAAGCTGAGCCCTTTCAAGCGTCTGAAGTTTGGCACCCCAAAAGCTGGGCTTTCGCAGGCGCTGCTGGAAGATGTCAACCTGAGCGGTGTTTTCCTGACTCAGATCCTTGCAGTAAGAACTGAGGAATGGAGCATTTAAATAGAGAAGAAGAAGAAGCAAAAAAAAAAAAAAAGAAGCTGTGGTGCAGCTAGATAATGTCAGTCTTGTCACTGCTTTTAATATTCATGGCCAGGCACAGCGATCAAACTTTGTCAGTTTGAAGTTAAGCAACCCTTAGTCCTAGTCAGCCACTGTCTACGTACATGAAAGGGATGACTGAGCCCGCAGCTGCTAAAAGCATCTCTCGATTACTTAGATTTCACTAGGTATTTAAAGATTAGGTTGGGGCGTCGAGGATGAAAGGGTTTGGGTTTTTTTTTTCTTTATCTTTTAATAGGAAACTTGTATTTGCAGATATGGAAAAGACCAAAGACCGAAACGTCTTTTCCCCTGCTGCTTCTTCTGAGTGAGGTGGGGGTAGGGGAGCACATGGAGATCCTACAGGGAATAAAACCATCTCCCTCTTGGTCTGCTGCTTACCACAGCCCTGCCCTAGTTCCCAAAATTGATGGGTAAGGATGTGCCATGCTGGAGTTCTCATGACATAGCCTTGCTTGCAATGCAGGAGACCAAGCAGTGTACGTGGGAATTAAATATATGGGGCTTTGTATGCTTTAAACGGGAACAGCAAAGGGGAGGATGATCTCTTCTCTGCGCTCGTAATGCTTTGAAAGATTCTTGCCGTCACTTGCTCTGGCTTTCTCCACTATCAAACCTGTTTTGGAGAAAGGATGTCTTTACTGGCTGTGTGATGCTCCAGCCCTTCAATCAAAAAATAACCATCCCTGAGTTGTCCAGAAAATTAATCGGGGAGGACCAGATTAACATTGTCCTAAAAAAAAATAAAAGCAGGGCAGAATAGTTTGGAGAAGGGCTTCCAGCTGTTTATGTTTTAAAATGTGGGAAGGGGGGAGGAAGGCATGAATCCCCGTGTAAAACAAACCCAGCAGCTTTCATGTCCCCTTCAAGGCAGACACATGGCAGGAGCAAAGATGCTCCCCGTGCCGTAGCTGCGTGATGCTAGCGGTGAGTAGCGTACAGGCTGCCTTCGCACCAGTGTGTGCTCAGGAGAAGGGTGTGAACGGTTCCCACGCAACCTTCTCAAGAGCAGCCCGAAACAGTATTCAGCGCCCTCCCGCCAGCCGCTCATCGTATGCCGGCAGGTTGAAACAAGTGATGGAGTTGCTTCACGGGAATTTGCTGGTGAGCTGGTTGTGTACGGCACACCAGGCATAACCGATGTCTTGGGAAGCTTGCTTTGTTAGTAGCTGGACGTGGAAAGCTCTGACTTTGTGATCAGTAGACTTGGGGGTGCGTGGGGAGCTTAGCACACCAGATCCAGCACCCGCTGTATCCCCAGATGCACGTGGTGTGGGTGAGGAGGGCATGAGGAGCCTCAGCCCGAACTAAGGCAGTGTGTCTGCACGGTGGAGGGTGGCTGAAGTGCCAAGAAGCCAGGGCGCAGCCCGGCTTTGGGGACACTGGATGAATCCGCGCATCCCGCTGCTGGCTTGGGTTTTCCATGTGGCTCTGGGTGCAGCCCCCCCATCCCCTGTGAGGGGTGAAGGCCTTGGGGCAACCCTGGAGCTAAAAGTACCCTTTGTTACTGGTCTGATTTTTCACTTGGATTGTACACTACCTGTGTGCGCAGCTTGGCTGAGAAAGCCACTTCCCGTGCTGGGTAAGCGCCGGTAACTCAGCTGCGTGCCTAATCCAGATCAGGGATTTTCATTGCTGTGCCTTGATTCCTTTGCTTTTTTAGCTTATCCAGTTGTAACAGGCTCAGGGCCTGAAGGCATGAAGTGCAAGGTGAAGAGGAGGTGATCCTGGGAGCCAGTATGCATTAGCTCTCCTTAGCTCTGCCTCCGAGTTTGCTGTGAGACTTGACTTCATCTCTCAGTACCGCTGTTCTCTCCCCCAGGACCCAGGGTGTGCCTCGTTCGTGCTCATGGAGGGCTGAGGGGTTGGCTCTGCCCTTCTCTGACGTGCAGCATGGTTCCTTCAGATGGTTTAACCCTGAGAGTTAACATCTCCGGGTCACCTTTCCTGGTATCAACCAGCATCCCCTGTAACTTTGGTCCCTCTGCTCGTGTGTTCGTGCCCCAGCAGTTCTTTCCTCCTCCTGAGCTTGAAAGAAGTTCTTGGCACTTCACGCCTTCATCTCAAATGTGCGAGGTCAGGAAGCCAGCAGGGAAAATCTGCCTCAAACTCACAAAGCAGAGGAACCAGGTAAAATAAACACTTACCTTCTGAAGTGGTTGCTTGGGATTGTACCGACGCAGACTTTTCCATCTGCTCTGTTCTCCACGGAGTTGAACACGGCAGGGTCTGCTCAGGTAAGCATCCCCCCACTTGGGAGATGTTTCTGTAGGATTTTGCTGTGAGGGAGAAGAAAACTGGAAGGGTTTTATTTGTTCATAACATAAGAATCCTGCTTCTAAGCTGTGCCTTTAGGCATATATTTAAATGGTAAGAGCTGTCAGTTTTTCTTCCATCAGAATTTATTCTTCTTGTTGCCGCATTCAAGCGAGGGTATATTGTGAAAAACGATCGTCTCTAGTGGCAGCTTCGCTCAGCAGCCTTTTGCCATGCAGAATTGGCCTTGTTTAGCTCTGCTGCTGAAAAAGGGCCTTTGGACAGTCTCGCTTTGCTTTTGTTTCCTCTGTGCGGAGTCAGCGTGGCAGTGATAAGAGGAGAAAGTAAGCTTCCATTTCTCCTTGCACGTTGTCACACCTTTGGACTCTCCCCGCTCTTCAAGGCAGGAGAATAAATCAGAGTCCCCAGGGTAGGTGTCAGCCTGTGGAGATGTTTGGGGTAGCCCACGAGCCAGGAGGAACCCTAATTTGACGTGCAGACCCTTTTGTATTGCCTTTCTGCTGCGTCCATGAGTTGTTCGTGTTGTGTCGGAGGAGCATTGTTCTGAAACCGCTGGGGTTTCTGTTCTGTCACCCTGCTGGTGGTGCTTCTCGGAGGATTGCACTAGTAACCCCAGTTTTCTAGAGCATGGCATTGCACTGCACCTCCTCCAGCACAGGGGCTTTCAGAGGATCATTCACATGGTCACAACATGGTCGTTCAGAGCCCAGGGACAGTTTAAGCCTTTAGTTTTCCTGCTGAAAATCTTAGAAAAGGGACTCAGAGCGCTGATTTGGTGGCATGCACCTTTCCATCAGACTCTCCAGGCTGGGTTGTGGACAAGAATCCTCCTCTACTCCTAACCAGCTGGCACAAACCTCCTGTTGCAAATCCCGAGTCACCCAGTGCCATGTTTGACTGGCTGTGGGAGAGGGCGATGCTGGCTTTGTACGACCTGCCAAGTCTTAAAACGTTTGGCAAGTTTTCCTCCTGATACTCAAGGCCTGGTGGACAGCAATCAGGTAAGAACCTCGGCTTTCGAGCGAGGAAAAGGAAGTTTCTGCCTCAAACAGCTGGAAGGAAGGGATGGCCACTCCGGCTGGCTTAACTTAAGGCTTAGAAACTAGAAGGAAAATTAATACTCTTTCCAGTTTTCTTCTGCAACGTCTGGCTTTTAGGCTGACCTCGACTGGAGGGGACGCGAAGGCTGCCTCATGGCTTTCGAACACTGGGGTCGGCAGCTCCAGAGAGAAGCTCCCACGTGCTCTTGGTTACCCCGATGTCCGCGTGCCTCCGAAATTTGGGTGCGTGCTCTGGTTCCCAGCACGCGGCTGGGTGTAGGTGGCCTGCCCTCGCCTGTAGCTCGGCTGGCGCTGATCCGTCAGCGCTGCGCAGATCTGCCTTTAGTTAGCTGTTTCCTTTGCCCGGGTGTGCGATGGTGCACGCGGGGCTGAGGGATTCGGGTCCGCGAGGGGAGCGGCTGCTGGAGGATTGTAATTCCCCCTGCTTTAATACACGCTCAGAGACAAGGCTTTGTATTGAAAAAGTTGGGGGGTTTCTTTTGGCTCCTGAGTCCATCCGGTCCCCCTCTAGTCTAAAAAAAATTGCTTATTATCAACAATATGACCGGTCTGGTTGGGATAAACTGCGGGTGACTTTTAGATGCGTCCCAGTCTTACCAGTTCAGGATGGGCTGAAAGAGTGGATCAGCTGGCTTGATTTGAAGTGGAGGAAAGCTGATGGTGGTGCTTTTTTTTTTGTCTGCAGTGATCTTTAGCTCAGAGGAGCACATCTCTGCTAATTGACTGTTAAACGAGATTGCTTGCTGAGGTGCGCTGTCTTGCCATTTCAGTCCTTTAAGGAATAAGATCAGCTGCACATATATTAAATATAATCTGCCTAATGACTGGAGGGCTCTGACCTTCTGGTATTAAGGCGCCAATGTTTTGGGATACAAACCAAACCTTTGGGGTGGGAGGGCTGAGCAGGGGTGGGTTTTTTCTGAAATGGTAATATTCCAAACAACAAAGACTGCTTTTTAATCTCGAAGCGAGACTTGGAAGCAGCACAGAGTCAGTCTAGAGATAAGTGTCTTTTAGCTCAAGATTTCTAGGATTGCACACGTGTTACCGCATGCCTGGACCACCGGTTAGACACCTACCCGGCCACAGATCCTTTGTCCCAGTTGCTGTGCATGAAAATAACGTGTGTTTGCGTGTGTTTACCCAGTTTGGAAAAAAAAAAATCTGAGCCCTGAGGGATTCGAGCTTGCTTTTGTGTTATGAAACGGGCCACGCTGAGAGCCAGCTGAAGCAACGCTCGCTGCCTGCTTTGCAGAGACGCTGCAGGCTCCGGGAGGGTTTTGGAGCCGGTGCGCCCGGTGTTTGAGGAAGGACGGTTGGTCCCGAGGATTCCCACTGCCATTTTAAAGAGCTCTGCTGACATACTCCAGAGGGAATCCCAACCCGGGACCAAAGAGAGCAGCAGCTTGGGGTCTGAGTCAGGAAGGGCTGGGCGAAAGGAGGGGCTAGCTGCGGACAGAGGCAGGCTTGCTCTGTCCCTCGTTAAATCCTGCTCTGTTTCGTTGGCTAGGCCAGCCCCTGGCCCCATCCTCCCCAAGCAGGGATGCAGGGGAGGAATGCTGCTTGTCCTGGGAAGCTCGGGACACCCTCCCCGGAGCGTGAGGAGGATGCAGATTATTTGGATGCTTTCCGGTCCTGTTCTTCCCCCACCCCAGTTGGTCGGTACACATCATCCTAAAGCCTTAATATCACATAGCGATTGCCACAGCGGACTAGGAACGGGACGGGGAACAAGACCCGTGCTTGCTCTGCTGCTTTCGAGTAAATTCTTCAGGAGCAGTTGGTGTTTCATTGCTGATATTAAACCTGGATGTGGGGAGAGAAGGGAGAACGTGGCTAATGCTGAACACCTGCCTCTGACAAACGCCCGAGCCACTAGAGACCCCAGAGTAATTTTGTAAATCACAAGCAGGTTTCCAGCCTTCCCCAAAATGTGCGCTTCTAAACGCTAACCATCAAATGGGCTGAATTACTGATCCAGCAGATTAATTGCGGTAGGCTTAGAACAGCCGTTGGAGAGCAGCGTTTAGGACAGGGTATCTAGTTCGGTGCTCTCCACCTCTTGTTATTCTGGCCTGAACAAATAACGCAGCCTCCTTTGTGTAATTCTAAAATAGGTTTGTAGGAAGGTCGCTCGAATGGGGTCCTTCTGACCTGCCACGCTGCACGTGGCAACGCTGCAGGCAAAGCCAGTGGAAGACTGTGGGTAACGAGCAGTGCCCAGAGCCTCAAAGTCCGGCCTGCCTGTTTTCCCTGCCCATCTCCTCCTTTCCTGCTCCAGACCCTTGTAATCAGACAGTATTGAAGGTTCACTGTATTGCTCGTAATAAAAGCTCGAAGCAAGGGATGAGCCACGTGAGCAGCTTATTCCTGTTGTGACCCGAAGTGAAAGCAAAGCACAGCACGTCCCGCTGAGATGAGTCAAACTGCCACCTCTTTCTAAGGTGACATTACAGGATGTCTGCCTGCAGACTTTGGCCTTTTTATTTGGGAGGGGAGGGGAGGGAGGTGGTTTCCTTTGCAGCAGCAAGGGCAAAATAGGCTGTTAATAAAGCTTAAATTCTGCAGCTGCTGACTAAGTTAAAAAAAGAAATGCTGGCACTCTGGCCTCCTGGAGATGAGCCTTTTCCAGCTCTCTGCCGTGACCCAGGGATGCGAGCCATCCCTTCTGGTCTTTTTTCCTTTGTGCCACTTTCTTGGATGAGAATAATGGGAGAGTTTCTTCCCTTGGCAAGGCTTTACCCTGCTTGGGCTTTTCCGCGCACAGAGACGGTTTAGATTGGGAATGAGAGGAAGAGGGTCTCAGGAGAAGTGTAGTAGCTGAGATGTCGTGGAGGGGGCTGCGACTTTTTATTGGGTGTAAATCGACTCCTCAAATCTCTGATTATAGATCCTGAAGAGAACTAGAAATTCAAAACCCAAGAGATAAGAAAAGGAGGAACAACTTTGTGTTAGGACACCATAAACCTTTCCACCAAGGTGCACGTGTGCATCAGCTGAGCACTGCTAGAGATCTGAGAGCAAGCCTGCCCAGATGCCGGATTACAGGCCAGGTACGGACGAGAACACTATCCAAATATCACTGTGATTGAGGCAGATAAGGGAATTATTATTTTTTTTGCCTGCAGAAAGTCTTCCGTTTCACGCTGGTTGTTCAGTGTGACCTCCTTGCTATTTGAGGAGCCCGGGGCTGGCACTGGCGAGCCCTGTAGCATGGTTTGCAGTCAGGGAGGATGCACAGCACCCGGCTGCTCCAGCTTCCTGGCAAGCACGAGCTGGTTAAGGTGGACTTGAGTAAAGTAAAGTGTTATTCCTGCTTCTCCCCTGTTATCCTTACCTCTGCCCTCCCTTCAAATGTATTTTTCTCCCCCGCTTTGCTAACGGTAGCCTCTGAAATGTGTGAGTAGATTCCCCAATGCAAACCACTGGAAACCACTGAATGTTTTGGAGCAGCTTGATGCATCTGGTGTGACGGGAAGGGACTCCGAACACACGAGTAACTTGGTGCTTAGCATCGTTCAGCGCCCTACGGTACGTGTGTCGGGGTGTCCCGAGGCAGCTCCTAGCAGAGCGTGATTGCCTTGACCCTTGCTGCAGTTGTCACAGATGAAGTGAAAGAAAAAGAGGGGTTGTGCTGCGGGTGAGACTCAGTCTCATCTCTCTCTCGCTGAGGAATGCCCTGCGGGAACCAAGAGAAGGCAGGGTGGTGGAGGGCCTGTCTCTCCAGCAGCGTGGGTCGTCGGGCTCTGCGTGCTGTGAAGGTTTTCACTAGTCATCTGGGAGTTTCACCAAGAAACTGGTGCCAAGGGAACAGAATCTGTAGCAAAGAGGCAGAGAAACTTTCGTCAGATCTGATGTGTAAGTAAAAAAACCAAAAACCAAACAGACAAAACCAGCTAGAGGGGGGACGAAGGTTCAGAGCGTTGCTCAACAGGTCGGGTCAAAGGGAATTTAGCTGGCCTGGGGCAGATCACAGAAACGGCTGAAAACTGGGCTGCACGGAGACATGAAAAAGAGGGAGAGCCAAGAAAAGTCTCAATTGCCACTGCATGGTGCGAAGGGCAGGGATTGCGGCTGCTCAGGTGCCCGGTCTGAGCTTCTGCCTTCGCCGGGGCCGTGGCGTTTCCCTGAGAGCTCCCTGCGAGCGCTTGCGGTTGAACTACAGCCTGCGTTTTTGAAAGAGGCATCCACTCGCGATGGAAAGGCTCACAATTTGGGATCCACCACATCCTTTGGGAAGCTGTTCCCATGGTTAATGCGTTTACCGCCTAACCGTTAGAGTTCCCTGAAGGAGTTTGAATCCTCAGCTGGCAGCCTGCCTGCCTTGCTCAGCACTGCTGCATAGCTCTCTGCCTCCGGAGACAAAAGTCTTGCTACAAAGGGACTAACTGACCTGCCAAGGGTCACGCGGGCTGTCTGGGAGCGGCGGGGACCCGAACCTGCTCCCTCCAACCCAAGAGTATGGGAATGAGTTTTGTGAAGCATTTGTCTGTTCATTTATCAGCAGCCCGCTGATCTTGTCTCCTCTCTGGATGATGTATGCCTTGCTGGTTTACCCTCAGCAGCTGGTAGGTCACGCAAGATTTGAGAAACGGCTCTGGCATCGTACCAAGCAGAGGCTGTGGGATGCTCACCAGTGAATTCCAGAGATGATGTGTCACTAAAACCCCGGCCCTGCCACCCTGCCTCCGCACAGGACTGCTGGAGGTAGTGGGAGCCCTGCCGGGTTGCGGTCTCCACGTTCAGTGAGAGCGCTGGCTTCCAAGAGCTTTTGGTAGGTGGATGTTAGCTCCGAAATCTGTTTGGGAGCCTCCAGCTTTGCGTGGGTGGGAGGGAAGCCTTGCTCTTACCCCTCTGCTTGCCTCCAGCTGGAAGGTGACAACTGAGCTTGTGGCTGGGAGAAGTCAGCTGCTTCCCTGCTCTTCCTCTGGGGACTTGAAATCTATTTCCAGTGAGGTGGGTCCCTGGGAAGAGGAAGGGCAGCTCTTCTAAGTGGCTGCTGCCAAAGCTGGAAGGCGCTTGGAGGTAGCCTTGCCAGCCTCAGGCATTCGAAACATTTCAGTCAAACCCTGGAAAAAAACCACGGGGTAATCTTAGTTTCTCCTCTTGCATACATTTTGGGTTCTCTGTGCTGTCCTCTGGTTTGTTACGGAGCCTCTTCTGCAGCCACCAGCCTTAGATAGTTGTAGTTGAGAAGAAAAGCGCGTCCTCTCATCAGTTAACTCCTTACTGCCTGCCTTCTCCTGGGTTGGATGCCAGTTTTTCTACGGCAGGCATTTTTAGGGTGTTTCCCTCCTGTCCTTACCCCTGAAATACCCTCTTTGATCCCAGCTCTTAATCTGGGATGGAACCGTTCCGTGGAAGGGAAGGTAATTGTGCTGAGTACCCCGGTGATGTTACCCTTCCCAAAAGCAATTAAATGTGATCGAACCCTCATTCTTGTTTTATGGCTGCACGCAGCAGCGCCCGAATGTTTATTGTCCCCCGTAGTCCCACATGCTGCCAGGCCAGGCTTTCCACTGGTAGATAATGTATTATATTCATGCTATTTATTAATTTGTACGAGGCTGCGGAGCGGCTGCTCCACCGGGCTCTGGTTTGTTGCGCGCTGTAGCCGTGCATTTGTGCTAGGGAGCCCTGACGCTTCACCCTGCCTTAATTTCCTCGGAACTTTCTCCTGTCCTAGGCTGCTGAGCTTTGCAAACATTCGCCGGTGGAAAGGCGTTGTATTTGTTTTAATCAGAACTATTCTTAAAGCTGTCAGATTAATTGCTGGGGGAGGAGAGGGGGGGTCCCTCCCTACTTCTGCCTTTCTCACGTCATTTTGATCCAAGCCTGGCATTAATCTGCTACAGAGGGAAGCTAATCTGGGACTAAACGCTGGGGCTGTTTGTGACTCCCAGGGACAGAGCCAGGGCCTCTGCATTGCTGGGGGGAGCGGGGGGGGGTCGGACGCACGCTGCGGGTTGTGTTCTCAAGGCTGGGGTGGCTGGGGTGTTAGATCCTCTTTGCGTGGCACACCGCGCTGGAAGGAGCAAGCCGGGAGTCGCACCAGCTGCTCTGCCATCCGCGCTCATTCGCTTCGCGATCCCTTCAGCGCCGGAACAATTCCATTAGCAGCACTCCTTGGGCGTGATTTGGGGCGGTTTCTCTGCCGATTAAAACCGAGTCCGCGCACCAGTCCGGAGGGCTCGTCATAACCAAGACATTCCCCGCGTACCTCGGGGCTGCTTGCAACTGAAATGCTGAACAAAAGGTCTGCTGTTAGACAAAGGAGGAAGGGGTGAGCCTCTGAAGAGAGGAAGAATTTCCCCTCTTGTTTGCCAGCAGTTTTTTTTCAAACTATTCTTTTTTTTTTTAAGAATTGGTCACCAATTAATCCGTGTCGTTCTGCAGACAAAGCTGTCAACGTTTTTAGGCTTGCACAGTGAGATAACTTCAGCGCTGTTGGTTCTAGCAGCTCTGAATGTTCTCAAACAAATGCCTTTTAAGATAAAAATGGTCTGCGCTTGGTCCCAGCCCAGAGCTGTGGTCGTTATTGTTTGATTTGAAACGTCTCAACCGAACCCAGTGAAGTCAGTGAGAACTGCGAGTGTTTGAAAGTCAAGTCCCACTTATTTCCATGGCTAAATAAGGGCGGAACACAGGGTGTTACTCTGCAACGCTCCAGCGTGTGACCCAAGCTGTAGCCCAGCAAGCACGCCGCGTGCCGCAGCCACCCATTTGCTTCCGGCAGCTTCCAGCCCGTTAGACGTGGGTACCAAAAGCATCGTGCCTTCGCGATTTGATTTTCTGCTGTTGGGGTGTGAGGTGCCTCACGGCAGGACCCGGCGTAAGCTCGGCGGTGACTTGTTTAGGTGTGCGTTTTTGCTGATTTCTGTGCATTGGATCAGAAATGACCATAGTGGAAGCAGGGCACCTTCCCCCAAGCGCACGTATGCGGTGCGGACAGCTTTATAGAGGCATTTATCGCCACTTCCCAGTGGCAGCACTAAGATAGCAAATTAAATATAGTTAAGCACCTCTGAGCGGGGTGGGCGTACTGGTTCTGTGCTGGTGGGGCAAAATCCACGTGAAGCTGGCACGTTTATTACCCCAAAATGTTTACAGCGCTGAGGAGCAGGGTAAAATACATATGAAGAGCGTGCCCAGTATTTTTCCGTTAAAAGAATAAATGCAAGCAGTTCTTTGCAGGTTCAAATTAGTCCATGTGGGAAGAGTTTTGGGAGTTCTGGTGCACGTAACATGGTCCTTCGGTGGCAGGAGCAGGCCTGGTTCGTATTGCCTGGATGCGCTGGGTGGAGGAGAGCTCACGTGAGTTGCTGCAGCTTCCAGCTGGGAAGGGGCAACTCTGTCAGCATTTGGCCGCGGCTGCAGGGCCGGGCTGAGCTAACAGGGGCGTTGCTTTGGCTGCAGACCAAGCCCCGAGTTACAGGTCCTTACCCATCAGCCGAGCATCAGGCAGGGCTGGTTAGCGCTGGTTTGGAGTTGTTAAACGTCTTCATAGTATCCAGAGTCATTTGAATGCTACGGCTCTTTCAGTTAAGCTCCTGTTGAGCTCCGTACGTAGATATTGTAGCGTAATTGGCTGGCCCGCTGCAGATGCATCAGGAGAGTCTGCTACTGAAACAGCCTCCGTCTGTGCTCCGGGCTGGAGAGGAGCCAGAGCGAGCCGTGGTCTCCACACAATGTCACACTGATTAGGAGGGCGCGAGATTTTGTTTGCGCTAAAACAGTTCTGCCAGTCCGGCCCGGAGGGCAGCTGCAGTTATACTGGTACAGAGGGGCCTTATGCTGCTCTGAATCAGCCCCGGCGCTCGGGGCAGGCGGTGATGCTGCTGGGAGTACCTTTATCCCGCAGTAACAGCCCGCGCGTGCCGTGCGCTGCCCAGCTCCACAAGTACAACTTTATTTTGTTGACAGCCACCCCATAGCAACTCTGTCTCAGAGGCCCAAGGAAAATATTTTGTTTCCTCTGGCCGTTAGGAAGCAGGTTCTCCATGGCAGCAGTCCCTTCACAAAGGGTTCGGTCCTGCGCAGGAAACCCTGGTCCGTTCCCTAACGAGCCCTTCCTGCTGATAAGGGGACCTGCAGGTCAGGGGCTCTGCCTGAGCCAGCCAGCTCCCCGAGAACTGATGGGCCTTGTGACGAACACATCCTCCAAAGCCTGTAAAATAAGACTCCAGCCCGTGCTTCTCCACCAGGTCCTCCGGAGAGCTGGGTGCAGACCTGGTGGATGCTATGGGATGGGACCTGCTGGAGGAAAGGCCGGCTCCAGCCAGGCTGTGTGCCTCTGTTACTGCCACTGCTCTCTGCCGTTCCTGAGCCGAAGCATCCCCTCTCCCCCCTGCTCAGAAAACTCGTGTCTTGGTGTACGTGGAGGCCCAAGTCTGGTTTTATTCCTGGAATAACCGTATTAGCATGGGCACTATTACAGAGTATTTTCTCCCGGTTGGGGAGCAGACTGGTGCTGTCCTGCTTGGAGCAAGGCAGCCCTGGGGTCTGTTGTTGCAGCCCTGCTCCCTATCCGGCACCATGCGTCACATGGAGGCGACCACGAGGTATTTGTGTATCTCGGAGGGCGCACCAGAAAATAAATCGCTAGCGGGGATCTCAGCTGGCACGATGCTCTGCGAGCTCCTTCACCGCCTGCGAGCTCCTTCACCACCCGCCACGTTGGTTTTGCTGTTCGTAAGGCGGTACCATGACACTTGTTTCCCTCCTGAAGGTGAGGTGTGTTCTGCCAGAGCAGAGCAGCATTGTGCAACTTGTAAAGTCCCACAGAAACTCGCTGCAACTGGATGAGTAACAAATCCAGCAATCAAACAGTAGCTGGAATACCAGAGCATTGCCCTTTGGTGGGCCGTTGCTGGCTGCTGCTGGGAGGTGGGAGTATTCCCCTGTGACAGGTTTCTGTTCCCCGCTAACTATGTTTAGACACAAATAGGTCCAGCATCAGCGGAGCCTGCGGGAAGCTCTGCCGCGGCCTGCAGCAATCCTCACCAAGGCAGCACCGCGCGTGGATTTGGTCTGTCGCGTCTGCTCTGATGGAAACCGCATCATCTCGGCCAGGCTTCGACTGCTGGGCTGCCGCGGTGTAGCGGTCTGTCTGTCCTTGCCTGCCGGCGGCTTTTATCTCCGTCTCAAACTCTGTTCCGTGTAGACCCTGGCTGTAGGAAGGTGGGGGGCTGTGTGGGAAGGAGAGCTGTCACTCTTGAGAAGGTACACCTTCTCCTCCGTACGTCGGACACGTTGCTAATTTTAACAATAGCCGAGCGTTGTGCTGTGCTCCTGGATTAGCTCTCGGCTCAGCAGAGTCGGGGTCAAAGGCTTCCTACAGGCAGCGAGAAGCTGTGCGCATCAGCGGTCGTGTAGGTGTCTTCACCGGGAGGCTGTCCTGAGGTCGCAGGGGGTAGGAGGTGACATCAGAAACCAGAAGGGACCTGGGGCTCTGCAGATTGTGCCAGCCTGCATTGCACCGGCAGTGGTGGCGAAGCCACTTGGGGTTAACTGGGGTTGGCAAGCCTGAACAAAAGCCCAAGAAGAGTTAACTCATGCTGTCGGCTCAACTTAAACCCCACGTTTCCTTGTCTGTAAGTACCTCAGGCTGGCCCTGCTGCAGTCAGACCAGCACCTTCCGCAGGGCTGATTGTGCTCGGAGGAATTTTCACCGGGAGCTGCTGACTGCTCCTGTCAGCAACGCCCTCAGTGCAGCAGGTAGAAGTTTGCCTCAGTCTGCTGGCAGGATCGTGGGCAGGGTGGTTGCATTTTGCCAGCGTACCAGTGCCTCTGGCTACCTTTGGCTGTAGCTGCCTGCTCCGCCGTGCCCCGTGGCACCGCCGGTGGGGTTTGCCCCCGCCGTGGCTGCTTTTCCACAGTGGTTTGGTGCATGTCACTCTTGAGAGCACAAGAAGCTCCGTGCTCCTCGCTACCATGGTAAGGGTTTATAACCCTGCCTCAAAAAATCATTGCTACTCCTGGAGCATTGTGGGCAGGTTCTTTTGCTGGGTTTATGCGTGCTTTAGGGTGTAACTGCTGAGTATCTGCTACCAGCTCAGCACGCGGAGCATACGGCCAGGCACCGCTGCGGGAGCTCTGCCTCTCCCTGCCAGCCTGCCCTGCCTTTGCTCGGTCCTGGGTGCTGCCACCCAGACAGGGTCATCACCACCCTGCCAGCCCCCCAGCAGCACCCACCCTGCCTTTTATCTTCATTTCCTCCATGCTTGCTTTTTTTTTCCCCACTGTGGATTTAAATGTTTGTTTGTTTGGTGTCAGGGACTCTTTCTTGTTTGTTTTTTTAAATACCTGTTGTGACAGGCAAGGCTGAGAACGAGCCGGGCTGCTCTCCACATCCACCCAGTGCCCGTTCTGGAAACGATGCCAAGTGGTGGGGGAAAAAAAACCACAACAAAAGCAGTTGGGTTTGGCCTGGGAGATTTTTCTGTTCTTGGCAAGTTAGGTGGAGTGAGGGATGGGAAGAACTGGGCAGTTTTAGGCTCTGAAGAGGAAGACTTGTTTTATCAGTCTGGGGAAGGTTCCTGGCAACGCCATCGTTCTGCTGCCGCCTGCTCCGTCCAGCTGGACCACCCTGACCTTGAGGAGCAGATGGCACCGTGCTTCCCTTCCTGCCCTGTGCCCCTCTTCCTCCTCAGCAGCGTCTTCCTCCTCTACCCGAAAGGAGGTTGTAGTGAGGTGGGTGTTGGTCTCTCCTCCCCAGCCCCAAGGGATGGGACAAGAGGAAACAGCCTCAAATGGCTCCCGGGGAGGGTCAGGTTGGAGATTGGGGAAAATCCCTTCCCCGACAGAGTGGTCAGGGCTGGGGACAGGCTGCCCAGGGAGGGGGGAGTCCCTGTCCCTGGAGGGGTTCAAACAGCGTGTGGCCGTGGCACTGCGGGACAGGGGGCAGGAGCCATGGGGGAGTGGGTTGACGGTTGGACTCGATGATCTTGAAGGTCTTTTCCAGCCTTACAGATTCTGTGATTCTAAGATGGTCTGGAGAGGCTGGGAGTGAACAGCGGAGCTGGCACAGGGGCCACCAGCCAGGTCTCTGCATACATCCTCCTCATGCCGCGTCTCTCACGCACCCATGCATGTTTCTGTTTGGAGGGAGGACCGTGGGATGGGTGATCCGTGGTGCGCTGGGCAGGAATCTCCCACTTTATTAAAATGAAAGTATTTACTGGCTGTGTCAGCTGCCCAGCTGTGGTTAGTTTATATGAGAACCATTTCCTGCCGTTAAGGAAACTATTCAGCTTTGCAGCAGTTCGTGGCAGGAATAGATATTACTATTTACAAAATCTTGTGCTCTTCTCTTTGCTGAGTGGCAGTTTCTCATCTGCCTCCCTGCCATCGAAGCGCTTGGGGTGACAGGAACAGAGATGCTGTCGCTGCGCTGCAAGTAAATAGCGCAGGGGGAGGGAGCTGGGCAGGAGAGGGGCTGCAGGAGAGCTGGGGCTTCGTGATGAGCATGGTACTTTCAGGGCTGCGTGGCCTGAGATGCCGACTTTCGGCACGCGGTGACGTTTCCTCGCCGGCATCCCGTTCTGGTGGTGGGATCTGACGTGCTGCTCTGGTTGCAGGCAGCCAGCAGGGAAGCGGTTCGTGTTACAGCTTGTGTTTGAGTTGGGTTCTCCTGCTAGAAGATCTGCTGAAAGCCCTGCGAGCGGGTGCCTCCTGCTTCTCCTGTGCCAGACAGCGTAAGCGCCCTGGCTTGTTGCGATGGCCTCGTCATCTAATGCACAACAGAAACTATCCATCCTGGTTCTGAACCTTCCTTGAGGGTGGATTTTTTAGGTTGTAGGTGTAACCTGCCTTTTTTAATGGTAAATGATAAAGGTGATTTCCTTGATAATCTGTGAACAAAGGCCGAGGCAGGAGATAGGGGTTCTTTCCTGGCCTCCAAAGGTTTTCCTCTGGTGAAATCAGGTCATCTCTGTGAGTCCAGATTTATTTCTGAAAAAAGAAGAAAGTCGCCAGATGCTTTGGATGAACGCTGGAAGGTGATAGAGTGCCCAGCACCAAATGGTCTCTGCTCTGGGAGGTGCAAAAGCCTGTGATGAGCCCAGTGAAGATGTCCCGCTCTGTTGTCTTGTCTCCTCCACCACGTAGCTGCAGGGTGTGCAGGATGCCTTGGTACAATTGGCATCATCAAAAAGAAGGTGCTGCTTGGTCCGAGTCTTGCAGCAGCCACTTTGTCACAAGATCCTCATTGAGGAAACAGGTTATTAGCCACTAACGGGGGCTTGGGGGTTGGATCTCGTTAAGAGGGGGGAAACGAGCATCTCACTTGTGATTTGTGCTCATCAGTGACTGTCCTCTTAAGCGCGTTTGCTCGCACTAGTTCCCCAAAACATGACATAACAAGAAGGGGGGTGGGGGAGTGTTGGGGTGTTAGCTAAGCATCAGTAACATCCTATTTTGCCTTCAGCGTTTGCTTCTTACAATTTGAGCCCTTCTTTAAAGTATTGATAGAAGACAGAAGTGGGACCTTCCTGCTCCAGAAGTTGTGGTCGTCCACAAGAATGAGGATGGTACAATGTGGATGGAGAAGCAGCGCAGGGTTTGGGGTCTGCACGCTCCTGGGGAGCCAGCAGAAACAGAGCAGCAGAGGGTTTGTGACCCCCAAGGGTGGAGGTGGAGCTGGGGACGCTGCTGGCTCCTCGATCGTCACGTGAGCAGGTGTCCTTTGAGCACCCATCGCTCGCTGGCGTGGGACAATGTGGACAGCAGCTCCTGCAGTCTGACCCGCTGGTCCCTGCCTGCTCCTGGCCATCGGCTTGATCTTGTTTGGCCAACTGGTGCCGGTTCAGCTGCTAAATTGTCTCCTGTAGGTATTTCACTAGGACGGGAGGTACTTTCCCCAGCGTTACGCTCCAGCAGCTGCGGCATGGGTGTTGTGAATAGGAGAGCCTGACTCCCAACGACACCCGAGATCCGCTCCGTCGAGGGAAGCGTGAGGGCAAACAGGAGGAGCAGCGCAGAAGGACCAGCGCAAAGCTCTGCCTTTGGGTAGCAGTAATCATCGGCCCCGATGGAGGAAGGAAATAACCGGCTTGGCAGCAGTGGACCAGACAAAAATCTCAGTGAATCACAGGCTCGACGTGAGTCAACAATGTCACACGGTTGTGAAAAAGGCACACGTCATAGGAGGCCGTGTAAGGAGCTGCATGCTTCGCGAGGCATCTGAAGCATTCCTCCTGCTCCCGGTGCCGGTAGAGCCGTGGGTGAAGCCCTTTCTTTCCCGTTTTGGGTGCTGTGTTTTGAGGAAGATGTGGGCCAATAGCAGAGAGTCCGGGGAGAGCAGCGAGAGCGGTCAGAGGGCTGGAAACCGTGAGGAATGAGAAAAGCTCGAAAGGAGCTGGGATTGTTTAGTCTAGGAAGGAGCAGGCTGAGCAGGGAGGAGAATGTGAAAAGCTTTCAAAGACATAAAAGGCTGCTGTGAAAAGTGAGGGAATTATTTGTTCTTAGTAGCTACCAGGAAGAAGATAAGAAGTCATAAGCTGAGCAAGGAAATTTAGTCATTGGGGAAAACTTACAGAAGTGAAAGGCTGATGAAGTACCGAAACCTCTAGTGCGCCTGGGGTTGGTGTCGGGAGGTCTTCAGAGCACCCATCTCTGGGTGGGTGGGAGAGGAACTCATCTGGCCGTGGCTGGCAGGATGCACTGCGAGACCTTTGTAGCCCTGTTTTCCCATTGCTTGAAGATTATTTTATAAAGGTCGTGAGGAAGTCCGCCTCTTTGGAGGCAGGAGCGCGTTTCCCAGACACTGCCAACCTTCATGTTACAAGACAGCGGGGTTACATGTGACAGTGCCATCGGTGGTGAAGGAGCAATTCGCCGAGGTCCGGGGTAGGGCTGCTGGCTCACACTGAGATGGAAGGAAGCCTCCTTGTTGGGGACAGGAATACAGAGCACGTCTGGCTGTGGTGGGACAGCGCGGGAGCCCTGGGCTTGCTGTGTGGCCCTGCGTGGGATGGTGCTGGGTGATGCACAGGCACGGTCCTTGCCCTGATGATGGATGCAGGGGAATCCTCCTGCCAAGGCCGAGCTCACCAGCAGACTCATTTGCTGGTTCAGGGGCTGATTTGGGCCATGCTTTTTCATCAGGGAAAGCAAGAGCGTGTCTTTATGTCCTAAATAGGCGATTGTCCTGATTCTCGTCGCCGGGATCCATTATGTCTTAGCAAATTACTTTCTCTCTTTTAAATGCCTTGGTGATTAAAGATGCCACAGCAGATACCTTTAATGAGTACAAAAAGGGTAATAATTCCTCTTGTTGGCACTGAATGCAATTAATCAGGCCCCTTTACTTGCTTTTTAAACAGATGAGGCATTTAAGGCCAAGCAAGTTTTTAATTGGACTTTAATGTCTCTCATTTACTTCATTTTGGCACAAGCGTAGGAATTCTCACCCCCAGGTTTGCTGTTGGGTTTGATGAAAGGCTCAGCACGGGGTGAAGACTCAGCAGCAGACTCGAACACGTCCTTCAGGCCATGCCTGGCTCCCTCTCCTTGCCTGGCCCAGGCTTGGTCCTGCTGCAGGGCAGCACCGAATTGTCCAGGCAGGAGCAGCGCCAGGTCATCCAGCCCAGGGCCAGGCTCCAGCACAGGGTTGCCACCAAATATAACAGTAATTTTGCAGCAGTCATAACACTTTGTTAGGTTCCCTTGCCTGGAAGGAACCGTTGACTTGCAAGTGTTCCTGTAGCTGTATAGAAGCACTTCATTGAGGTCCATGGTCATAACCTGGACTCTGTACCTTCAGACTTGGGGTGAGTTATATCTTTTAAGGGATATTCTTGAGATCCATGGCCAAGAGGAGATCCAGGGGCCTTGAGCACCGTTACAGATGGATGTGTGCATGTAGAGGTTGTTGATTTATGCCAGGAACTGGAGTTAATTATGAGGGAAGTGTGGGGGTTCAGTCTGGAGAAGAGG
>VWZZ01000004.1:103831-114288 GCA_013399095.1 Psophia crepitans
CCCCGCAGACCTGAAGTTATCTCTGGAATGTGCGCAAACACTGAGTTCAATGGGATGCTGTTTGCCCCCCTCTCCTGGGGGGATTTAAGAAGGGGTTAATATAAGTTTGTTTTACGGGTTCCTAGCCCTGAGAATTGTCCGACCCGTGACCTGAGGCTCTGTGTGTGCATTTCCCAGCACAAAGGGGACGCAGGTGGAATGTCGGTCCTCTAAGAACAAGGAGATGAAAGACCAAAGTGGTCTTGCAGCTAAAGGGGGATCTGGGAGGTGGCGTAGGACTCAACGTGTCACGTGATGGTGTAAGTAACGGGACTTAGGCAATCCTTGGACAGAAACGGGTTTGCAATCAGGAGAAGGGTGGGGGTTACACCCGGTTTTGGTGCCCCCGTCTTCAAAGAGCATTGAAACGTGAGCAGGGGGAAAAAACCTTAGAAATGACGTACAGGCTGGGACAAAAGGCGTTGCAATGAGAGGCATGAAGAGCTCCATCTGTTTGTCAGAAATAAAAATCAGATGTAAGTTCGTTAGGGTACGAACTTGGTGTGCAGTGTAACGTACGAGTACTTTACTAGTGAGACCCGCCTGGGCACCAGAGTACTCGTAGGTTTAGAATAAGCAGCAGCAACTAGAACCTAAAGCTGGACAAAATCAAGTCGAGAGCAGGCGTGTTGATGCCAACGAAATGGTTAATTCCTAGATGTGTTGTCAGCGCTGGTGACGCACTGAGGCTGGACCTCTTCCAGAAAACACCACGTTAAACTGAAGACAAAGAACCGGGCTTAGCACGGAGGTGATCAGTGGAACGGCGTGGCCTGGTGTATACAAGGGGTCAAACTAGATGATTTAATGATCTCTTTTGGCCTGAAAGCTTTCTGTTCTCTTAAGAAGATAAATGAAAAAGCCCTTTCACAAAAAGCAAGCACTTGAGATATGTGTGTAATGAACTCTGCTGCTTCCAGGGGAACGGCGGATCAGGATCTGCAGGAAGCGTGACCTTGCAGGCTGCCTGAAGTTGGTGGCCATCTGTTTAGTGGCGGTGGCTCACCACCGTCAAGGCCACCGCTCTCACGCGTGACGTTTCTGAGCGCTGTTTTTTATTGCTAACTGACACTGTCTCCCCACATTTAAGTAATGTTTGCTGCCTTATCTCCGTCAGGGTGAAGAGGCCAAGCGGTATGAGCAGCCTCCTGGGGAAGATTGGCTCCAAAAAGCAGAAGATGAGCACACTGGAGAAATCTAAACTGGACTGGGAGAACTTCAAGGAGGAGGAGGGGATTGTGGAGGAGCTGGCGATCCATAACCGAGGAAAAGACGGGTAAGAGGGACTTCGCCTAGTCCAGTATTTCCCACCACTTTCTATACATGTAGGAAGCCCATCGCTTGCTACAGGGAGTTCAGCAATCCCATGGGACTTCTAAGGGTTTGTGCTAGGGGTGTATAAAGCTGCTCTAGGTATCACAGGGAGACAGGTAAGGCTGCGAGCAGAGTCCAGCTAGAGTCTGGCTGTGTTTTATCTCCTCTCCTGCTAGTGGCACAGATGCAGCGCGAACCGGTCTAACGCAGCGCTCCCATGAGGAAACGCAATTGCCTTTAGCCCTGTTTCCTTTCTTAAAAAAAAAAAAAAAAAAGAAAAAGAGCCTCAAATTGGGAGGTATGTTTTTCAAACGACGTGTTCCAGCTGCGTCTGCCCTCCCTCCTCCTCTGCAAAGATGTATGCAACCCCGGAACGGCTGGCAAGGTGCGTTAGAGATTATGGCAGCGCTGGGCGTTGATTGCGTGCGTCAAGCGATGTTCACTCCAATGAAGTTAATGGAAGTATCGTAAAAGTAAATGGCAATGCTGTAAATAAAACAGAAAGTTAATAACGTGCACTGCAGGGAGGGATAATAAGATCAGAAGCGGCGTTTTCACTCCGAGTGCTTTGCTAAGCTCTGGGAAAATGTAACCGGCTTAGTGGACAGCTCATAAAATGTGTTTTTATTGTAAGCTGTTCTTTTACTCTGCCGGAAAAACTCAGAGCTTCTGCATTCCAACAGATTGGATTTTGTAATTCAAATAGATACTTTATAACTGCCAGGTTATTTCAGTTTGGCCTTGCACCCTCCCACAACCACCCCTTCTCCATCCAACCTGCCCCGATCTGTTTCTGGACACTTGAACGTGTAGAGCGATTGAGGAGGAGTGCTGGGGCGGGCAGGTGTTCCTCCAAGATCCCTGAAATCCGAGGATTGAGCGATTGATGTGGCGTACAAGTGTGGCGGAGCACGCCACGTCATCACCGACGCCGCCGGCGGCACGGGCAGAGCCCCATGCACAAGGCTCGCTGCTGGAACGGCCCGTGCCAGGAGGCCGGCGGCAGAGCCAGGCCGTGTACCAGGCTCTGCGGAGATGGAGGAGGAGGAGGGTCAGCTTCTCGTATGAAGCCCCATCAGGAGCTGCCAGGCTGCTTTGGGAGAACCCACCTCCAGGGAAGGGTCTGGGGCACCTGGCTGGTTTCTCCCCATGAGAAGCAGAGTGCGCATTTGCCCTCCGCAGAGGTCCTGAGCGGCTGCCCAGTGTGGTAACGGCTTTGGGCCTTCGTGGCCTGGACAGGGCTGATGGTGGGGGTACCACCACTAAAAGCCAAACCATCTCCCGCCGGTCTCTGGGACGTGCTGTTTCTTTCCGCAGCCAGCGGAGTCAGCTTGAATCAGGGTCCACCACTCTCCGCTGGGCTGTGCGCACCCCAGATGGGGGGGGTGCCCTGGACAGGAGTGGCATCCCTGGCTTCCTCGAAGCCATCACATCGACCTTTCTTGGCCAGTGCTGTTTCCTCTCCCACCCCATAAAAGCGGGACAGCTCGCTCTTCACGCCTGGCAGATCTTTCCGGAGCCACTAACGTCACGGTCCTTGAAGGCTGACTAAGGGATCAGCACCTTGAAAAGACGAGCAAAACAGAGCAGCAATTTTAAGAGCATCCGTAAGCTTGGACAGCTTTGCATTTCGCTGCCTGCCAGGCTAGAAAATCAGCTGAGCTATTGGCAAGCGGCTTTTGTCGTTAAACAGATGAGAACCGTGACGCCGTGATGACTTTAGACCCTCCTTACGAATCCGTTTGTGCTAGTCAGGCGTGTGATGGGAGGGGATCAGCCGAGTATCTGCTCGCCGTGAACCCCATCCACCTCCAAGGTAAAGGAAGGAGGAGGGAGGAGCACCGGTGGGCGCGCGGCCCGCCGCGTTTCCGCGTACAGCCCACGCCGTGGCGTGAAGGGTGCTGCAGCGTCACGGCGCAGCCAGCCTGCGTGGGGGGCCGATCACGCAGGCACAGCTGCTGCCGGCTTCAGGCTGGTTTTTCTCCTGTAATAACGTAGGCTCTGCTCACCCTTCCGTGGGCAATCACTGACGAGGCTCTATAAAAACCCTAATGAGCGGTTGTTAACCCTTCAACCCGGGCAGGAGGGAGCGGGGCACTGCTGCCGACGTGCCATAGGGACCTCTGGTCCCTGCGTGGCCTGGTTTCTAATTGTAAACATCTGCCTGACGAGGGGAGCCACAGCTCGCTCCCGGAAGGCTCTGCCCAACGCCAGGCGTGCCTGGTACGGCAGAGATGGCCCGTGCACGTCTCGAGGAAGGCGGGAGGCATTTCTTTTTGCTCAGAAGGGAAGGCAGGCTGTATTTCTCTTTCTTTTTTTTTTTTTTTTTTGCAGTAATCTTGCAGAAGTCACTGTTCACAGCTCAGACACAGACCTCCCCGGCCCTTCTCCAGCAGCGACATGTGCTCGGCCAGCGCTGGCGCTGATGCCGGTTATCAGCCAGCTCCAGCCTGGCCCCGGGCTTCCCGAGGCAGAGGGGATGCGTGCTGCCCCGTGGCTCTGTCCTGTCCACCCTTGCCTCTGATTTTTCCGCCCCTCGTATCGCCGGCCCCAGACGGTGATTTGCATTTCCCCAGCAGCAGGATCCGGGCTCGTGCAGCCCGGTCGTGTCAGGTCCTGAGGGCCCGTCCTGGATTCCACAGGAAGGGCTGAAGGAAGGAGCGGAGGCAGCCAGCCCCGTTGCTGTCGATCTCTCTGATGTGCTTTATAAATGGAAACGTGTAGCGGCCCGTTAACTGGGCCACCTTTGTAGGGCAGCCCCAGTGGGGGGGCAGCCCTGCTCTGGGTGCACTGGGTGACTGATGGTGAGCGGCAGCGCCACTGAAACCCTCCCAGAGCAGTTTGCAGCTGCCCTTGTGAGCAGAGACAGCCTCTTCTCCCAACAAATTTACCTTCCTGGCTGCCCTGTTTCCACCCAGGCTGATAATTTACAGGAGGGTATTGATTCTGGTAGCAAAGGTTGTTTAGACAAGCACAGGACGGGTGTTTGTGCACTTTGCACCGCCGTTTGGCAGCACCTTGCTGCCGGAGCCAGCCTGCAGAGCTGCTGCTTCCCTCCTTGTGTCCATCAGCACCTCCAGCCTCGACCTGCGTGCGGCACAACCCCCCCGGGCCCCTTCCCAGGCCGCCTGCCCCATCAACCCCAGCCTGCACACAGGTAGTGCCCTCGGGGTCTGCTCCGGTCCCTGCGGCTCTTTTCTGTGGCCGGCCAAGGACAACGCCACGGGGTAACGTCACGGTTCCTCCTCCGTGCAGGGCCACTGGCTGTGGCTGTGAGACCACATTCCTGGTTCATGATCCGTATCCATCCCCCAGGAGCCAGTCCCTGCCTGCCAGAGAGCCATAGCAGCCACAGAGGAGGAGGAGGAAGGCACTGACCCCTTGCTGGGCTTGGGAGAAGCGAGTCGCAGAGGGGCTGAAAGACCTTCCAATTTGGTAGCTCGGGCTGTTGCTGCCCAAGCGGTTGGAGTGTTCCCCGGTTCACGGCGGTAACCCCTGTCCCTCGCCTTCCCGGCTGCGGTTGCGGTTGTTTAGTAGCGGAGGGGGAGGAAAACCACACGCCCAGGCAATATGACACACTAACATACAACGTGACCCCCCCGACTTCCTTCCTGTGGCCTCTCTGAGCGCGGCCCCGGGAGCAGGTCACCTCTCCGCTTGCGGGGATGAAGGGAAGCGACACTCCCCTGCTCGCCTTTCCTGAGCCGGCGTGGGGAGGGGGCCTCGGTGCACGGCCCTCCTCCGACAGCGAGGGGCAGGGGGGCCAGGAAAAACCCTCCTGCATTACGCCACGCCAGGCCCCTGCCCCTCGCCGCCGGCGGAGATGAGCTGACCCAGTTGTGTCAGTGCGAGATGTGCTCGGGCTGCAGCGGGAGTGGGGCTGTTCGTCCGCTCGGGGACAGGGCCGGGGGGGACAATCACTCACTGCAATGAATTTGGATTCATTCATTTCCAATGGCTGGGTGGGCAGGAGCGCCGGGGCCATCCCTCGCAGCAAGGGCAAAGGCACCCTGCTGCTGGGAGCGCATTTGGTGCCCGTTCCGTAGCTGCAGCAGCAAGCGGAGACCTTGGCGCTGTCCTGGAAAGGACCGCCGCTGGTGCCGGGGGGGCTTCAGCCTTCCCACGCAGCTGGGCCTTGGGCACCTTCGTGCATGCTGCAGCCACCCCGGAACCTGGAAAACCCACGATGCTCATCTTCTGCAGCCATCGGTCTTGCTTTCAAGCACTGGGCGTTACTGGTTAGCCAGCGGTGGTGGGAAAAGTGGTGATGGACAGAGAGCAGCCGAAGGCAGCGGCTCGTGCGTCTCACGCCGGTGCGGAGCGTAATGACCTTGTCGTGACAGCCGAGTGTTTGCCACCCTGGAACAAATGCAAAACAATTGTGATGATTCAATTACAGCTCCTGGTTTGAATTGCAATTTCGCTCCCTCTGTAGGTTAATTAGTAGCACAGCCCCAGGGCTCTCTGCGGCCGAGGGTTTGCAGCAAAGTCCGTGAAAATTCAGCTGCGTGCCATTAATGAGCGGCAAGGTGCTTTTCCGGGCGCAGGCGTGCTCGCCTTCTTCCCCGCAGCGCTCAGGTGCCTCGCCGAGAGGGAGAAGGAAGCCCTCGGCAGCGGTTAGGAGCTGGGCTGCGGCTGGGAAGCCCCTGGCCTGGATCCCTGAGCTGCTGCAGGCTTGCCGGGTGAAGCTGGTTGCATCCCTAACGCTCCCTGCGCCCGTTATCGGCTCGTATCGCTCTGCGCCGCTGCCGCGGTTGGGTTTGGGAGGTGTTTTGCTGGGGGTGTGCGGGCAGGGGTGCCTGGGCAGCCTCGGAGCTGCCTCTCCTGCCCTCAGCCCGCTCAAGCTGTTTGCGAAGGTCATCTCTGAGCCGTAAGAGGGGAGCTGGAACCAGGAGCAGCCAGCCCGTGGCTCCAGCCTACGGGGGGACCCTTCACGCCAGACCTGGAGACACCCAGCAGGCCACGGAGCAGTTTTGGTGTCCGAGGGAGGTGCTCAGTGCAGGGATCAGCTCACGGAGAGGCAGGGAGCAGGCAGGTGACACCTTCCCTCCCCACTCATCCCTTGAGGGTCGGCTTTGCCATGGGCTGGGGGTGGCGGTGCTGGCGCCGGCTGCTACGGGCACTGCTTACAGCCTCTGCCCCTGTCTCCCCGCAGGTACATCGAGAGGAAAGCGTTCCTGGAGCGCGTGGATCACAGGCAGTTCGAAATCGAACGGGACATCAGACTAAGCAGGATGAAGCCCTGATGTGCTGGGGTGACTGCGGGGGATCCTGCTCCCTTCTGTGCCCGAGCGCTGGCTGGGGGCTGTCACCCACCACCGGACCACCGGGCACGGGAACCGTTCTCTACCCAAGACTCAGCCTGTACATCTCAACGTACAGGTTTTTCCTTTTACTGTAATAGTTTGGGGAGGGTGTTTGTCAGTGGGCAGGGGGCACTTTGAGGGTTAAACGATCCAGCATGGGACAGAAGAGACTGGCGTGAGGCTGGCAGTCAGCTTTCCAAGGAGAAGAGGTGGTGGCACCCATCCTTTGCCAGCCCCGGGTGCCTCTGGCAGCAGAAGGAACCCCCGAGGCCGGGGGGGTGCTGGAGCCTGGTGTGAGGCTCGGCTGGTGCGTTTGGCTGGGAGAGGAGCTGCAGGAAGGATTCGTGGCTGCTGTGTGTGCACACGCCGTGGGATTCGGGGCTGGAGCCCTTCTCCTCGCTCTGCCAGCCCCGCAGCGCTCCCTGCCCCTCCGCACTGCGCTCCTGCCCGGACAAAGCCGAACTGTCTGTACTTGTTTGTGGGGTCTGATGATCCTGGGGGGGTTTTAAGCAAGCTGATGAAGAAATCCTTCCTTGTTCACACTGTCAAAAAGATGGGAGCAGCTGCAGCAGGCAGGACGGGCCAGGATCCGAGCGTTCACGTGAATAAAGCGTTCCATCCCAAGAGCCTCGCCTGCTGGCAGCGTGGTTTATGCGGGAAGCAGAGGGCAAAGAAAGGAAGGGTCACGTGCAGTGCCGAGGGTCTGGCTGCGATGGAGAAAATCCCTGCTCAGACGTGCCCGCAGAGCAACCCGAGGGTCAGGGCGAGCGCTGGGATCCCTTTCCCCCTGCAGTACCGGGGCTGGCGTTGGGATTAGGGTCAGAGGAGGATATTGGGGATCTTCTCAGCCCTGTATCACCCCACCACTGCAGTCCTGGGTCCTCGCACGCCGGACGGAGGTGGGGAAGGGTCGTGTCAGATCGGCCCCGCACAGGCTGGATCCCCACGGAGGCTGGCTCCCCGGTGGCTGCCGACCAGAACCCGCCCCGCAGCACGGGCATCCCGGCTGCTGCTGGGTGCTGGCAGCTGCCTGGGCCCCGCTGCGGCTGCATGGCAGGGCTCGTTCTGCTCCAGCAGCTCGGCAGCAGCTCGGGCTCTAGAAATGGAAGATAATTCTGTGTGTCGTGTGATAAACGCCAGCTGAATGGAGACGGAACGGGAAACTCCGGAGATCTCCGAGGCACCAAACCCAGCCCTGCTCTTCAGAGCCTCAAAGAGCTCCAGGCTGTGTCCAGAAAGAGCCGCAGTCGGGCTGCGGACGGCTCGGGGGGGTGGCTTTGGATTTACACATGCCAGCGGTGCGTTAGTGGGATCTGGCCAGGCCACCTCCACCGGCACGTTGGTAAATCGGGAAAATCGGTGACCCCAGCGTGAGGGATCCTGCCAGCCAGCCCAGCGCTGCTCTCCAAAAGTGCTGCGGCCTCTTCTCTGGGGTTTCGGGTGGGTTTTTTCCCTTCCCTTCAGCTGAGCAAACGTGGAAAATTTTAAAATCTTGGAAGGAACCTGACCTGCTGGAAAAGCATGGTTTAATGGCGGTGGCCGAGAGCCTCGGCTCCCCTCTCCGCTGGCTTCCCCAGCTTGCGGCAGCGTGGCGTGCCCGGCTCGGCCGGGCTCGGCTCGGCTCGAGGATGCCGGGCTGCGGTGCCAGCTCCCGGCCCGGCAAGCTGGGACGGGCTCGGCAGGACGGCGGGGAGGCAGCCCCCAGCCCGGGGCTGCTTCCTGGCTTCCTCCACGTGTGCTCCCAAGCGTCCCGCGTTTTTGCCTGGTTGGATCATGTATTCCTCGCCTCTCTTTCCTGAAGACGAGGAGTGATTTACAGGTCTCCAGAAAACACAGCTTGGCTGCTTCGGAAGGAAAAAAAAAATAATAATAATAAATCCCAAAGCCAATCCGCTTGCTATTTCCATTGCCCAGCCGCCTTCCCACGAAGGGGGGTGGCCCCGGTACCCGCCAGCCCTCGGCATCCCCGCCAGCCCGGAGCTTTCTGGAAGGAGCGAAGCTCCCAGGAGATCTGGGTCCCTCTTTTGAGACATTCCCACCTTAAGCCGTCTTCTCCGGGCAGCTCATGTGTCCTCCGTGGGTTGGGACCCACCCGGGACATTTGTTCGGGGTAACGTTGGCCCTCCAAGGAGTCCCGGTGGCCCGAGCGTCACCTCGCCCCGAGGCGCTCCCCCTTCCCCGGCTGCCTGAAGGGGCCCCTTGTTGCAGCTGGGCCCCGAACAAGGCAGCGATTGTGTCTGCGTGCCCGGACGGTCGGGGCTTCTGCCGCGGCAGCCGCGTTCCGGAGCCGCGGGAAAACCGGCTGCGTCCAACCCGTGCCCGCGGCTCGCCCGTAGCGAGCTGTCCGGTGGCGCTTGGGGAGCCCGTTACGGGGCCGCGGGCATCACCGACAGGGAGGTAACGTCGTGCACTTAAAGCCGCTCCGGCGACAGGGACGTGGGAATAAAGGCCCAGCTCTCGGCGTGGGAGGAGGCTGAGAGCTGGCTGCCCTGGGGGTGCTCCCGTGCGCCCCGCCGGGCTGTCCCAAGGACCACAGTGGGATTCGGGGCCGGGGCGAAGCCGTGAGCGTGATGGTGTGCTGCCGGCGTGCGTGCTGGCATGCCTGATGGCACACGGTGCTCGGCTTGCAGGCGATGGAGGGAGGGAGGGAGCAGAGCATGGGGCTGGCTCCGGGGGGCATCTCCCCGTGGGGCCGGGCCGAGCTGATGCCCAGGAGGTGATGCTGGGGGGAGCCACGTCCTCTTCTCCAAGCTGCTGTTTTCAACCTCTCCCGCCTCTTCTCCTCGCAGCAGTGTCCTGCCCGGCAGAACGGTGGGCTGTCTGGGTTCAGGACTGACAGGCAGTAACGGGGTGCCTCAGGGGTCTCCCCCCCGACCCGAGCGAGGGTCCCCACCCCGGGGCATCCTCGCGCCGGCAGTGGGTGCTGGTGTTTGAGGTTCAGCCAGCAGCAGCGGCACAGCCAGCCCTCCCCGCTCCCGGCGCTGAGCCCCAGCTGGGGGCGAGGATCAGCACCAGCCCTCACTGGGGGATGAACGCGGAGATGAACAGAGCCGCCACTGTTGGGGCAGCTGGAGGCCCGCGCTCCACCTCGGCGTTTCTGGAGGCGAAGGGGACGCCCTGCCATCCCACTCTCCGGAAAGGCGAGCGGCCTCCCCCACCGCCTCCTCTCCGCAGCTGAAAACCGACCCAGCGCCACGGAACGGCGCGGGGATAAACCCTTGTTGTGATCCTGTCGGGTCCCGTGATGTTACAAGCCAAGAGAAACGTCCTCATTATTTCCAGAATATTGAAATCTAATAAATCCCGTCCTGCCTTATGGGATTTATCTCCCCGTTCATTGCTAGGAGCCTCGGTCCCGTGTAATCCTATTGCTGCTCCGGCAGGCAGGAGACGGCGCAGACCTGGTGGGGCCGGCGGTGCCTGGCTCGGGGGGGGGACACTCTCCTGAAGACAATGACGGAGACATGAATATGGCTGGAAATTTTGCCGCCAAAGTGGGTTTTTTTTCCATAGCAACCGTTGCTGGGGCAACCTGCATCCCGAGCAGCATCCTCCCAAACCCCCCAGCCCTGTGTCTGCCCGAGCCAGTGAAGAACCACGGTGCGGGACCACCGTACCCCACCGCCAGCAGCACGGGGGGGGGACACACGCTCTGGCCCCGGCTCCGACATCCCAGCGCCGCAGGGCCCCGAGCACGCTCCGCTTTTGATCTTCTTTTTGGTGTTTCATTTCCTCAGAGGTGGGAGAAGCCGAAGGGAGACCTGTCGGTGCCTGTCGCCCCCCTGGCGCTTGGCTGCG
>VWZZ01000005.1:8593-39949 GCA_013399095.1 Psophia crepitans
TGTGGCCAAAGTGCAGGACCCGACACTTTGCCACGTTAAACCTCATCCCGTTGGCCTCTGCCCAGCGATCCAACCTGTCCAGGTCCCTCTGCAGAGCCATCCTACCCTCCGGCAGATCGACACTTCCCCCCAACTTGGTGTCGTCTGCAAACTTACTGAGGGTGCACTCAATTCCCTCATCCAAATCATCAACAAAGAGGTTGAAGACGATGGGCCCCAGCACTGACCCCTGGGGCACACCACTCACGACCAGTCACCAGTTGGATTTGACTCCATTCACCACCACTCTCTGGGCCCGGCCATCCAGCCAATTATGAACCCAGCGAAGAGTGTACCTGTCCAGACCATGGGCCGCCAGCTTCTCCAGGAGAATGCTGTGGGAGACCGTGTCAAAGGCTTTGCTGAAGTCTAGGTAGACTACATCCACAGCCTTTACATCCACTAGCTAGAGTCTAAAACGATTTTCAGTCACAAGCAGAATATAACCATGCTGCTTGCTGCAAATAGGTCTCAGCTCCCAAGAACAGTTTAGGTATGTAATTGTGTTGTCAGATTCAGTTTGGAAAATTAAATTTTACTGCAGGCAAAGGTCCCACTCAGTACCACACAACCACTGCTTGTCTCCTCAAAGACATTACCATAATCTGCCTGTTTCTGTAGGAAAACTATGTGTAAATAAAGAAGGGAAAACAAGCCAAAAATGATTTTTAAAAAAAACCCCCATACTTTCTACACAGAATCTATACTGGTAAGGAAATAAATACATATTTTCTCCTCATCAACAGTATTATGATAACCATACAACAGATTCTTAGTAAGTCATGAAATAGAAGAGTATTTTTTCCCCTGATTTTCTTTTGATGCCAGACTGTATCCAAAATAGATCTGAACTCCTGACAGAAGAGAGTTATCCTGTGTTTCTCACTCATGTGGGCATGTTCAGCCAAGAAGAAATACCAGGTGTTTCTATAGTATGTTCAGTGAGAA
The DNA here is from genome assembly GCA_013399095.1 of Psophia crepitans. Lineage (NCBI taxonomy): Eukaryota > Metazoa > Chordata > Aves > Gruiformes > Psophiidae > Psophia > Psophia crepitans. The sequence goes on from VWZZ01000005.1 coordinate 9,581, forward strand.
AAGAAATGTATCACAAAGGCGCAGTCCTTCCTCTCACCATCGACTGACTAAGATTAAAGGAACAAAATAATGATAGCCATGGTAACGTGAAGCAAAAGGAGGTCAACTTTAAGGTCTGATCACAGGCTTTATTGCTTTCCAACTCAGAACACTGGATAAATAAGAATGTTTTTCCAGCCAAAACATCTTGCAGTAAGATGTTCTATTGTATAGCTACAGACAGAACTACAAAGCAAAAGTGCAGACTATTGGCAGGGAGACTAACAATGTACCACTGCAGTCCCTTTATAGCATGGAATATTACCACAGCGGTCTGAGGCATTTAACGGACTTTAACAACAACAAGGGTGAGAAAAAAAGAGGAAATATCTCAAAGCTATGATTTGACATCACTGAGACACTGTAGGGACAAGATGAGGAACACGAAGTTCCTGAGATTGGACAGTAGCATCAATGAGAAGCAGGAACTGGTATAACAAGGAGGAACTCCAACATACTTGCCTGTGAGCACTTGATTCTTCCTGTTGTCAAATGTATAAAATGTAAGTATGAGGTAATTAAGGGATGCTAACATGCATAATCATAACGCCTCCAGTCTCCAGCTCTGTGATGTTCCATTTCCAAAATATTTCATTAGTTTCTGTGTTCATTAGATTTTACATTGGGATGAAAGTAGCAGAGAGTAACTAATCTGCTAGGAGATCAAAAAGGCTTACTTGTCAGCTACTCAGAAGTTGACTGTACGGCCTTCATGAGTTTTTTTCTGGGCTAAAATATCACTCTGCTGTGTTTGGCTCTTTTTTTTGCAGTCTGTGTGTAGGGGATAGATATTTATTTTTTGGTATCCCTGCCAATCTGCTTCTCTAAGATGAGAACATTTAACTTGGTTTCAGCAACAGCTGTATCCTAGAGATAAGCAAGGAGGGAGGATCAAGGATGTCTGTGGTTGTTGGTAAGCCACTTTACTGTAAGCTTTAGGCTGGTACTTTTTGCCACTGCTTAAAGACATTAGCTTCACTAGCAATGTCCGCAGGCCACTCAGTAGATCATTACCCCAAATGCAGTACTGATTTTAGTTTTTAATGTTAGGAGTAATTTGTTCCATGTTGCTAATTCTTAATTCAGCTAATAAGATTTTACTTTTCAGTTGCATTCATGCCTTCAATTAAAACCAGTAATCTTCTGATTGCAGAACTAAGTTTCACCCTCTTCAGCAAAAGGGAAATGGTACCATCATGTCTAGTGGCACTGAGATTCACTGCAATTCACCCAACCCTACTGATGAATCAGTGGCAGCTCTGACTTGTAATTACAACATGTTCAAAAGGATAACTATCATACAGTTTTCAGAAATGAAAGGGATATAGGGTGTTTCAAAGAGGTTTAAGTAATTTCAAATCTTCTATCGTCATGGTTGTGCCTACTTCAATTTTGTTCTGCACGTCTTCCTGTTCAATGTGTTCCTGATGCAGATGGACACTGATATATGCACAGCATACAAAATCCTAAAGTTTCATCCTATGCACTAAGCTATCTGTTACTGTAAATGCATGGGGTTTTGAGACATCTTATCTTCTGATTTGATTTCTTACCAGTAACCAGTCCTTCGCTCATGATAAAAATACGGAATACTGTCTATTTCAACTGTGTGCTGAATATTTATCATAGCAAAGACCTAAATCTCCTTTTTTTTCTTTCTTTATTTTTCCTGCCAAAAAGCACGGTTTGACTTGGGTATAAAATATAGAAAAAGCTAGATTTTTCTTTCACATGAAAAACCATTCTCCAGTTCTGAAACCAGGATAAGTATTCATTGACAAGGCAAAAGCTACACACAACAAAATATGAGGAATTAAAGCCATCTATACCTTATTGCAAATCAATAAAACAGAGAATCTTGCAAGGTCTTAGGAAACCAAAGAGCTTCACCCAACCTGAGAATACTTTCAGATGTATGTTCTACTCCAAAAATGCCTTGTAAGTTAGAAATAAGGAAGGTATTTATGAATTCAGATACCACCACCAATATCTCATTTCGCTCTAATGTGTAACTTTCAAAGTCCTTATGTATTTCTAAATCCAGTGAAGTCGCCCAGAAAGTTTCTTTAAAAAGGTAAATAGATTTTATGTATAATCAAAATGTTGCTTCAAGTATTTCCTACTTTATCTTCAAACATGCTCCTGTCTACATAACTTAAAGACACTGTTGGCAGGATTGAACTCATGTAGCACTAGATAGCTAAAAATTTGATGCATATGTATGAACTATTCACCCCATGGTCCTTCTACAGTCAATAGAACATGTTCATTTCTGTGACCTATCTTAGTAAACTAGAAAAGATGACTCTTACTGATGAATGACCAGGTATAAATTATAGATTTTTGAGTACCAATGAACTCACTCTAATTGGAAGCAGTATCTTTGGATAAGGATGGGCTCTTTTACTCAACAGAAACAGTAACACAAGTTTTGCTGTTTCATGATCTTACTGTATATGAGTAGATTTTATTTTCTTGCCTTCTCCAAGTGCTAACCTTTTTATCAGAATCATCTTACACAAGCCTCCATGTTAATAGTTTGGCTATGCAAACACTATGATGTCAAATTTTACTTCTAAGCAGAAAAGACATCTGCTATCCTGAAAAATTCTACCCAACAGCAGTGATTAGAAAGGAGTTAAAAAAACATTTTTCATCACTGTAACAGCTTCTCTGACAAGGTACAATATCTAATTATTTTTCACCTCTGCATGCTCTAGGTGGTCCTGCCTTGGTGGGGGGGTTGGACTAGAGGATCTTTTGAGGTCCCTTCCAACCTCTACGATTCTGTGATTCTGTGATTTACAGGCAGTCAAAATAAGAAGACTTCTTCAAAAACTACTTGTCTAAATGAATCTGAAATATTTCCTACTGCATCCATGTGAATGAATTTGTGTGTGCAAAATTCTAATTTCTGAACCTGAAATTGCATTATCAGAAATGATTTTTAAGAAACTTGAAGACCAAGTTGAAAAGGGAATTTTATTTGTCATTGGCTAAACAAATTGCTAGCACACATGTAATCTTTAACATGTACGTCTTGTGTGCCTTGCCACACACTGTTTCACTTCCAGAGATTTTAATTGTCACTGTTTGCTCAATATACTTCACCCAAGCTGTTCCAATTGTGATATAAACGTTCGCCTGTTTGCCCCTACATTCAGAACCCTCCCCCTACTTCTGCAAGTTTACCACACTAGCTGCACTGACCAAAATATCAGGAAGTTACTTTTAACTGGAAATGTTTAAGGTGACACAACTGATTACAACTGCAATCAACTCTATTATTTTTATTTGTGGCCTCAGCATTATTCTTCACGAAACAAAGAAATGTGTCCTGCCTGTGCTTGTATCTTTCTTTTTCTTTCTGTGACAAAAGCTTGTTTACTGGACATACTCTAACAGCAGATATCCCTCAAATATACCGGGTGAAGTCAGGGGAAAAATTCATCAGTGAAGTGCCTTACTTTATCTGCATAATTTGAACAGCATTTTTCTTGGCATTGTTTTATTCATGCAATTAGAGATGAAATGAGAAGATGTACAAATTCATTAGTTCTTAACTCTTCAGTTCAGCAAGATCAATGGCTTGCTTTCCTGTTCAGCACAAAGAGGTAATATTTGTCATATTATCTATTAAAAATCATCTTGTTCTTTACTTTGAGAATAAACAGACCTCCTATCCAATCCATATGGTAAATATTAACATCATCCTAAGCATCAAGTACACAGGCATTCCATCTTTTTTTTTTCTTTATTCTAGCCTAAGAGAAGTGATAATGTTGTAGTCCAACAAATTCTGGGGTTTTGGTACTACCACTTGCTGTCTGAAAAGTATCAGTTGTTTTCAACCATCTTCCATTTCAAATGACTCTTTTGGAAGTTTACAAGCTTGAGTCCTTTCCACGGTTAGTAAAGTAAAAAGTGCCCATTTGCAGAACATTGACTTCACATAGAAAGCATCAGCTAAAAGTATTACTGAGAAACATCCATCCAAACCCATTAACTTTTAACACATTTTAACTGGATCTCCTGAAGTTACAGATTTTTCCATGTAACTGATTTATGGTGAGGGAGGAAATATGTATGTAAAGTGAATGTCCTATTTATTTTTGGTTTGATGCTTTTTCTCAAGTAAATCTGCATATTTATAATGCACTTATCAGTCTAACAACTTTATTGTGCAGTATTAGGATTTAAAAGCCTTTTTTTTTCTTCAAATAAACAAAATACACTATACTGGGATAAAGATTATAGTCACAACGTTTGAGTACAAACCAAATTCCCATGGCATTTACATAGCTAATTAGTTAGATTAGCAAGGAGACTTGCACGAAAAAAGGATATACAAATATAAACTATCCATTAAAAACAGATTAATATTAGAAGCCAACAGTTTAATTTCTTTGTTCATTTCAATTTTCATTAAAAAGACTAACTGCAATCAGGCAGATAACATAACTTCAGCAACAGCAGGATTAGAAGACAAGATACACTAAAAGAATAGGTTAGAAAAAGTCTTTAGATAACATTTTCAGATTAGCTAGATGTGAAGAATATTTAGGGACACACATGAAACAATCTCTGCTACCAGACACTATTTTTCGAGAATTGTGAAGGACACCTAAAGTTCCAAGAGACCAGAAAAACTCAAAGCAAGTGCCAATCTTTAAAACTGGGACAAATCAGAAAAACTGGGAGTTGCAGAACTTGAGATTATGGAAAAAACTATGCAAGGGAGGTTATAAAGAAAACAGAGTGGGGTTCCTTTCCTTTAGGTTGTGGCAAATCAAGAGGCAATGGGCACAAACTGAAACACAGAAGGTTCCCTCTGAACATCAGGAAACACTTTTTCACTCTGAGGCTGATGAAGCACTGGTACAGGTTGCCCAGGGAAGTGGTGGAGTGTCCAGCCTTGGGGATATTCAAAAGCCATCTAGACATGATCTTGAGCAAGTGGCTCCTGGCGACCCTGCTTGAGCAGGGACTTGGACCAGATGACCTCCAGAGGTCCCTTCCAACCTCAACTATTCTGTGGTTCTGTGACAATACAAAACCATAAAGCAAACAAACCATTTGAAGCATAGAAGATATCAAAAATATATATTACAGCCCAAATAGTTTTGTCAAGAAAAAACTGTGTCAAAGCAGCCTTCCTATAATAAGATAACAGGTGGGGACAGTAGAGATGATAAACTTTTATAATAGGGATTCTGAAACCCAAGCCACAACTATAGAAAATACCATCTACAGAAACTGCTTTTAAGGTGAGTATCGGAAAACAAAACCAGAGTAGTTACCAATGGTTTACTGTCAAACTAGGAGAGAATGAACGGAGGAGTTTGCCAGGGCATTGTTTCTGAGGCTAGTACTAGTCAGTATTTTTATTAATAAGCTGAGTATGCATTTTAAATCTGGAGATGACATTAGCATAAACAAAGCTATGAGAATTGTAGAAGAATATAAATGGTACCTGGAAGAATTCTGAAGATTGGAGAAGTTATCAGAAAAAACAGACAGAATTCAGTAAGACCAAAGTACTACAACCAGAAAAGAATAAGCAACTGAAAAAGGTAGGAGCCTACTATTAGTTGTATCACAAATAGGACAAAGAAGAGTGATTGTAAGTTTCTAAACGGTAGATTAATTCAGGCATGAGGAAATGCATTTTTAATGGCAAGGATAAGGAAGTACTGGAACAGATCATGAGGAGGACTTGTTGAATTTCCCTGACTACAACTTTACACAGACAGGTTAGCCAGAAGCTTGTAAAGTCAATGTAGGCATAGCAGGTCCTCCCCTGGGACCTCTCAGATCCCTTCTATCATTCTTTTGATTAAGTCTCTCTAGTATGACTCACAGAAGGTATTCAATAGTTTTTTCACTGTAAGCACTTCTGTCTGAATTTAGCTGAAAGATAAGGAAGAGTGGCACTCTAATTTAAAACTCACTGAAAGTTCAAGAACATTTTAGCAAATGAAAAGTGCTTAATGGGTGAATTAAAATTGTTATCACTGAGATATAAATCTTTTATTTGTCTTCAAAAGCCAGACTGATTAGCTTTAAGAATTGCTCTCAGCAGGGCATTAGCAGAATTAGTATCGCTCAAAAAATGCAGACTTTCTCCTTCATAGAGGATTCACAATCTTGTTGGCTAATACCCTCTTGTACCATTAAGATGTATGTACATTCCTTCCAAACCAACTATATAATGGAACTTCATATTGAGAGAAGACACTTCTTACCAGCTTCATGGATTACATCCTTTTTTTGCTCTCATTGGACAGATCGTAACTGATTTTGTGATGCCAGAGTTGTTTGAGGAGGCATGGCTCTATTGAAAACTTCCACAACTCAATCTGCTCTAGAAACATGTCTTTCATTCTTAAGCTCATATAGACGTATGTCCAGATAAAAAAATAAAAAAATAAAAAAAAGAACAGAAACTCACACATGCTAGCCCAGTGCAAGAAAAGCTGTCAAAAAAAAAACCCCAAAACCCAAAATAAAAGCCAACCAATCAAAAACATGTTAGCCCACACCACCATCTGAAGCAGTCTGGATTGTAAACATTTGAAGCAAGGATCACAGCTTAATATGCAGCTGATGTTTAAATAATAATCAACAAGCAGTGGGTAGGCAAAGGAGGACAGGAGTGCCAACTATGCATCGATAAGACTATATTTATACACATTCAGTTAGGTTACTGCTGGAAGCAATGCTTTACATTCTACCTTACAAAATTACAGGTATCATTTATGATAGTATCTAACACTTCAGTGGATTGTTGATTTTAGAGTCTTTTCTGTATATATTTTTCACTATTGAGTTGCAGAAACTTAGCTCATTTTAAACAAATCTGGTTTGAACTGATCTCCTTCCACGAAATGAAAGCCATTACTATGATTGACAAAGTATGCTAAGCCTAACAATGCAATAGAAAACAAAGTTTAGTAGGGGTATATAGTTTTTCCAATTCTTTGACAGATGTAATTTTTTGTTCTACAAAGTGGTGTCCAAGAAACATCTCTAGCCCTCTATTCCTCCATTACTTTTAAAGAAATTGAAATGTGGAACCATATCCATTGCTAATTTTTCAAATATAAATGAAATTCTACTAAGTGTTTGAAGACGGCTGTCATATGGGTTGACAAAACTTTAGGCTTCTTTTGAGTTGAAGTCATGTAGCAAGATGAAAAATAGTTAAGTTAACAAGTTCTCCCATAGTATTCTTTGTGAGTCACCCACAATTTGCTCAGATATGCTCTTTATTTAAAATCTTACTTCTCTAAAACACGCATTTAGAATCTTGGGATTATTCAATATTTAAAAGTAAGAGTATTCCTAGTCCTGGAAGGGATACAACACTCAGAAGCTGTTCCTGAACAGGTAAGGAATCACTACCAGTAAGGACCCAATGCAAAGCCAAAGTTTATTAACTTATTCTCCATAAATATTCTCAAAAAACCTCTTAATTTTCTGTGAAAAGTCATTCAGATTTTTTTAAAGAATATTTTGAAAAAATAAATACTAACAATTCCCACACAGCTGAAGCCAAAAGTTAAACACCAGGTTTATTCACAGGACATACTCCTATTTTCCTCTAGACATTCTAAGAGAAAATGTCACTGCTTTCTCACAAACTTAAGCACACGTACAGCAATGTTGTTCAACGTCACAAAACAGTGAATTAGGCAACAATGCCAATGATAAAATACAGCCCCTAGAATTCCTAATTTCCATTCTATCAGTATCCGGAACCCAAGAAACTCTTCAAGAACATCATAAGTCTGCTTCATAACTGGAATGTGGAAATATTGAGGACAAAATATCCTTGGCTTAACTTTCCAATTTGCTTCCAACCTCCCCGTGGTTTTGTCAGTGTCAGTCCCAGCTTCCCATATGTCTGTTCCTCCCACAAAAAAGCCTCTGCACTTTCTCTGACACCAACTCCTATGAATAGAAAGCTCTCCCTGAGGCAACCTGCACAAGGCAGCTTCCCCCTCTGTATGATCCCCCGATGATTTTATAGTTTAAATATTGCAATCGGGATGATGTAACACAATGCAAAACAAACAGATGGGCAAGAGATGTAAAGTGTGGCCAGGCCTAAACTGGAAAACATCACTGCCAGAAATGTTGTTGGGCTCGCAGCTGCTGACATTGCTCCTGGGATGCATGCATGCTGAAGCTTTGCTGGCAGCTGCGTTGCTGGCTGAGGTTTGCAGCATGTGGTTGTATTTAGGTGCCACAAGCTGCGCTTTGTTTGCTTACTCCACATTTACATGTGCCTGCATGCAAACCTGTGGAGATAAAAGGTAATTCTGGATGCCAGAACTCTGTTGTGTAGATCAGGCGTGTTTTCCTACGCTGAAAGAACGCTATGAACAAATGGGAGTTTTTAATGAGGTATGTTTACTTTGTGACTGCAATGTAGAGATCTGGAAGTACCATCCTAGATTTAACTCAGAGTACTGGTAGCAACCTAGCTACAGGAAAATGGATCTGGGAAAGGTAAATTAGCATATGTTCACTTCTGTGCTGCTGCAACAGACTGCTTGACTCTGTAAGAGGGTTTATTCAAATCTCACTTGGGCATCTCTAGTGTTAACACGAATTCTGTACTCAAGAAAAACTAATCAGTCCCAGTACAGTTTTTTCCTAATTATTATATTCCATGCTATCTTTATGGGACAGAAGGTGCAGTTCATCAATCATACAAAAGCAGAGTACCAGAGACATTGCTTTAAGGCAAAGTAACTCTTAACAATAAAGAAATATTGTAAAAAAGATATAAGTATTATAAATATAAATCAGTGTAAATGCAATGATAAATCACAAGAGAACATGATAAAACAAGTCCTCAAGTTCTTGGGATGTCCCACCTTATAGATTACAACTGGACAACAGTGTTTCTGCAGCGGTTACGGTCCAAAGCCAGGGGCAAGGACCACTTGATAGACTGAGCTATACATCCTCATGACCAACTGAAACAGCTGAAGAAGAGCTGTAGTTCAAGCAGCTCCTTGAACTGTTTCAAACAAGCAGCACCTTTTAAAGTAGTCAACCTGATGCATAAGGGCCCAAAGAGTTATAGTAAATGGGGTTACATCAGGCTGGTGGCCAGTCACTAGTGGGGTGCCCCAAGGCTCCATTTTAGGGCCGGTTCTTTTTAACATTTTCATAAATTATTTGGATGTAGGACTAGAACGTGCAGTGAGCATCTTTGCAGATGATACCAAATTGGGAGGAGCTGTTGATTCCGTTGAGGGTGGAGAGGCCTTGCAGAGAGATCTGGACAGATCAGAGAAGTGTGCAGTCACCAACTGCATGAAGTTTAACAAGAGCAAGTGCCGGATCCTGCACCTGGGAAGGGGCAGCCCTGGCTGTACGTACAGACTGGGGGATGAGATGCTGGAGAGCAGCCATGCTGAGAGGGACTTGGGGGTCTTGGTCAGGATCAAGTTGAACATGAGCCCACAGTGTGCCCAGGCTGTCAGGAAGGCCAACCATGTCCTTGGGTGCATCAAGCATGGCATTGCTAGCTGTCCCACTCTACACTGTGCTGGTGTGGCCTCACATCGAGTCCTGTGTACAGTTTTGTGTACCACAGGACAGAAAGGACATAAAACTATTGGACAATGTCCAGAGGCAGGCAACAAAGATGGTGAAGGGTGTAGAGTGGAAAACGTATGAGGAGAAGTCCCCTGGCTGAAGTACCTTGGCTTGTTCAGCCAGGAGGAGACTGAGGGGAGACCTTGTGGTGGCCTGCAACGTCCTCACAAGGAGGAGTGAAGGGGCAGGCACTGATCTCCTCCCTCTGGTGACCAAGTGATAGAACCCATGGGAATGGCATGAAGCTTCGACAGGGAAGGTTTAGGTTGGAGATGAGGAAAAGGTTCTTCACTGAGAGGGTGGTCGGGCACTAGAACAGGCTCCCCAGGGAAGTGATCACAGCACTGAGCTTGCCTGAGTTCAAGAAGCATCTGGATGACACGCTCAGTCATCTGCTCTGATTGGGCTGGTCCTGTGTGGAGCCAGGAGCTGGACTCAATGATCCTTATGGGTCCCTCCCAACTCAGGATATTCTATGATTCTATGATTCTGTGATAAATTGCCTTCCTGCTCAAAGAGGAGCTCCTTCCCCTACTATTCACATCTGATGAAAACAAATGGCAGCCTTCTCGTAACCTGTAAGCTAGACATTCTATGGTCCTCTCACGGGTGACAGGAATACAGTGCAAACAGTAGAGTATGAAATTAAGTTTCTAGAGTCTGAAATTAAGTATTATAAACTTGAGATACTTATAGATATAAAAGTAATAGATAGACATATCAAAGTAATGTTTTAGATGGGTTGAAAGACATTATTGGGACAGGAAGAACTTTCAGATGAGCATGATTTTAGATTGTAGGATCTAAAATACCTGGATTAATATTTGGGCCACTTTGAAACAGACAAATGCAAACAAAGATTTTAATCTTCTTCATTATTTCTTCCATTCCTCCACTGAAATCAATATTTTAATGGGGTAAATATGACTTTAAAACCAGGTGTAGATAAATAGAGGTACTCTGCATCTATTTCCAAAACCCTAACTCTTTATTCTAACAAGGTTGTAAATTACATACTGATACCTAACAATGTAACACTGTTGAATTACACAGTTGTTATCTGCAAAACTGGTCCACTTCCAGTTATTATTCAGGTGTCAGAAGACATGAAAGGAATGGATTGATAAGGCAGGAGGATATAACAATCCATATATATTTTATTGAGGCAAAAGATTTTTTTTCTGGCTATTGATGCAAAGATGATGGAAAAATTTACACAAATGCTCCCAAAACTAATCAGAGACTTTGAGGCAGAAGACATCATCAGCCACAGTTTCTACTTAGAGGCACCTCATCAATGATTTAACATGACAGAGAGGACTGCAGCTTCATTATCTGGTCATATTTTATTTATTCATATTTAATTACTGCATATCATAACAATTCGGAACTTGACTGCGTTGCAGAAGATGAGGGAAGGAATGAAGCTGTTATACCGGCTGTACTAACACATCTGCTTCACAGACCTACAGGGATTCACTCAGCCACAATACATAATAAAAGTGAAAAAACACTTATATTCTACAAATGAGTTACAAATTCTCCACATTAAAACTGGGTGAAATAAACAATGATGTCTTCAAAATTCATGTAGTGAACATGAAGAATTCTATTTATCTTCATTATATGCTGAGAGTGTTTGGGCTAAAATCCCCAATTTAGGTGAACCATGAGGAGGAAAAAAAATGATGGCAGGGGAAAAAAAAGTAACATGACAAATTAGCAGAACCAAACCTCTCCCCCAGTGGGAGGGAGAGGTGAAGGCCAAAGGGTAGATTAATCTTGCTATATCATATGGTCTTGATCTTAAAAATTTCTCTGCGTGCTTAGCAGAAATCACACGCACAATGGGGAGACTTTGAAAAGATCAGGAGCCAGAGCAGATTAAGATGAAATGGGGCCAGATCCAAAAAGCCGTCAACCTCCCACCCTTTCCTGCAGACTCCCATGTGGGCACGAGATTGTTTCGTGGCTCCAAAGTGCTCGCCTGTGCTGAGCTTGCTGATGAGTGCTCTCGCTCCCCCTGTCTCTCACAGAGAAGGAGTTTAGACTTCTCTTTTCACAGCAGTATGAGCCACAGCTGTGGACACAGGTCTCTGTAACCCTTCCCACTCTGCGGCCCCAAATTAATGTGCGGAACCTGGCTGATCCAACCGTGACAAAGATGGATCCATGCCCAATCAAAAAAGAAACAGTATTTTTATAAAGCAAAATAAATTAGAAACTTCATTAGGTCTGTTTTAAAACAGTAATTTTTTAAAAAAATAAAATCTCAAGCAGATGATCAGGTTACTGCCAGTTACTGAGTTACTCAGTGTCAGCCAAGTCACAGCAATTATATGCATATATGCATGGTAAGAGTGAGTTAATGCAACACGGCTTAGCTGAGCCTACAATAGAAGAAGATTAAATTACGTGCACATGGACAATTGCTACAGCTGAGCTGATGTGCAACTACTTTTCAAGCTACTGAAATGGCTTGTGCACATGAACTTTAAAGTCTACAAGCCAAAGAAATAATTTTGAATTTAAAAAAAAATGAAATTTAAAGGATTTCAAAATAATCTATGTATTTAATGACTGACATGATGACAAAAAAATGATGAAGGATCCCTAAAAGGTATAAATGCTGTTGTAAATATTGATCTGAAAATTCAAATGCATCTGTATGGAAAACTGCTTGACTAATTTGCTTTCAGAACAGCTAGGTGCAAGAACATATGCCTATTCACATAAATCTAACAGCAGTGTTTTCAGTCTCTTTTAAGTTAAAAGATAATTTGTTCCATGATTTATGACCTCACTGACTTCCTGTATTGAATTAGGCAGCTGAAACAATCTCTATCATCCTGCGAGTCATTATTAATGTGGTATCATACACATGTACACTGACCGAAGCATTTTATTTTAATTCATTGTGGGTGAGGATAACAATAATTTTATGAGAAAGGATTATACATTCACTAATGTCAAGCTATTACAAATATTGCTCAGAACTTTTGTGCAAAGCATGCCAAACACAAAGATCAACATAATTCCCAGTTTTACACTGCACAACTATTGCATCCTGTAACTTGAGAGAAACCTTGTGTAAATCAGATACTGTGCTCCCCCTTCTTCATTAGGAAGAGCAATTCAACAGACACTTTTATAGCTGTTGCTGTATACGACTTCTTCAGTCCCTCTTTCTTTATCCTTATTACTATTTTCTCAAATTCCTAATTATATTTGGAAATATAATTTTGGACTTATATTTGTTTGCTCTTTCAATATTACCCTATAAATGTCTACCAATCAAGTTACTACTCACTGAACTAAGCAGAACTCTTTCTTCCTTCCCCCAATTCTTCCCTGCAATCATACCTCCTTGCTTGTTTCCCTCTAATATTTAGATGTGCTTGAATGAAATGCGTTGGCTTATACCTAATGCAATGCATGTGTTTATGGAACACAGTGGGTCTATACTCCATTTTCAAAAGATGTAACAACAGAACAGCCATTTATGAACGTTTTACTGTTTCTGATTCTTGCTTCCTCTTCACCTCCACCCCCTCGCAGAGTCCAACTGGAACATCTGGGTGCACTGGATTAAATAATGAACTCTTTGTTTGAAGAAAATTCACAGGAAACATTAAACTTCTCTTAAGACAGGATAGGTGAGTACAGGGGAGCTAGGACAGGAGAAAGTCAAGGAGTCAAATGGAGAACTATGATTCTTGGGGACAGAAATTTAAACATGTCACTTCGACATGTGAAGTTCTACCACCGATACCAGAGTCTTGGTGAAGTACATAGCAGCTAACTGACATGGCAACAGCTCCTGTGCACCTCCTCTACTGGAGGAAAAAGGCAGATACAGAATTTCACCTAAACAGCTAGGGATGAATCTGGGAAGAAATTCTCATTTTGCATGGGAAAATTTCTGCAAGACATTTGTGGATGGACTGTAGTTCAAAGACAACTACAAAGAATTTGGTCTGGTCTGCTACCTTTGTCTATTTCTGCTCAGCTTTCCAGGTGTTAACTTATCTCAAGAGGGTATATGCTACATTTTCTTTTCCTAAATTGCACCATGGAGATAATAAAGGAGTTAATAAAATCTGAAGAAGTTATACAAGAGATGTGTGTTGTTTTTCCAGTTCAGCTTGGTGAGGAAGCTTTTTAGCTCAACAGAACTCTACATCCACCCTTGATTTAATATAACATGTTGTCTTTTATTGCTATGTAAAATGAGCAATTAATTTCATTTTGATCTGAAGGTTAGTTTAAATAATATGGGTAGTTCCACAGCATTAATTTTAGATGTTAGGATTGGTTTGTGGTCTTTTTTATAAATCTGCATAGATCCAGTCTCCCAAGTTAACTGCAGATCTTCTATATCTGGACACAATTGTATCCAACAAAAGATTTCTACATACGTAGGTAACTAAATATTTAGTGGCTCCCCTAGCAATTTGGAATGGAAAATGAATCTCTATGGAAGCAATAGAATTTCAGCATAGCAGCGTGCTGCTGATCTCCACAAGATTAATTTTACATCTCAGGCATAAGCTATTTTTTCTTTATGTACGTAGGGGGTGGGAAAATATGTGGTGATTTTACTGTATTGGTACTATGGAAGTGGAGAACACCTACATAAAGAGAAAGCCTTATACTTCATTTATCTGGATTTATTCTACAATCTACTAAGCAACAAAGGAGACAAGGGACAGTCTTATCTGTTTTTCCCTTTTTCATCTTACATGGAAAGAATACTAACCAACTGGTTTAAGCTGTTATCAGATACAGAACCTAGACTCACACTATGAGACTCATCTCAAAAACTATCAGCTGCATGACCTGAAGTAAGAAGACCCATGTTGCACACAGTAATGAGAACCCCTGCACTTGTCTTAGTGAAGCTTGACCTTCCCTAAGCTGGGTAATTTTTCTGCAAGTTTACCTGATCAAAAACTTAGCAATTTTACACCTTTATTAAAATAAGCCTGTATGAAAAACAGAGCTATGTATTTCATTCTCAAATTCTGGGAAGCAATGCCGAGAGGCTGCAGCAAAGGATTCTTTTAGCATATGCATCAGTAAAGAAAATTTATTCTCAAAACATGCTGTAAAAACAAACCATGAAGCAATCCAGTCCTGCCATTCTTTCCCCATCATTTTTACAAAACTGTTCCCCTCATTTCTTTGGAATTTCCATAACTTTCTACTTGTACGTCATATTGAGTACCTGAAAGAAACTGTCTGCATTAGCAGATAGTCAGCCTTCTTTTAATACCTTATCTTCTATCTTAGGTTTTATGTTTTCCATAATTAATTGATATATTTTCAACTTTACACATATGGTCTAGAGGGCTAAATGTCTTAGAAAACAACAGAAAACAGACTTCTCACAGTTTATTTCACTCTCAAAATATTTTTAGATTTATTTTTTTTAAACAGCAGATATCTAATATGCACACTTAGTGCACATTCTCAGCTTGTACACCTTCATTTTAATGACAGGACTATGACAATATATACTGGCTAATGATGTTCCTCTTGGACTGTATCTGGCTGTACACAAACCTTCTAACAAGACTTCCTATTTTTCCCATCTTTTCTTAAATAAATCATAATACGTATTTCTGCAATGATATTTTAGGGTTGCTTTTAATTGTTTAGGTTTGATTATTTATTTTTTTTTAAACACTGAACAGGATAGGAAAAATGCAATTTGGAAATCAGTCTTATTTAAAGGGTAAATGTCTAAACATCCACCTTTGTCAAATATTCCAAACTTGTAATCAAGTTTCTCCTTTTTGTGACGATGAGTTTGCTTCTACTACAAGCAGTACCACCAACATAAGCAGGAAATCGTGGTGGTCTCTCCAAACATGCAAGTACACCAAAGTCAAAGCACAAAAGATAACAAAGACACAATCTAATTTAAGAGTTACAAGAAGAAAAAACATTGAAAGTCCTTGATGTAATAGAATTTCTCCATTAGCATAAATAAATATTCCTGTAATTCCATCTCCAGCAAATTAGTTTTTATCAATAGGAAGAAATAGGCACGGAATATTTTTCTTTCAAAGATCACTAATATCTGAAAATGAAGTGGACCTAAGAAATGGCATTCCCAAGAAACTTCAAGGACAAAGAAGCTTTGACTCAGTGAGAATTTTGAAGAGTATCCTTAACTGCACTGCTCAGCCAGAAACAAAAATATTGTCTATCAGCATCTTATCATATCTTGAGGGTTATTCCATCTATCACCTCTCTGCCCTCTTCCCTAGGAGTAGGTGGGGGTTTTGTTTGTTTTTGTGATGATACACTGAAGCAACAAGGAGGTAGGAAGAGAAATTGGGAGAGGAAAATACACAAGTTAATGGTGAAGATGTTACTGTGGCAAGTGTGATCAACAGTGTGGAATCTGACAAGGGACAAAGATTTTGAATTTGCTGTTTGCTGAAGTCACCATTAGCAGTCACGTTCTGTTAGAAAACAGTCTCCTTTCATCAGGTAGCTGATTTTTGTTGTTTCAAATGCATGCCATGTTGCAATACATACATTGGCATTATGAAGAGAAAGGGTACTAAAGGCAGTTCAGCAGAGAGCCAGACGTAAGTTATTGTTTCAGTCCAAAGATGTCTGTTGGCTTAAAACCAAATGACAGGATTGCCTTCTATTTCAGACCTCAGTTTTAATAACATGATCTGCACAACTCTAGCTTATCTTCTCATTTCTATGTCTTTCAAAGGCTTTTAGCTCAATGTAACTTGTTTTTAAAATGACCTTTTCTTGAATAGTTTAAGCACCAAGCTACCTAAAATTTTTTCCTCCATTAAGTTATAAAAGATAAAATATTTCAATAATATGGATGCTTCTTTTATTTATTTTTACCAACACCAGCTCATACTCCTATATCTTGATAACACGTTGAAAATTTTTGAACATTTACATAAAATTATTTGACATAAAAATGTCCAGTAACTTCTATCGGGTTTTTTTTATTTATTTTTTTTTATTTTTGCTTTGATGATTTGTATGTTCAGCCATCTCTGAGAACTTGACTTTTGTGAGGAGTTAAACCCTCAGGCTAATAACTGCATGAGAAGTCCTAGACGGCACAGCTGTATCATTCTCCAGACCCCATGCTTAACATATCCTAATGTAAAACATGTAACAGTTTTCTTGCTGTTGTAATTAGTAGCACTATTTAAGATAAATTTCTAAAATAAAATAGCAATTTTCAAATTTTGTACTTCTGCTGAAGTGCATGTCAAGAAATGCACAAAGAAACACTAAATTATGCTGTTCTGTGACTCATATTTAGCACATTGCCACATTTAAAAGGTAAGATATTGGTGCCAAGAACTTTTGTTTCTTCACAACTCACGTGTATAATGTTGCCTACTCCACATCATGAGCCCTCCTTTCTACTGCAAAACACGTTATTGAGATTACATTAAGTAGAACATTACAGTTCACTTCAACTGAACATTCAAGTCAATGTTATCACTGAAGCTGCTTGATACCTCCCATTATAAAATGTTGTTTATCAGTTGCTTATAAAACTTCATGAAAACTTTAACTGTGGATTGAAATCTTCCATGTTTACTGTCTGTCCCCAGGCTGATTTAGTCAACTTACAAGTCCTCAACTGATTCCCAAAAGTTAGAGATGTTTAGGGGAAAGTTTATTATTTGCCAGCTTAAGGAAACCAGAGAAAGCATAACTGGAGCAAAACCACCTGTCCTGGTTTCAGCTGAGAAAGCGTTAATTTTCTTCACAGTGGCTGGTATGGGGCTGTGTTTGGATTTGTGCTGGAAGCAGCGCTGATAGTGCAGAGATGTTTTTGCTGTCGCTGAGCGATGCTCACACAGAGCCAAGGCCTTTGCTGCTTCTCGCACCACCCCGCCGGCGGGACGGCTGGGGGTGTGCGGGGAGTTGGGAGGGGACAGACAGGACACCTGACCCCAACTGACCAAAGGGACATTCCATACCATATGGCGTCATGCTTGGTTTATAAGGGGCTTGGGGGAAGAGGAAGGGGGGGCAGCGGCGTTCAGAGTGATGGCGTTTGTCTTCCCAAGTACGCATTATGTGTGACGGAGCCCTGCTGTCCTGGGGATGGCTGAACCCCTGCCTGCCATGGGGAGTGGGGAATGGATTCCTTGTTGTGCTTTGCTTGTGCACGCGGCTTTTGCTTCACTTATTAAACTGCACCTGAACCCACGAGTTTTCTCACTTTCACTCTTCTGATTCTCTCCCCCTTTCCGATGAGGGGGACTGAGCGAGCGTCTGCGTGGTGCCCAGCCACTGGCTGGGGTAAAACCACAACACCACCTGATTCCATAAAACTTCTCACTGATCAAATTTAATTTTTTCTGTGATTTACACATCTACACAGAAAAGTAAAGGTCTAGACAAAACACAAACCTGTACACCTATTTTCATGTGATTAAAAGGCTTCTTTAGTCTTCGGACCTTACAGAGATATTTTCTGACGATCCTGCCTGCATCATGAAGTACCCATCACCTCTATAGCATCTGCCCACTGACCACGTGGTTAGGTATGCCATGTTGTACAACCACCAATGAGGATCTCCCACCTGCAGCTATCAGGGAAGAAGCACGAGTTTCTTTCCAGTTTCCCTTCCTGATATCCACAGGCTTCTGCTATTCCAGACATGGAAAGGAGAGCTGGAGACCCACTGTTTTGTACTTTTGTACTTCCAGTGCTGTCCTGTAAGGGATGGCAGAGGAAGGAGGAAAAAGCCACACTGAAGCACTGAGGGAGCCAAACAATGATGAAGTAAAACACAGTTTGATAGGCAATCATAATTTGTGAATTCCCTAACATCTGTCTGCCTGATCTGCTTAATATCTGCACAGTATTATTATGTAGTGCTTTGGATTTGGAGAGGTTTTTTCCTTTTTTTTTTTTCTTTTTAGTTGAAGCTTTTATTTGGATTTTTTCATATGCTTATATAAAAGAGATGGTTAAAAATGGATTGAGAGCAGCCCTGAGGAGAAGGACTTGGGGTGTTGATTGATGAGAAGCTCAACGTGAGCCGGCAGTGTGCGCTGGCAGCCCAGAAAACCAAATGTGTCCTGGGATGTATCAGAAATAGCGTGGCCAGCAGGTCAAGGGAGGTGATTCTGCCCCTTTACTCCACTCTCATGAAACCCCACCTGCAGTGCTGCATCCAGCTCTGGGGTCCCCAGTACAAGAAAGACGTGAAGCTTCTGGAGCAAGTCCAGAGGAGGGCCACAAAGTTGATCAGAGGTTCAGAGCACCTCTCCTATGAGGACAGGCTGAGGGAGTTGGGCTTGTTCAGCCTGGAGAAGAGAAGGCTCTGGGGAGACCTTAGCGCAGTCTTCCAGTACCTAAAGAGGACCTACAGAAAAGCTGGAGAGGGACTGTTTTATCAGGGAGTGTAGTGACAGAACAAGGTGTAATGGGTTTAAACTAAAAGAGGGGAGATTCAGATTAGATAATAGGAAGAAATTCTTCACAGAGAGAGTGGTGAGGCACTGGAACACGTTGCCCAGAGGTTGTAGATGCCCATTCCCTGGAAGCTTTTAAGGCCAGAGTGGATGAGGCAACCTGATCTAGTGGGCAGTATCCCTGCCCATGGCACAGGAGCTGGAACTAGATGATCTTTAAGGTCCCTACCATTATGATTATAAAAATAGTAACATTTTACCTAATAACAAACAGTAAATAAATAACTAACTTCTGATCTTTAAAAAAACAAAGCCAAAAAAACCCTCAGAAAAAAACCTTCTGAAAAGAGGAAGTGAAAATCAATAGACTAATAAAGAAATAAAATGCTTAAGTAACAGAATCCATACACTGGTCATTGGAGTTGTGTTCCCATTTGTATATGCACAGACACATACGTCTATCCAGAAGGTATTTTTAGTTCTTTACTTATAGTGTATCTGCTCTTATTATAGTTCAGTTTTAGCTATTTCCACACATCATTTCTATTTCTGCCCTTCTTTATCACAGATCACACATTACTGCTCAGCTGGTTACAACATGAGGGTAGAGGAAAACAAGTGCACTAATTGATTCATTTGGAGACACTCAGAAGGTAAAAACGACAGGCTAAAACCTACTAGCATGAAATTTCTTGAGCATCAAGCTCTAACATCTTCTTACTAGCATTTCTACACAATATGAACCATCCCCTGTACTGTGATGAGGTCAGCCAGCAAAGATGGGACACTGTCCTTGGGTGAGGAGTTACGTTGTCAGAGGGCACAGCTTGAATATAGTGCATAAAGCACGCCAGTAATTGTGGCACCACATTTGATAACCTCTTGGCATCTTACAGCTCAAGTATCTAACACCACAGACAACATATGCAAATGCTGGAAAAATAAACAACAGTTCTCAGATGTATAAACCAAATCGTATTCAAATAAAATTCTACTAACATCAAAGTAACTGGCCCCAGACAATTATGTTTTTATTTTGCCACTGCTTATCTGTGAAGTTACGGTTTCTAGCTAAACTATGCACTGTTTTATACCCCCAAGGATCAGATAGTTAAGCTTGAGATTTTAATTAGTGCTCTGTGGCTTTGAAATACCCAGGAGATACACATTACCGTTTCATTTGGTTTCTTTTTTCCTTCTTCATTACTGAGTTTGCAGATCACAGGCAACTTTAAAGAAAATGAGGCCAACTTCAACTACAATAGCAATGGTGGCAGTCGCATATTCAGCCTAGTTAGGCACTTCTAATGTACACAATACGTGGCGTTTAAACACTTCCTGAGTGGGAGGCCTGACAGCAACACTACTTCTAATGATAAACACGCAGCCAGTGTATGCTGCAGTAGGAAGGATGCACTCAAATTAATAAAAATCGTGTTTTGGGATGACGATCTTTTTTCCCCTCACTTTTTCTGCTCCCAATGTATCCACAGTTGCTGTGTTAGATCTCATCACACCATACCCAAGAACAAAATTAAACATACATGTCCAGGCATTTACTAGTTTACTGAAGTTGTTCCCATATATAAGAGGTGCTAACCACACACATAAAAATATGTGATCTTTCTCCTGAAGAATGTGTGAGTAAGGGAAAGAAGTATTAGGATGGCTAGACAGAATCATATAGAAATACATTCAGATGTCCCACGTATACTACCCAAATCATCCTTTCCCCAGACTTGGAGTGAAGGACTAGCCCAAGGGATGAATGTGATGGACATTCTTTGAACAGACCACTCAAGTCATCTTTCAGAGTTTCATGTCAGCCTTCTGCAGTTATAGACATGAAAAAGCCCAAGTGTAACTGGAATGCTGATGTTCACCTGAATTCGTATGGAGACCTGAAATAGGAACAGCCCTGTACATTGCACGTGGTGCTCAATACCAGTATTTTAAAATATCATTGTCATAAAAAAAGGACATGATGAAGTTGATGCAACATCATGAAATAGTTACTAAAAGGGTGATAAAAACATGGAAGCAGCTTTCAAAAGTTTTGAGAAATATTTATATAGGCTATTTAAAAAGGAGGAAAAAGGCCTGCCCCTCATGCTAACCACCAAATATTTTCAGTTGCCCATCCACCAACTGCATCTGGTTCACCAGAAGAAAGGTAAATAACATCACCGAAGAAAGATTTGAAACAGGTTTTGTGAATGAATGTACAAAGATTATTTCATATGTGTCTAGGAGGAGAGGGAAAGAAAGTTCTGGAAAACATGGAGGAAACTGGCTACCAAAGCTAGGAATACTTGTGGAAGAGCAGGTAATGTTATGAGCTGTTCAGAAGAAATGCAGATGCTTTTAAAGGACTTCTGAGGCATTTAAAGGTGAATCATAGAATCATTAAGATTGGAAGAGACCTCAGGGATCATCTAGTCCAACCATCCCCCTACCACCTATTACCCACTAAACCATGTCCTTAAGTATCACATCCAACCTATCTTTAAACACACCCAGAGCCGGTGACACCACCACCTCCCTGGGCAACCTGTTCCAATGCCCGACCACCCTTTCCGAGAAGACATTTCTCCTAATCTCCAAACTAAACCTCCCTTGGCACAACTTGCAGCCGTTCCCTCTTGTCCTGTCACTAGTTATCTGCAAGAAGAGGTCAACCTCCAGCTCACCACAACTTCCTTTAAGGTAGTTCTAGAGTGCAACAAGATCTCTCCTGAGCCTCCTCTTCTCAAATTAGGTTCTGGTTTATGTTCTAATCTCATTCAGAAAGTATCCATTCCGTGATTATAAGGTAAGCATGTTTAGAAGTTGTCCTTGTAATCTGTTGAGCAGAAAAACTTCTCATCTGGAAAACGCTATCAAGGCTAACATGCTAATATACCCTTCTTTATCATGGACATTATTTATCTATATTCACAGATGCCTTATTTTCCAAACTTGCCATATAAGCAGAAAACATGTCTCGGAAGCTGGCCCCTGATGAAAGCAGAAATGCTCATACCCTTCCAACTGAACTATTCTGTCCTATTATTTCTTGAGCAACAAAGTGAGTTTCGTTGTTTCATTCAGATATATAAAGACTATATGAAGAGCTAATACGAAAACACAGATAGAGCTACTGCAGTTTACTATACATCACTGAAAGCTGTTCCTTTGCCATCCATTTGAGAACTTGGAGAAGGTGTGTTCCCCCTTATACACTCCAATGATAAAGAAAAAAAACCCCACAGTTATGTCAATATTCTGGGACAGCAACAACAACTACACAAGTTCTGTTCAGTATACAGCACCAATAATTTGAAACATGAGTTATGAGAATGTAAGTACTTTTTGAAATTTTCCAGATGACTATTTTGCTGGAAGAAATAAGGCTGTTGCTCTACACTATGCAGGCAACGCCCTCCCCAAAGCGCAAAAATCCCTCAAAAGCTAACAAAATCCCTGTATTTTGATGGAGACAATTTAGGTGCTTTAAAAAGGAAACCTTGCTTACATCCGACTGCAGCAATATCATTTGCACAAGTCATTAACTATACATGGAGCTTCCATCTCAGAAACTGAGAGTTGCTTACAGGTTGGTAAAGAATATCTCTTGAAGCAGCTGCCATTACTGACTATATATATATATGTGCCTCACTCCTCTTGGTAACAGCCACAGAACCTCCTTATTCAGGTTTCCAATTTCAACATCTATTTCCAGCATCATGAATTCACTCTGAATTAATTCCTAATATATAGTGTGAAAAGGACTGTGACAAACATAAAAATCTGCAAGGTCTCTCTTGTGGTCTTTTATATCCTGTAATTTCATGTATTAGATCTTGAAAGAATTAACCTGGCACAGTCACAGGCTAGAAGCATTTGCCCTTCTCTTTAAATCCTAAAGAATAGTTATGAATATCCCCCCTGAGCTCAGTAACATTTCTATTTTGCACTGTACTCACATACTCCAGTTACTTTTAAAGAACTCTAAGTGGTCCTATTGTACCTCTGTACTACAAGCAATTCTTGTTATATGTAGCTGTATCTCCATCATTAAGTGCTTGTCATCTGTGAGTTCCAAATACATAATAAGAACCTGGGATCAAAATCAGAGCGGGAAATAACGACATCATAAAAGTTAGAAGAGGAAATACTCAATACCCTACCTCACTAAAGATGAAAGCTGTTAAAGCACAATGTAATCCAAATTATATTAGAGCTCAATGCAGTAAAAATCCAGGGAATACAAAATCTCGTAACAAATCTATTCATTAAATTCACCTCTAACACAACATAGAAAAACACTGTACCAAGAAACCCCTTATTTTAGCTAGAAAACTATAGCATAACTTCTGCAATGGGAGTTAACCACTTTTGACCTCAGCTAGAACCAGACTCTGGGGCTGAGAAGGCTATGCTTAACAGAGGATGCAGGAAGAGGATCCTGATGTCAAAAAAGCATGTTTTGTACAAATCCTTGGGGTACATGAGATGACTGAAATTTCTTTAGCACAGTCCTGGAGTCCAGAGACACACTAACCAATAAGACTCTCAGCACCAAAGCTGCTGAATAACCATAGTTCCTGTGTAAAGACTCTGCTGATACATCAACTCTTCAATTACTTTATGAAACGTTCAACGCTGACATTAACTGACAAAGGCCCTGTTTCTTCCAAAGCTACTTTATTCTTCAGATCAGTTACCAAACACAAGTGCAACGCAGCAAGAATTATGTCTTTCAGTAAGGTCACATGCTACCAGCGCCCAAAAAGTTCTGAAATGTAAATGCAAACTACATCTTTCAATCTGACCTGGACTCTAGAAACTCTAGGCATGAATGGGGAGATGAAGAGTAAGGTATATATTTAAATACCATAAGGTAGAAAAGGAGTAACAGCACAGTATTTGTATTAGGTTTTGACATTTTGTTTTATTTGTTCAGTGCTTGGGCATGAGTTTCTTCAAACTACCTGCAATAGATTTTTGGACTATCTGTACAACTCTAGCTCATAAGGAAATCCTTTTGCACAATGTTAATGTCCCAGTGAGTGGTAGGGACAGCTAAATAACAGCTGTAGTGAAATTCTTGTTGGACAAGATGTGATTATGTAATATGAAACATGGTCATTTTAAAGTAATTTACAAATTACAGTTTTCTGCTCTTTTTTTTTTTTTTTTTGGCAACAGAAATTACCTAAAATTGGATACAGGTCCACAAAAGACTGCTAACAAAACAGTCTGACACAGAGAAACAAGAAATACAGGGATAGATCATGAAACCCTAGAAACAGTTTTAAGAACTTAAGAGAAAATATTTATTTTACATAGCACGAGTGAAATAGTTTAAGCAGCTTAAAAAGTAAAAGTACCCCTTCTGTTTGTCACTCAGATGCTATCACTAAAAAAACAGGCATCGTACTAAATGAAGATCACTATTTACTCAATGGATGTGAAATGACTAAGTTAACGTTCATTGATAATATGAACAAAGATATCCACAAATACCAAAATTAAAAGTATTTGTGTGATCAAACAGCTATGCCTATTGCATTTTGGTTTACGAATGTGACTCGAGAAACTTGAAGCCTCCTGGGGCTGGATCATCATTTCCAAATTTTAAGGGTCCTTCACTCTTGAAGTGGATTCACAGATACAAGACAGGTTCTCAAGGTTGGTGGTCACCTGGGTGACAAAGTGACATGGGACATGGCTGGGCCAGCCAGTGGGGACAGCGCAAGCAAGCAAGAGCACCCACCACGGTGCCTTGTTCCATTACCTGGCAATTCGGACACTAACTTAAACAGATCATAGGATCATAGATCATAGAATCATAGGATTGTAGAATCATAGAATCACAGAATGGTTTGGGTTGGAAGGAACCTCAAAGACCATCTAGTTCCAACACCCCTGCCACAGGCAGGGACACTCTCCACTAGACCAGGTTGCCCAAAGCCCCATCCAACCTGGCCTTGAACAGGTTGGATGCCAGGGAGGGGGTACCCACAGCTTCTCTGGGCAGTCTGTTCCAGTGCCTCACCACCCTCACAGGGAAGAATTTCTTCCTAAAATCTAACCTAAATCTCCCCTCCTTTAGTTTAAACCCATTCCCCCTTGTCCTATAACTGCACTCTCTGGTAAACAGTCCCTCTTCAGCTTTCCTATAGGCCCCGTTCAGCTCCTGGAAGGCTGCTATAAGGTCTCCCTGGAGCCTTCTTGTCTCCAGGCTGAACAACCCCAACTGTCTCAGCTTGTCCTTGTAGGAGAGGTGCTCCAGCCCTCTGATCAGCTTCGTGGCCCTCCTCCGGACTTGTTCCAGCAGCTCCATGTCTTTTCTGTACTGGGGACCGCAAAGCTGGACACAGTACTCCAGGTGGGGTCTCATGAGAGCAGAGGAGAGGGGAAGAATCACCTCCCTCGACCTGCTGGCCACACCGTTTTTGATGCAGCCCAGGACACAGTTGGCTTTCTGGGCTGCCAGCGCACACTGCCTGACAATTAAGATTTAATGTCTGTGTATTTTTGTGTATAAATGATGGTGGATACCGATGCTGCAAACTATCCTAGGAGGAAGGGAGCTGAATGGAAGTGCTCTTCCTTCCTGATGTACATCCTTACTAGACTGGAGACACACACTCCTTCTTGCTTCCTACCTCTTCAGTTTCACGACTCTCGCATTCCCGCATGCAAAATATCAGGACACTTGTTTTGGAGGTGGAAAATGTGGACCAGTGCCAGTAAGAAGCAGACTATTTTAGCCTACCAGGAAGTCATTGGTTGTGGTGCCCATTATAGCTCAATCAATGTGTAGGGTTTTAGGCTAATTATAGACTTGCCCACGGCAAGAATATCAGGTATCTTGGAACCCTGTCAAAAATGTTGGCTACTCCGTGCTACCTTGCTATGTACCCACAATACTTACTATGAAACTACTGGCGTGTTTATTTTGCATTTCTTGCAGGTTTTCCTCTCATCTTGTCCTCTACCAAACATCATCCATCCACACATTTAAAAGAGTGTTATATCATAAGGGGGGGGAAAAAAAGCTGTAGGCTCTTTTCACACCATTCCTCTGTCTTCATTATGAAAAGCTGTATCCAAATCTATTCCAATTCACGAATCACCAATCATACACTTCCCTAAAGAACGCAATTATTCCAAAATCAAACCTGTGTAATTGGTCTGAATTTGGTTTTGGTTGGCAGGAACATGTAAGTAGGTGTAGATAGCTTGTAATGGGTAGGAAAATGAGATTAAACTTTCAAAAGATTGTTGAAAAAAAAAACAGAGAAGGAATTATAACAACCATATTTTTGTTCCATTTAAACACAAGCTGTTATGTAAGTGTCCGCTGCAGTACGTTTTAAAGAAAGTTAAACCAGCACACACTGGCTCTCTTGCAGCAAATAAAGTTATTTAACATACCTCAAGGAATCCAGAATACTACAAAATGATTGTTTTTCCTAGTTATTGCCTCAAATCTACCTGTAATAAGAGTACTGAAAGTTATTAGGCAACAATTTTTAAAGAAGAAAACCATAAAGTAATGTTGTCTGAAGAAATATAACCACCTGGTATTCTAGTGGCTATTTAAAATAACATTACTTGGTACACCCGTAACAAAAAGAATGCTTACAGTGTCAAATATTAACGATTTTGTATGGTTTTATCAAATTTTCATACACACAAGAAAAAATATTGAGCTGCCACATAAGAGAAACCAAATCAGTCAGAGCCTAAGGAGTCTACAAATGGACACAGGAAAAAAACGCAAAATGAGAGATTCAAACAAACTTGCTACAGTACAGAGCTCCTCAGCAGCGTATTTTTACAGGCAAAAGCCTGTAAAATGCACCAAACAATTAAATACAGCACTATTACTAAAGCAAAACACTTTTATGTGCCGACATTAAATCAATATTCACACCCGGACACACATGCCTCGCACATTGAGCTGTGCTGCGATGTGGGTAACAAAACCCGCCTGCCATCTCTAGGCACATGCAATTGCCAGCCCACCCACATTTTTGCCTCTTCTACCTCCACAATGGTACCTCTGCGTTCAGCTGCAGCGGACTTATCGCAACATTGCTTTACGTTTCAACAGAAAAACCAGAAATTAGCTTCCTAAGTTAAAAAATATCACGGACTCCAGGACTGCCTCTAATCTAAAAATCCCTAGGCAACTTTTGCCTCTAATATTAATGGGTTCTCCTTGAATGCTATCTGGTTCAGGCAATTAAATTTTTCTATAATTATTTAGATAAAACTAGAGTAAACAGGCTGAGTCATCCTGGCAATAGGCTAACAGCAGGATATCTGGAAAACGTGGCTTTACTAAAAACATCTGCTAAGACCACGCTTACTGAGGTGTGTGAAGTCCTAATCACTTTTTTTTTTCCTTCTGAGAAAGTTTAAATAATTGCAGATTGAAAATGCATGTTAGGTTGGAAATAGCCCATGAAACCATCTTTCATTTTGTGCATCACAGCATACTTCAGAAATTGTTCAGAGGAGTGTTTTGAAATTTATAGATGAGTTTGCTCACACGGCTGACGTCCTACCTCAAATCTCAAAGAACCTGTCGTAGGTTTTGGCTGGGATGGAGTTAATTTTCACAAGAAGCTGGGAGGGGACACGGCCAGGACAGCTGACACAAACTGGCCAAAGAGATGTTCCATACAATATCATGTCATGCTCAGTCTATAAAGGGGGAAGCTGGCCAGGGAGGAGTTGCTGCTCAGGAACAGACTGGGCATCAGGGTCTGGGCAGTGAGAAAATTACATTGTGTATCACCCTCTTTGTATCATCTTTTATTAGTCTTCTTGCTGTGGTTTTCCTCTTCCTTTGGTGTTCTAGTAAACTGTCCTTATTCCAACCCATGAAATTTACCTTTTTCTTCCAATTCTGCTCCCCATCTCACCAGAGATGTGGGAGGAGTGAGCGAGAGGCTGCGTACTCACCTGCCAGCTGGGGCTAAACTATGACAGCCTATTTTTATTGAGTATGGGAAATCAGATCAGTAAAAAAATGACAGACAAGCTTTACTAGTTTCTGTTTCTTTCGCTTTACAGGAAGGTGCATTAAATTCTGTTACTGTCTTAATAGCATGTACAAACATTTTTTTCCCTACAGCAACAGGTCTTATTTGCACAACACAATGCATTTTGCTCCTCTGGGGCAGTAATTATAATTTCTGCAAAGATTCAGATTATTTGGGGTGCTTTTCTCCAACTATATATTTTATTTTCTCTGAATACACAGGTCAAAATGTTGAAACAGCAGATCTATCATTACAACACTGTATCACGACTTCAGTTCATGGTGGTTTGTTTGGGGTTTTTTATTTCCTCATCTGGCTAAAACTTTCATCTAATTTAATTTCTTTTGCAAGGTCAAAATCAGCATAATTTTGGCAAATAGACTATGTAAACATTTTCATGTCTAGGTTTCGGGATAGACTTCTTTACCGACCAGTTCTTTTTAGGGTTTCCATTTTCTGCCAGTTAAGTTTGGATTCTTACCAATGTATTTTGGACAGATGCAAATTTAAGACTGCTTTTGGCTTGCTTTTTGGTTGAAATTCCAAACCTCCTCTAATGTTCAAGTCCCCAAACTCTTAAGTCCAATGGACTTCACTCGCTAATTCTCTTGATTTTTCAGTCTTCTCTCTTAATATAAAAAATACCCAACTTCATTGCTGGACTCGTTTGGGTTTTTTTAATCTTCTATTCAACAAAAATGAAATCAACATACGATTACAACATTTAATGCCCTTTCTAAGACAGCTCTTCTGTAATATCATTAACAGTACTAAATCTAAATGGGATAAATGTTCCCAGTTAGCATTAGCAGCATTTTGTCTCTAATCTGCACCTAGGAAGTTTAAAGCTTCTCGTAACGTGTTAGTATTTCTCCCGCTGGTAAAAACTACACAGCTGTCTGTCTGGATCCCGTCTGAGCTGTGATCCCGGGAGACTTCCAGCAGAATCTCAGGAGAATGGTCCTCCCCAAAGTGATTTTTAAAAAAATCAATCCTGTTTTATTTATGTAGGTTTGTCCTTATTATTAAATGCTTATGTATGAATTTAAGCATTCTATTTTTAATGACAATTTCAAGCAATTTATTTGATCACAAAGTTAGTCTCCCTGGTGTGTATTCCTCATGGTTGCCCAATTTATTTTTTAAGCAGAAAACAATATATCCTATCTTCAATCCCTGCAGTACAGCAACTGCTATGCAAAAATAAGTCTACTCCATTTTCTCAGGTCACCTATTCTGTAGACATTAATATGTGCTTGTAAAACAGAAAGAGCATGTAAAGAAATAATTTCTATAGAGCTTCATCAAATTTGTTCTATTGTAGGATTTTTTTCTTCCTAAACATGGTGCCTAAACAGTATTAGAAACTGCCTTGGTCTTTAAGTCATCTTCCCATTTTTGCTAGGCAATCTTAACGGGTCTAAGTAGTTGTGAAAAATTCCTCTTTCCTATTGCAGAGTATCAGGAAAACTTAAGAAATTTAAATTTCTCTTTTTTTCTAACCAGGAATAATTAGCAATCTTCCAAAAGTTTTACTTGACCCAGGTCTGTCAGTTAAAAGAAGGAGATCTCAGGTTAGGTTCCCTCTTGTTTCAATATATTTTAAGTCCCTAGAAGATTTTCTTCCAAATGAAAAAAAAAACAAACACAAAACAAAACAAGTTTTACAACTCCTCTAGAACAAAATTTAAAAAAGCTCTGACTGTGAAATAAAAGAATCCAAATCAGAGCTCCATGACCTACCACCTACGGGTGTTCAATTCCATGGCAACATGAGACTCCCTAATGATTAGTCAGCCTTAGATTACTTTATGCATAATATTAGCATACAGTCCTCCTGCAGGGAGCTATGCTATGAAAAAAGTTTCTTTGAAGGTGACTGTTCACAGAAGCAACTTGAACCGTCAGGTAACACTTTTGAGTATTTCAATGGGAAATTTCTGTAGACTGCATTCTGAGCCACTATTGCAGCACATATTGTGAACCATGAGTTTTGGGGTGCAGACTAACACAGCCATTATACAGAGGTCTTTGGCTGCATTTGTAGGATGGTAAAACCCTTTATACTTGAAATATGTATGTCTGTGTACACAGCATCTCACTAAATATGTATGAGTATATAAATATGAATACCTATCACTGATGTACTCAGTTTCTGATTTTACCACTTTGAAATATTATCCAGGTTGGTTTTGATTCTCTTTCAGCTACTGTACTGAGGTTTGTGTTTGATAAGATT